>OZ007567.1:48394462-48551962 GCA_963931925.1 Onchidella celtica
AAATATTTTTTAATAATTTTTTTTAGATGAATTATTATTATTACTAATATTGGTCTAGCCAATTTTGTCGGGTGTGAAATCACAGAGAAAGTCGAACAGAACAAATAAAAATGAATTAAACTTCCGTGCAAACAAAAAATGCAATAAAAGTTTTAAAACAAAACATGACAAATAGATCCAGGTTACCGTGGAGAGAGATGAGCTGTTCAGTTCGCACCGACTAAAAGAAATCATTTACATGTTTAAAATTTGATTTTACGTTTTTATTTCTGTCCCGTCCAGTGAACAGGATTAAATAAAATGAACAGGAATAAAGTAATCTGGAACACACTAGATCTAGTAACATTGATCAATTTCCCCACGGCATCAATTTTGCAAAACCCTTTAAAAAAAAACATTGTTTTTCTTAAAAATGAGCAATCCTAGGTTAAAAAAAAAAAAAATGCTCCGCCGTGGGTTTGAACCCAGGACCGGACCCATAGTCTCTGACTGATAACCGCGGATGCCAGCCATTGCGCCATCGCAGACTGCAGAATACAGGAGAACTTTCCCATAGTAGACATCACAAAATCAAGAAACCCCCCATCTGCGAATAAGACGTCTGCGGTTAAGATGGGGATCTTATTCGCAGACGTCTGCGAATAAGCACTTCGAATTAGGAAAGAGTCCCATACATTTGACCATTTTGTTGACCTCTTACATTTCCTTACAGGTTCTGAGATTGTCTCCACATTTTCTTTTTGTTTTCTGGTCGGAAGGGTAAAGGGTAGGAGTAGGAATTAATGATCAGGGTTAGGGATGAGGACAGGATTAGAGATCTAGGGTTATTATGTGGTCCTGACTGGGTGATCGTGACTAATGGAACTCTTCCTAAAATTAAGTTTAGGGCTGCTGAGTGATGAAAATAGGTGGATCCCACTAGAGTGATGGACATCCATGGCTTCCAAGAGCCACAAGCACCCATTCAGAATTTAGATTAGGAAAGGAAATGATCTTGATGTGACCTCTGCCACAGCTGTGAAGTTCTTTTAATTTAATATAATGTGATGGAATACAATAACATTTGAATGGAGACAAAGTAGTTTAAAATTGAAATCTGAAATCTGAACAGGAACTCATCGATATTTGTAAACACACACTGACACAGTGTTTAAATGCTTACACAAGTATCAGCTGCTTCGAAGTGCATGTCAGACCTGTAAGTGTACCAGTGTAAAGAGTAGTTTTGGTTTTGTCCTGCATTATGAAACACTTTTCATTTGTTTGTTTTACTAGCTTGATCTTAGCTTGAGAACATACTTTGCAATAGCATGGTCGTCAAAGCAGAACTAGTATCTAGAACTAAAACCATTACTCCATGTTCTTTATTTGCAGGCAATACAACAGTTTCTGGAAGAAATCAATATTTCTCAGGAGAGTCGACAAAGGTCACCAGTATCATGGAGTGCTGGCTGCAAGTTTCTTATGGCTCGCAAATTCGACCTGAAAAGGGCTATTGACTTATTCTTTTCTCATCAGGTGAAGGCAACGTAATTTCTTTTCATGTGGTGATCTGATGTTTATTATAATGCATTACGTTAGCACAGAAAATTCTCAGCCCCCAATAAAAATGTGATGTATTGTCCAAAGACTCAGAGCTGTGATTTTCCAGTTATACAGTTCTAATTATTGATGACACATTCCTAAGCTTTTTTATAACAAGCGAAAAAGCTTAAAATTTTTTGTAGCAGTTACTGGGATTCATTTTTGAATGAGAGCAGTGGCCATCCACAGCCTAGCAAAGGGGAAGGTAGGGTGAACAAGTGAAGTGAAAAGGTGGCAAAACAGTCACATGGAATAAACAATAATATTTGTGTGTGATTCTTACTTTCCTCAGTTAACTCGTGAAAAAGAAGATTTATCTGTCATAGATGCAAATGACCAGTTCCTTCAGAAAGAGCTACTGACAGAGAAATTTACAATTTTGGTAAGTATAGAAAGTTTGATGACACTCCAGTTCACCAATTCCTTCGTTTTTACAATTTTCACTTTTGTATTTAGAACTAAGATCTGTATATACCGATGTCCTAAAGATCATGTGTCCAGACAAGGTAATGCAGCATTGAATCGACCTGTTTGATCACTCTGGGTTTTGGTAGACTTGATTGCAAACATTGATAGTTTAAGGTAGAAGATTTTTATGAAAGCACAACTTGGTGCAGATCATTTTTTGAAAGTATCATTGTTTGCAAGTTGAAAATGAATATCTGTCTACAGGCTTACTTTGAAAAGTAAATAGAGTTCAAACAGTTCGTTGTGAATCACCATGCTGTTTTCATCAGGGAGGGTTTTGGAGGGATACGTGTATCATATTTTTAAAAGTTTTATAGGATGATGTTTTTGGAAAGAGAGAGAGAGAGAGAGGAGCAGAAGCAAGGTTATCCTGGTCAAAACCAGAACTTTATTAAGCTTGTTTTGTCTCCAGAACCAGTTTGAAAGATTGTGCATCATTTGGTTTCAAATCATAGTTTCTTTCTCATTCAAGTGTTCAGACACTGCATTGGGTGTAAACTGATAATTGAATAAGGGTATGCACAGCATTAGTAAGCAAAAGTGACCACTTTGGTCCAGACTTTTATATTTTCCTTAAGTATTCAGTTTAAGTATGACTTAGGCTGAAGCATAATTGTCTTCTCTTGTTTGGTGCGCTGTCACATGAGAAATTGTCCGGTTGATTATGTAAGTTAAGAATAATGTCATAAAATGTAGAAAAATAACACCCAAGTTACTTCACAAATGACAACAATCTTGTTTGATCATTACAGCCAGGTAGAGACAAGACTGGTGCTGCTGTGGCCTTGTTTTCAGCTCGTCTTCACCAGCCACCTCAAACTACACACCAGGTTGTGCTGAAATCCTTAATATATCAACTTGATGCTGCCTTAGAAAGGTATGAGGAAAGCTGTTGTGTCCATGGAAAAGCTGCCTTGAACAATTTTATTTACCTGGAGTCCTGAATTGTTATGAATTTCTATGAAGAACAATGACAGCTTATCCTACAGATAGATATTATTTAATGGCTGCTGATATAAAGAAATCCACAAATTTTTGGTACTTTTAATTTATGAAAAATTGCACAGACCAAAATAAAGCTGGAGTTGTGGGTGATCCTTTAGTTCATTCAAAGTCAACCCTGTTTGCTGCACTGGTGATGGCAGATTTGAGAAGATGGCAGTCAGATCTAGAGTACAGGATTTAAGATCGTTGTCTCTTCATTTTCTGAGCTGTGAACATTGTGAGAACTGAATTAGGTGACGTCTCCATTGGAAAGAAGAAGTAAATTAGCTGTGACAGAAGTGTTGTAATTAGCATGTTATTTCAAGTTGGAGCAGTTCAGTTGGTAAGAAACTCTCTGCAGTTGATGGACAATACATTTATCATTGTTTTTATGTGTATATTTATGCTTAGGTCTCTAAGTAAGTCTGATTAATCTCACACTGTTCTTTTTCCAGTATTGAGACCCAGCGTCATGGATTAGTGTTTGTATATGACATGACAGATTCCAAGTACGCCAACTTTGATTATGATCTCAGCATTAAAATACTCAATTTATTGAAGGTGAGTAATTACTAATTATGGATTTGAATTGTCGATAGTGTTTAATTTGTTTGATTAGCCCATTTTATTTTGTTATGAGTGCAGTACTAATTTGCGACTTACTTTTGCTACTTTTGTCTACAGCCAAAATAACTTAAAGTAATTCATTATCAAATTGAATAAATGGGCATTTCCATGCAAACATCAACCTCACAGCCAAGATCTTATCTTGAACACATGATGAAAGTTTTATCATTTTTCAGCTGCAACGCCATCCATACATCGAAATTATCTTAAACACATGATGAAAGTTTTATCATTTTTCAACTGCAACACCACCCATACATGGAAAATGAGTATTAATTTCAAAATCGCTCCATGCAACTTGCAAGGGTACAATAAAATCCACTCTAGTGAAATGTGTCTAAAAGAAGCAATATTCAGCATCATTTTTTACTTTTCACTTTTTAGCATCTAGTGAAATATAATTTGGGTGCTTGGTGATTTCCTTCACTTATGATACGGTTTATTCAATGCTTTTAACATCTTAACATACATTTACGCCAAGTTATTATGTTTGAAGATTTTCTGGCACATTCAAGAAATGCAATTTTTTTAACCCTATCCGTACGTCGTGTTTTGCAGTCTTATCCGTACGTTAGGGGTAACAAAGTATCCCCATGTTTTATATAGTCAAAAAATCGAATTTACTTGTCCGTACATATGGGGTGACAAAGTTAATTGTATTTGAATGGGTTTTTTTGACAAAGTTAACGAAATTCATCATGGGTGTAGCACATGCTTATTGAAATATATGTGTTTCACTCCCTTTCATTCACAAACATAGACATGATGGTCAATTGAATGTTATGAAATGTCAGTCCGTCACATATGGAATTGCCCAAATGTGACATTTTGAATACTTTGTAAGTGAACTTTCACATGATGCATTTTCAATGCATTGGAGAAGTCATATATTTAAATTGGCTTGAGAACCCTCAGAGGAGTCTCCCAAACACCAGTTTTGTTTGACATTAAATGGGTTCATTTGATCTTTTAAAGATAAAATAGTGTTACATAGGGGCTGTTTTGAGAAGAGACAGTTGTCAGCTGAACTGAATAACCGCTTAGATTTCAGCGACCTAACTTGTTTTCTGTATTTTCTCTATGTGAAGGCATGTCTAAATCTTATGATACATTTCTTTGAGGGATGGTGAAGAAAGTCTTTCATCATCTTCAATACCTTCACTGTCAATTTCAAAATTCCCCATTGAGAAGTATTTTCAGGTGTGTTGGGTGCGTTGAACACATCTTGACAAATGTAGGGCAAATAATCAGTGGTGATAATGTTATCTTACATCACTTTGCACACTTTTCTGATAAGTTTATTTTTCTTTCTGTGGTCAGGGTGCTTATCCAGCACGTCTGAAGCGGGTTTTGATTGTTACAGCTCCACTCTGGTTTAAAGCTCCTTTCAAGA
Source organism: Onchidella celtica (assembly GCA_963931925.1). Lineage (NCBI taxonomy): Eukaryota > Metazoa > Mollusca > Gastropoda > Systellommatophora > Onchidiidae > Onchidella > Onchidella celtica. The sequence goes on from OZ007567.1 coordinate 48,399,519, forward strand.
TCTTGAGACTGTTTGTGAAAGAAAAACTGAGGGATAGGGTAAGATTTATAGTTTTGTCTTTGTGATGGAAAAGGGTGATTATGTTTTATGTTTTTTTTCTTCAAAACAGCCTATCATCACTTACAGATATATAATGTATAGCATTTATAGCGCATATCCATTTAAAATGCTCTATGCGCTTTACAGAAACAACATGTCAACCACAGAGCAGAATGGAGCGCCTGCGAAGCGCTCAACACACTACACTGCTTCTTTCTCTCTCCCTGTCTCGCTCACGCTCTCTCTCTATCTCAGAGCAAATTGTAACGCAGCCAGTTGGGCGCAGTTCACAATTCATAACCGTTCACAACTCACAGTAGTTCACAACTCACATCAGTTTACAACACACAACTCAAATAATATTTGAATATTTATTAATAACTATATATATTTAATAACGAATACTAAATTTTGTTGTTGCTGGTGGTGGGGGGGGGGGGGGGGGGAGTGATATGGATAAATTTTAATCTATTAATTTCAATTTTCAATTTTGCCCGGGCAGCGGCCTTTCGGCCTGCTCTTTACGATTTCCAACTGCCAAGGTATCTTTAACGTGCGCAACGTGCACACGGGCCCTCCAAATTTTTTCGTCCTTATCCGAGAAGACTAGGTACTCGATCCTACCCCCCAATAGGACCAGGGACTTGAAAAGATGAGAAAAATCCAATTTCCAACATGCCTGCCCGGGTTTTGAACCCGGGACCCTTGGCATGAGAGGCGAGCACCTTGCCTCTAGACCACCTTGTCCCCAAGATGTCAGTTGTTTTTGAAGTATCTATGTAAATGGCTATTATTATTTCAGGGTAAAGGACAATGGAAAATGTTTTCAATTAGGTAGATCAGACTGCCCCTTTAAAGGGGTGAAATCCTGTTTTGGCATAATTTTAGACCAAAATTGCAAGGCAACTACGGGTAAATGTTGATGTAAATTGGCATATATTCGACGTCAAAATAAACTTCTATTCTTCCTTTGTCAAAATATACTATCTTTTGTATTGTTTAACGTGTGTAGTTGTGTCTTTTTATTGCTTGGACAAGATATAGTCTTCCTGATTTGGCTTGGGGCCGCGAATACCTATTTGACCCCCTCATATCAAAGGATTGTAGAGTACCGCGCCAATGTTGTGCGCGTTTGAAACTAACTTACAGAAAAAGCCAAATAATTGAGGTTCAATTCAATGTATTTGTCATCGTGTTTTGAGTTGAAATTCCTTTGAAAATCATTAGTTGACAAGTTTGTTGACTGAGAAACTGGTGAAAACATTTATAAATCGGGCTCAGCCTTTGTACTATAAAGGCATGCCAAAACCAAACATGGGGCATACACTAGCGTGAAGCATCAACTGTTTTTATAGACCCAGGCTATGATTAATTTTGCCATCTTTGTCCAATGCTCAGTGATGAGTCAGTGCCGGTTGATGCCCTTTTCAGCTCGCCAAAAGTATAATTATTTTTGTCTCCCTTATAAGAATTCGCATAAACATTGACTTTGCATGAAGTTTGACGACTAAAATGGGATGCTGGTATATATTATGTATTTGGACCCTCGACAATACTGGATGTGATATACACCCCCCTGACATAGAAACTGAGAATTCTCAATGCCATTAAGTAAACTATCAGTTTATGGACGGTCGAAGTTGGACTGCCATGCAGTTTGCAAAAGGTACCAAATTCGAGGTGTTTTTTCCCTTCGAAAATGCCATAACTTTCAAAGCTTTTAAGCTAGAATAATAAATTTGGTATCAAAATTCTTAGAAGAGCAAGTTCCATCAGGTTAGACAATAACTGGTGAGTTGTGATAAAAAGTAAAAATCACCTTGGACTATCTATTTCAAGATAATGGAGGGAATGAATGAAATTATAGCAGGATGGATTTTATTTTACTGTGCCATGGCCTGAGGCTGGAAATCTAATTTATGAACAACTTTCTTTTGTCAGGTTTATACGGTCAACATCCCAGAACTTGCTCCCTATGTCCCTAAAGATACACTTCCCATCCGGCTGGGAGGCAATCAAGTGCCCTGTCACAGAGTGTGGCTGCAGTTTTGTTATCAGTGTGTCACCAATCGGCAACCAGATCCATATACATATTTTGTCACATACACTTCACCTTCTGGAGCCGGGCGTAATTCAGTGTCAAGGAGTGTATCCTCTGACCTTGATAACCACATAAGTGATTTCGATTCTGAAAGTTCAAAGGACACCGTGAATGAAAAACATACAAACGAAGACAGAGAGAAAGAGAAGGAAGATACTGATGACATGGAGGAGAAAGGATCTGAAGAAGACAGTCATGCTGTCAACAACAAAGACAAAGAAGCTCAAGGGGTAGTAAGTAGGAAACGAAAAACATCAGAATCACGGAAACGGAGCTCTGATCTGTCCACTGTTAGTGAGGCTGCCAATGATGAAATGCCTCGTAAAAAACGTCCTACATCTTCTGGCTCCAATATTTTGGATGATTCCATCCATATGCCAGACAGCAGTGGCATGACTGTTCAGCAACTGTTGACCAAAGTGAACACCCTGAAGAGAAAGGGACTCTTTTCTGAATATGCGTCAATCAAAATGGAACCTCCTGCTGGAACATTTAATACATCAAAGTAAGCTATCAGTAGACTGAAATTCTTTTCTGCTAGCCCAGTGTTGTTCTGTATTCATCCGTTACCTATCCTTGGTTGGCTGAGGTATGTCCTTTAAAGATGTGGACACTGCATGACCCATGTCACTCTTTTGTCTCATCTGTCAGCCGTCTGTATTTCAACATTGCAGTCAATGCATATCCACCAAGAAAATGGATCAAGTATAATAATTTTTCACCATTCTGATAGTTAAGTAGTAAAGTAACCCAGCAGATGTATTCAAGATAGGAGAATGAAATGCTGCTGATAAATCGCCTGCTGTTGTGTATATAAAAATTATAATCAGTAATGTCTTGACAGCCATTCTTCTTTTGAAAAAATTTCACTTCTTGCTTGACATTTCAATGTGGTCGCAATGTTTCTATTATTTTATTTTCTTGATTTTAAATCAGCACGACAAAGTAAAGAATGATAATGTGTGACTGTTTTGCAGGCATGAAAGAAATAATCTTGACTAGTTTAAGTTATGGCCTACAGCAACAAGTTGGGGATTTCTGTGTGCATGTGTGCAGCAACTGAGGATACAGAGGGTAAACTTATGTGGTCATCCAGTTTAAAGAAAATTTAGGACATTTGTGAGAACAACAAGATTGACAAACCATTGGGAATTGTGTTTAGCAAACATACAATAAATACAGTTTTAACCATAATTACATGTACAATAATTCTTAACAAATTTTTGTGTTGTTTGTGTTGGATTGCATTGTATTTACCAAATTGTTGTTCTTATCGTAGGATAGTTAATTGGTCATGGCTTGTGAGACCAATAGTTTTTCTCAAAAACCTACAACTGCTTTATTAGTGATCTGTTTGAATCAGATAGAGTCACATACATAATTATGCTTACAGATCCTGAAGTTGAAGATATCCCATTTGCCGCAGTATAAAATCTTGATACATCGAGATGATCATGGATTATTGTAGAACTATGTTGTGACACTTTACCTTTACTCACTGAGGCCTACTTGAAGGTTGTTTCTTGACCATAAATGTGCACGATCTTTATACAAATGTAAGCCTTATTTTAGACAAGTTGTGGATAAAAATTAAATACATGTCAAAATACATCTACATTCAAAATCTGCGTCATGGACTTCAAATATTTCCCATTAAAAGATCTAGAAAAAGAAAGATTTATCATAGTTGAATATTGATTATAATTAGGCCAACCGATTAGTGGCTGCAACATGGTGGATCAGTTTCTGAAAAGTTCTGTTTGGCTCGCTATGAATAAAAATATGTAAGTTGATGTCAGCTGTGCTTGAATTACAGTTTAGATTTTACTTAAATTTACATTTAAATATTGTACTTAAATGGAGATTTTATCGGTTATATTCCCCTTTCATTGTGTAATATTTTTTGTGGTTCACAGGCTCAAAACAAATCTCCCAAAGAACAGATATACAGATGTGCTCTGTTATGATCACAGTCGTGTCATGCTACCTATTGTGGATGATGATCCCAGTAGTGACTACATTAATGCCAACGGTGTTGATGGTTACATGCAGAAAAATGCATTCATCTGTACTCAAGGTGTGCTTGTCATTGATGTTTTCTCATTGTAGTTGATTATTTTACAGGGGCAATTTCCCATTTTTGTGTAAAAGAAAGTTAACTTGAAAAAATCTTCTGAAAATTGAACTACAGAATTAAATTCATTCTTTGTTGTGTCCTCTGAAGGTTTGAGATGAAGCAACTCATTACCATGTAGTACATTTAACTCACTGACTACTTTCATCACACAGTTGTGAAATTGATGCCATACTGCTGTCATCACAGAACCGCGATTATGACATTGGACTTTTTGAGGCTTCATGACTTAGCCCCAGTAGCTGATATGTGATTACAATACTTCGTAGCTGATATGTGATTACAATACTTCGCTGGTATTAGCGCTGCCATTTTGCTATCGAACAGTACTGAAAAAAGCTCTTTAGTGTAAGAGTGATTTTTATAAATTTTTTTCTACTGTAGACCTGGTAAACACTTCATTCGTGTATTTTCTTGCAAAACTAACAGTGCACTGCAATTGTGAATGCCTAGTTTAATCATTTTGATTGTTTTGACATTCTAAAGTTATTTCATTGTGTCTGGTACCTCAGAAATCCAAAATCCAGTGAAATAAAGGAGGATCCCATCTTTCATCACTCTCAAAAACGATTTTTTTTTTTTTTTTTTACCCATTTTTGACTTCATTCACACCTTCATAGACACACAACAATGAGAGATATTTTTTGATGCAAAAAATTTAATTCACATACAATTTTGAGCGTATCTTCCAAAGATGAAACATGAATAAAAAGGTTACAAATTTTTTCAAAATACCTTAGTTTTTCTTCGTAGCCAGGAAATTATTTTGTGACAACAACCCAGGTAGTCACTTACACTGAACATACTTTGCTGTTACACAGTATAATCTCGAATCATATTAATATTATCATTGCTTTGATTATTCACAGGGCCTCTTCCAAAGACATTTGTTGATTTTTGGAGAATGGTGTGGCACAATCAGACCCAAGTTGTTGTCATGACTACAAGGTAGACCATTTGAATTTTTAGAATAGATTGATGTCATTTGACAAATATTGTTTTATGCATGACAGTGGTAAGAAGGAAGAAATTCTGTTTTGTCAACAACAAATACTGCTGAAGTATTCTAACATATAGTGGTTACTTGAACTGAAGTTAATAACGAATTACACTACATCTGAAACAAATTGCTTTCCGATAAAAACTTGTTGACTACAAAGATGATTTCACTAGCATTTTTATGTATTTCCTAGCTGTTGGTTGAATCATCACCATGTCCTTCTCTTCATGTAATCTTCTGAATATTTCGAGGGGTATTTGCCATATTGTCGTATGCAACATTTTGTCAATTTTGAGGTTTTCTCATGAAAGTAGTTCTCTCACTCCTAATTTCATTATGTATAGGTGTCATTTCAATTCGTTAAAATTTTTTTTATAGATATGTGTGTTTGTAACGTAATGTTTTAAGCGTTCTAGCTCCTTTCCCGACCAAACTTCTATCCTCATTTTCTTGAAAAGGCAAAACTGCATATACAATAAAATGACGAATACCCAATGATTTCATCTCTTTAAGGCATGATTATGTTAAGGTTTGGTAAAAATGTTGGCTTTGCTTACTGCTTAAAGTTTGATCTGTGCTGCAGTTGTGGAGTTTGATGTAACATTATGTTCTTGGGTTTTCCTTTCAAGAACTATTGAGAGATCAAGGATGAAGTGTGGTCAGTATTGGCCTCATGAGGAACAAGCTGATGAGCAGTTTGAAGAGTTTATTGTGTACAACAATGGTATTACAGAAAATCAGGACTTTACAGAAACACAGCTGATGCTCCACAATACAAATGTGAGTTTATATGTTGTAGGCATTTATACAGATATTTGTCTGAATAATGCTTTTTGACCAGTGTTTAAGCATTTTTGCTTCCGCTGACCAGCGCTGAAACATCTGAAAATTATTCTTTTGCAGCTCAAAGTAATTTGCAAAGGAAAATGAAAGGAGCTGACTTCATGATTATGGATTATGAAAGTTTAATTCAACAATCCTAAGTTGCTTCTGCTGCAATGTGAAAGACAATTGCTGGGCACTAGCTATTGCTGGTTGTTCAGGGAAAACAGCTTTTTTTCTGTATTATTCATTATGAATTGTATTTGCCACCACTTTGGTTTAAGACTACTAAATCTATCAGTTATTGAATTTTCAACAGGACTCTCATTTTTTTTGTAAGAGGACTGTGGTATTAAGTATTATTAAGTATTGGAAATTTCTTTCACTTGCAGTCTGGAGAATCTCGCCCAATAACACACATGCAATTCACAAGCTGGCCAGACTATGGAGTCCCACCAGCAGCCCCTTTTCTAGATTTTTTGTTCAGGGTAAGATATGTTCAAGAAGCAGCCACAAAAGAGATGGGAGTTGCCTGGTCAGGCCATCCTTTGGGACCACCCATTGTTGTTCATTGCAGTGCTGGTATCGGACGTACGGGTAAGTGTGTAAAAACTGAAATATAAGGGTTATAGAAAAAAATGCAGATTAAACTTGGACCCAGAAGTACGAGTCTTGTGTAAAAACTGACAGTTATGACAAGTGAAATAATAGACATTTAGATATTGTTTTGCTGAATTACAGAAAGATCAATTGTTTTGTTTTTCTCAAAAAGAAGCGTATGGGATGGGATTGGAAGATTAAAATCACTTGTAGGTTTTCATCACTTGTAGGTGTTTGCATTCAAATGGATTGGGATAGTCAGACTTATATTAGATTCTTAGCCCTTTCTTATCCTTAAGAGACTAGACGCTGATTTGGCTAGGCTTGATTGCCATTGAAGTCTTCATAATTTAATAGGGGGATATGGCAAAGGAAATCTACATGTGGGTGTAAAAGTACATAGCTGGCATTCTTGTGAACTATTTTACGTGTTGTTTGAAGTAGGCCTTTACATTTCTTAAAGCCAGTCTCAACTCAGCCCAAAATGAATAGTTCATAATTATTACAGTATTTGTATAGTGAAACTTTGACATACACTATGGGACCAAGAAGAAATGTAATCATTGTTCATCATACTTATTAATCAAATGTAGGCTTTGTTCAGGTGTATTTGTTGATTCAGTCTGGCAATTGTTTCTTTTCTCCAAAATCATCTTTAAATGTCATTGTCTGCCTGGTCTAAACAACATTGTGGCAAGGCTTGCACATTTTTAAAGAAATTTTATTGTCTTGCAGGTACATTTATCACAGTTGACATTTGTTTGCGTCGTCTTGAAGATGTGGGCACAGTTGATGTAAAGGAAACAGTCCGCAAAATCCGGTCTCAGAGAGCATTCTCTATACAAATGCCGGATCAGTATGTGTTCTGTCATCAGGCAGTTATTGAGCAGGCACAGAGACAAGGTCTCATCAACAGTATGGAACTTATTACACTTGAAGACAGTGAGAGTGAAAGTGAATAGGTATTTTCTGTACAAGAATTGTAAGATTTGATGTATTTCTGTCTTATAACTCAGGCTTCTAGTCCATATATATTGATAGTTTTGGTGGGGCATGCGTGGAGCTGATGATAATGATGATAAAATTTTAAATGTAATGTCAAAATGTTAACTTGATTGCTAACTGCATTTTGCCTTGTTATCAATGACCTGTCACTTAATTCTTTTAAGGTCTGTCATCTCATTAAAAGTAAGTGATACTTGGGTTATAAATTGTTAAAATTTACTGCTGATAGGAGAGAAACTTAATTTACATGAAAGCAAAGTTAAGTGCCATGTTAATGGTGTAATCAGCTGAAGTTTAACTGAACCTGAATTAACTCAATTTGTATCAGTGGAGGAGAGAATGCATTCACAATGTTGCTGATACTAAACAGTAAATAGTGAATTTTTGCACTATCTGCCTAAGAACAGAGCGAAGACCAAAGCAAAGGATTCCCTTGCAGGTTAAGTTCCACACCCAATGCCATGTGCTGCTCCCCAATCCAGAATTATCAGACCAGTGTTTAACATTTACCTGTGGTGAATCTCAGGCAGTTTTGAAAAACCTCCGTGTGCTTTTAGTTAAAGACCCAGAATGGGGCAGCGATTTGATCAGAAAAAAACTATCACAGAAATTCAACTGGGGGAGGGGGGGCAGCTCATCTTATCCAAAGACTGAATGCGATGGATGTTAGTATTGCTATCAGGTTTTGCCATAATGTTCAGAGGCAGGAAACAAATTTCAGTTCTGCTTAATGACAGACACACTGAGTAATTATCAAGACGGAGACAAGTCGTTCGTTCTATTTATTAAGAGATCACTGACAAGGGTCCATCTAAACATTTACAGTGTTGTGGAAAATTGCCAGTTTTCTAATGTCTTGTTGAAAACAGAGTGATTTCATATACTTGCCAATCATTATCAGATTGTAGTTTTTACAGACAAGGATGCTGCCACACTTCAGTTGTCCTGCTATCTATTAACTCCTTGGCTTACATTAGTTACAACCTCTGATGGATTTATCCAGTCAGACAGTAGATATTATGTGATACAAAGTTTCATGCGGGTTGGTAAAGGCTAGTAAATGTCAAAATATTTTACTTTTTAGTGTGTGTCTTATGACATTGGGCATATTCTAATCTGTGGTATACAATTATCAGTGCACAATAAAGATCTGCTCTGTGGCACAAATTGTTAGCTTAACATGTATAAAATTATTGCTTTGAATTCTTCATATGTTTAAATGTCTGTCAGTATTTTTTTGCCATTCTCACGCTTAAGATAAACTTCATGGCTTTCTCTTGGTGACTCAGCTGGTTTGTCACTGTCATCAAACTTGCTTTAAAACTGATTTTAAAATGTTCTAAATCTTGATCCGGCTTTTGTTTGATTGTTTGCAGTGCTGCATCAACATCATGTTTATTGAATGATCTTTTTTCTTCCTAAGACAGTATTTTTGTATTGTTCTTCTCAACCATTCATGACATATTTGGAAATTGATGCCACTGTTTTCCTGAAGGCATCAGATGTTGTTCTTGTGAAATTTTGCTTTTCTTTCTTCTCTTGTATGTCTCTTTTCAACAACAGAATCTCAATTTCATGCTTTTGTCAAAGGAACCTCCACGAAAAGGCACCAATTATGTTTTCCATCATCAATTCTTTGGACTAAAATTGTACTGTACCTGATACTTGCTTCTTTTTATCAGAATAAAACAAGAGCCATGAAAAGAAGAGAATATACAAATTTTACTTTCCAGATTATCAGATAATACATTTTGGGGTAGTTTTTGGATTGGCAGGCCTTTAAATCTCATCAGTCTGGAAATAAGTTCATTTGCACTGTCTACATTAACTGTTGTTTTCTGCCTAACAACTCTTTGGATGTTGGGAAGATGTTGAGAATTTTGGATGTGAGGTTGCCGTCTTTCTTCTATCACTGTTCTTATGGATCATTCAACAGTCACCTCTGCCCAGATGTTGTGCAGTGATGAAGGAGGAGATCTGTTGGTCAGATCCATCCATACTCTTTGTAATATTTCATTTGATCAAAATGGGTGTAGCTACTGCTATCAGTTTACATAGGTGAAAGCAAAATGAGGCTTTCCTGTGTATTGTTTGAATGGAATAGTGGATTGGAATGGCAGTCTGAGTCGGGTTGAGATCCACAGTCAGAGCTGGTGAAACCAAATGAGACTTTATCATTCGAAGACCAGAGCATAGAATGGCAGGCATTGAGAATAGATTGTGTTGTTAAGGTGGTTGTGGCAAAGTAAAAGTTCTGCAAGAAGAATAACAGACTAGTTCATCTTAATAAGAACCCTTCTGTCCATATCCAGCATCTGTTTTCAATCCTTATATTTGATTACTTAAATTGCTGGTGTTAAAAATGCCAACAATAATGCTGATTTAATTTTCAGTGAATAATGAAACTCTTTGAAAGATTGCAAATGGGTTCTGTGAAAGTCTCAGTTTTGTACATTTAAATATTGTATTTGGTTTCTGTGAAAGTCTCAGCTTTGTACTTAATCACTCCCAGTATTTTGGGTGATGCTATTGGTTCGGTTAAATTGTTTGCTGGTTTTGAAATATGACATTTGTTATTTCGTTTCGTTCTTGCTGCATTGGGAGAATTTTCCATATGTGTATACATTTTGTAATGCAATCATTAGAACAGATTTTGTGTTCTTGTAAAGGTTATTTTGTTTTGGTTTGTTGATTTTCCTCATAAATTATGTTCATGTTTTGTGGAAAGATAATATGGCTTTGGTGCAAAAGAACATCAAGAAATGAAATCATCATCGTGTGAGAAAATCTTTATTAGATAAGCCACATGCTTTATTTGCTGTGTAAAAGAAAGAAAGAAGGAGTAAGAACTAGGAAAGAAGGTCTGTTATTTATATAGTATGCTGGGCTGGACATCCGTTAGTGCCTGTTTATCTAAAAACTTGTCAGTGTTTCGTCTTATGAACTTGGAAGGACTGTTGCACACATACATGAGAATTCCAAATTTGGACAAAATGGTTGACCACAAGGTATCCTTTTTGACTGGTGGGAAATTGTCTGTTTTCAATACATCTCTGTTGTGTATAGAATCAGCTTTGCAGGATGTGGTCTCACAAAAGGAATACCTGTCAGTTCTGATACTTATCCCCAACCCAGAATTGTTGCAATTTGTCCAGTGTTTTCTTTAGTGTTTCATGCAGTGTTAAGTGTTGAGTGGAACTGTCAGCTGATGGGATAGAACTGTGACAGGACAGCTGTTTCTTTTTTTTTATTTTTTAAAATCTTATTTCCTGTGGAGAAAGGATCTCCATTGGATGCATTCAAATCCATGAGATATGTTGTCCATTGTGTTATTTCACTTTATGATTAACATGGACATGTTTATGTGAAAAATGCAAAATTTGCATTTTTTTTTCAAATGGCACAAAATGTAAATTTGTTCATTTATATTTAGTTTATGATGTGTGCAGTTGACCAGAGGGAGCTTCGAGAGTGGTGAAAACAGATGGGAAGGAACAAAAATTGTACATATATATATTTTTTCATCAGTTTCATTTGTGTTGCTAGTAGCTTCTATTATAGCATGAACAAACATGGAACTTGTACATATCTAAATCCTTAAGTTATTGTTCATATGTTGTTCAAAAAAGTTTTAGTTAATTTACATTTTTTGGCTCATTTTTGTCTCAGTATGTGTGTTTCTTATTTTGCTTTAAAAACTATTCATTGACAGAATGAGTTGGAGTTTCTTTCATAATGTTCTGATGCTGTCAGAACAAACAAGAAACTGGCAGTGGTAGAAAGCAGACAGTACATGTGCACAATTTCTTGCCTTGTTTAAAAGTAATTTTGAGATAGAAAACTTTGTATGGCATCAATCAAACAGTATAGATTTGAACAGGGTACTGAAGATTTATCACAGTGAAATTTCATTCAGGAAGCTTTACTTGTCAGGCATTAAAAGATCTATGTTAGTCTGTGTAGAATAAAATAGAAGTGCATTATTTAAACCATTTTATTTCAACAAAAAATCCCCCAAACTCGCAGGGTATATGTAAAGCAAAGAGCTCAAACATGACAGGATTGGATGTGATTTATTCACAGGCTTCCCTTGTGACATGAAGTCAGTAGTGAGACCTGGAAAGAATGACCAGGATTGAGAATTATGATGCATGCTTCAGCAACTGCTGCCATTGTATACAATTTCACTGACAGAAAACCATGTCATAGCATTGAAGCAATTTAGACATCTTACATTTTTAATGAGAGACATGTAATTGACCAGTTATTGTTTCTGTTTGACTATGACCCAGAGAAATTTCAAGAAGACCAAACTGCTGGCGTTTGTTTATTTATTTATTTTTTTGTGTATGATTTTGATTTTTCTTACACATGAATTTTCATGACATGTAAATTCATGATGACATACTTTTTGTTTATGGTTGGACCAATTATAGCGAGTTTATTGTTTAAACATAGATTTTTGTTGATCACCTGTTTCACCATGATAAGGTTTGATATGGAGCTGTTCAAGTTTTAGGCTTAGTGACAGCAAGATATGGTCCATTCTTTGTTGCACTTGCCACTGGCCTATCTTTTGTGAAAAAAATCTCTTAATTTTGTTGAGTCTTTATTTGAATTTGTTACAAGTCCCTCATTTGTAGCTATTTTCTGCTTTAATTTCTGTTTCTGAAGTCTTTTCATTTGACTGTTTGCACAAAAAATGTTTGTAATAAATTGGTCTATATCATATCTTATAGTGCATAGTCATTAATGGCGTGCAAGCATTATTATTATCATGTGCATAGGCATAGCCTAAATGGGTGTTTAATCAGTGGATGACATATCTGCATGCAGATAAATGAGGGGCAGAATCTTTGATTTTGAATATGTGCTAGGCCATGATCAATATTGACATTACACACTGTATTTCAGTTTTAGACTCAAATCTAGTAGTCCAACGCATTTATATAAAGTAAATCATCATCATAACTAGATAATGTAGACAAGTATTATCACATAACACTTAGGTTGCTTTGTAACAGAAAGATAAATCTACTAACTTAAATGATGCCATTGTGTTGTTCCTGTCAAAGATTAAAGAACTGTTTATGGGCAACTTCATTTTACATGTACCGGTATATGAAACTATCGGTGCTGCTGTATTATTGTTTTTACATCAAAAAATTTCTTAAATATAGTGTACATGAGTTTTAGTAGTTTTCACTTTTTGCACCTTGAAAATACTACATTGTGTGATAAGAAATATGTCACAAGAAGCAAATTTAACAAATCAATCAGTTAATCAATTTAACGAGTGTTGATTGACTGTTTAGTGTTGGATACTTTGAGATGTACTTTGGATACTCTAGTTTGAAATTGGTGGTTGTTGTGTTTTTCCTGTTAACTGAGGTCATGAAAAATAATAGAATGAAATGTGTATAGGTCTAACATTTCTCTTCAATACTTGATAAAAAAAAAAAAATTGCAGCCATGAATTTCAAAAATTATTTTGAGCAAAGATCGTGACAAAAAATCTTTTTCAGCCCAGTTGAAACCTGTTTGGCATAATTGATTGCTGATGATTAATGAGACCATAACAGTAATGATACTGCAGTGAGCCCGACATCAGCACAGTGTGGGTAATCCTGACATGTCAGCACTAACCCTTGTGTCCCTTCAACAAATATTGGCGTTTATATCTAGCGCAGTGATTGGCTGAAAAAGAAGCTGTTCTCATAAACCCCAGGTTCCATGAACGAGAATGATTTATATGACTTTTTCCGAGCAGTAAGGCCCCATGTCTATTCCGTTAAGTGCAGGATAATCTGTGCCGTCACATCACGACATCATTGGTTTTAGTTTTAGTTCCGTCATAAAGGAGTCTGTCCCGCAAGTGAGCAAAGGCACTGTACACACATGCTAGTCATGGCAAACTAGACTCTCCACAGGGGCTGACGCATGTTTGTATGTGGCATTTATGCTGGTTGCCCTGTAGAGTTGTGAGATAAAGAAAGTTTGCATTCAGAAATACCGGCAGTTGATGGATTTTTCTGTCTGTGATGGTCAGACACAGTGTGTGTGTGTGTCCATATCTCTAACAAAAAAAACCCATTTAAGCTCAAAATTTTAATTTGCATATGAGCGAAACTTTCACCCGGATACCAAGTAATTAGTCGCTCACAGATAATTTATACACACATGTATTCCGTTGGCCTACCAGAAACTGGTTCTGTTGCAGTGACAGTAATATTTTTCTCGTTATCTTTGGTGACAGAGTGAAAGACATGTCCGCTCGGCGTCTCTGTCTCTGTCTTTCTCATCCCAGCTATCAACATGGCAGATGGCGTTTCATTCTTGTGTTAAACTATAAGTTTGTGTCAGTGCCAGTATCAGCAGATTTTCAGAATTTTATGATTGCGCCGTGATACTTGCTTCGAAACTCAAGAGGCATACATGTATGTACGTGTAAAAATCTCAGTAAACCTCACTTTCCTGACATTTTCATGCAGATTGTTTTAAAGGTGCAAGATGCGCCCCACCGTCTTTATCCGGGAGAAATAAAATATTTGTGATTAGAGCTGATCTTTTTTTCCAGTTTCAGAGACAAAGATTGGTCAGATAGGATACTGGGAGTTTTTCATTCAATCAACAAGTCAGTTTTAATGTATATGAAAACAGACATACGGGAGAGTGCTGCGTGTCGAATTTAATTACAACATTTACGTTAACCTGGCCAGACAAGACAAAACTCGTACAGAATATGTGGCAGAGACGACTCTCTGTGGGAGAGGGATCTCATGTGGGGCACTTCCGTTAGTCATGTCACTATCATCATTATGTTTGCGGGGTAAACTTGTCGTCCGGTGCGCCTGTACGCGGATGTTTTCCATGGCTTTCCTTTGCTCATGTCCTAAGGCCTGTATTTATTTTTTAATAATATAGGCCCTGAGGATTTCAATTCTTGCTGTAAAGGATTTTGTTTTAACGATTTAGTGGATTTATGGGACCTCTTGTTCTCTTGTCAGTTCAGGCGTACCCATTTGAAATATACCAATTGCGAGACTGGTACTAAATGTAAGAGGCTGATATCCGAGGGATAGAAAGGCAAGAGACACACATACACACACACACACACACACACACACATACACACATGGTATGCTGGCTGATTTGGGAAATTCGTTACCCAGCTGCTATGTGCCGTTAATCGAGATTGCGGTCAGAATTACTTGGGTGGACACTCAGTGCTAAGGTATAATGATTACCATGGTTATAATTTCCGAAGGGATTTGCTTAAATGCGAGGAACTCCCAATAAGGAAACAGTTAGCTTATTTGGGGAAGGGGGGGGGGGGTCGTCCAGTATATAGGCCAAAATGTGTTTTGACAGCATAGTGCTTTGCATGAATGACTCACATTGTCTGTGTCAGTGACAAGTTGAGAAGGGCATGGTATAGATCATGCACCGGCATATATAGTGATCAAATTAAAAGAAAAAAAGAAGTTGCAAAAGGTGACGTCCCAGTTTTTTGCCGTCGCTACTGAAGTCATTCGTGCATAATATTTAATAATAAAAACGGGCATAAAAGTTAAAACATGAGCTTAGGATTTACATACACTTTGTGTTACCCACAAATCTAAAACGCACAATAGTTATTTCCCAGGAATTTTCTCCCTTTCTGTCATTAAGATATCAAGAAATCGATGTGATTTAAAAAAAATTATTATTATTTAGATCTCTCTCTATCCGCAAATTATGGTGGAGATTGAGAGTTTAAAACGGAGCAACAAATCCACACTAACAGAAAGAGAACATTGACCATAGAGAGGAAAGAAGCGAGGCCAGAGCTGTAATCATTTTACTATCCAGTGGAGGCGAAGGTCTTTGTTTCTCGAGGTCACCAGCCTAAGAAAATTCGGTTTCAGGGTACTTGGGAAGCTGCTAAACCCTCGGATTTTTCATCCTGGGAGAAAATGCTCATCATTTTATCTCATCTTACCCGTTAGTCACACCTTACGACGCCCTAATTAGATATTAATCATTGGATCGTGATAATGAAGGGCTTCAGAGGTAGGGTCACGTCCAAATGAGTACAAAGAATGCCAACTGACGGTGACGGGAATGAAGACTGAGAAAAGTTTTTATATTGTAAATAATAGTTAATACATAAATGACTCAGAAAAAAAAAAACTACTTAGACTGAACCTGCGAAATTTGTTTTCGTTTTTTGTTCATTGGTGTTTTAGTTTGTGGCTATATTATATTCTTGGGATCATTCAATATATGTATTAGGAATCTAATGACAAACAAGGGGAGTAGTGGAGTCTTAAGGGCATTAATTTAATGAGTCGTAAGTTGAAAACTCGTCAGTGCAACATGATACAATGACGGTACTAAAGCCAATGAGATTTTTATTACGTTGTGTTTATTATGATCATTACTACTTCGAGTTGAAAACCACATCAGTGCAGTTTTGTCAGTTTCAAACCATTTTCCTGAATACAGCCTCCTAAATTTGCCCAGAACTGAGGAAGAGCGCTTCAGTGGCGTTGACGTAAGCAATGCATTCGTAGGAAATTGAAAATAAATTATTGAAAAAAAAATATACTGAGTCTCATAGCCACAAGTGGAGCAGATGCAAGGGAATGAGATGTAATTTAGTAGACAAAGGTCCAAAACAAACAAACAAACAAAAAAAAAAACAACATAAAAAAACTACATGTAATTACGAAAGGTGGCAAACTATTGACCATTACCCAGATGTTTCACTTTCTCTGCTGGGTGGCTAATTTCAGTTCCTTGCTGTGCGGTGTTGGCCACTTCCATTTAATTACTGGTCTTATCTTCGTAGACAACATAGATGAAAAACGACTTTGAAGTCTTGAACTTTTCCTTTCTTTTGAATTAAATTTCACACACGTATTATTTTGTTACAGTTATAGTACATGTTTCTTACCAGAGTAATTTTAAAGAACACCCTATTATTACAACATTGTTTTACCACAGATTTTGTTTTTGGACTGGGTGTATTGAATTTGAATATGTGCACTGCATTAAATTATTACGCAAAAGTAAACAACATGCAAACGTCCGAGTTATGTAACACGTATTTATGTGCTGATATTGTGCACTTCCTTGTAAGCTTAATAGCTATGTATTGTTATATAATAAAACTCACAAATCTTGTTTGAACTTGTCACCATTTCTGAGTTTGATCTACTATGTGTGTTTGGAGAGAACCCGTCGGTTTGGATCATTGCTGGAACATGTTTGACAGGGCTATGCTGTCCTTGGCAGAACTTGATTTTAATCAAAATGATTAAGTTTGAATAATATTGAAAACCTGTGCAAAAAGAACAAACAAAAAAACCAAAAGACAAAGACAGACACACAAAACGTAATTTAAAAAAAACTGCGGTAAATCTCTTATGCTTTCTCATTTCCCAAGGTCAAATTAATGGGAGTTCAGGAAAAGCTTGTTATTTTACCAAATAATTACATTTGAATTGAAGTGGTGTTTGTTTTCTTTGGTTTCACTGTGGGGTTAATGGAAAAAGCAGCTCTTTTGTGCAAATTTAAAGAGAGAAACACAAGAGAATTCTGCTTTTGTGTACCGCAGGTTTACTCTCTGTCTCTCTCAACATCTTCCACATCTTCCCTGCTCTTTCAGTGTAATTTTATGACAAGGCATTAAATTTCTTTGTTTTATCCACAATGCTGCTACCGGTTTCTGTTTTCAGAGAATAAAACAATATTATTTCAAATTGTTGAAAATTCATTTCCTAACACAGATGCGATTCTCCCATCAGGCTCATTTCCTTCCGGTATTTATTTTGTGCCTTGTCAAAAATTGGCTAAAAGAAAAACTTGTATAGCAAAGCCTGACGAAGGAAATAATACCAAAACGATTCAATGAAACCCAAACCGAAAGGAAAATGGCCAATATTTCGGCAACAGCTTTCTTCGGGGGAAAAAAACCCAACAAAAGCGACAGAAACAAAATTGGAAAAAGTGAATAGATAAAATAATCGAACAATAAAAAAACAGAATATGAAATGTTGAGAATAGTGGCGGGCGTGCTTCTGTGCTGCAATAGAAAGTAGAAGCAAGAACTCGTAGTTAAGTAGACATATTCTATTTAGATTCTAATCTCATATATTTTCGTGTTCTATTTTCTTATTATTCGATTGTTCTATCTGTTCAATTTTCCATTTTTTTTTTCTGTCGTTTTTTTTTTTTTCCCTTGAGGAAGGCTGTTGCCGAAATATTGGCCATTTTCTGTCTTCCCCCTTTAGTTTGCGTTTCATTATATTGTTTGGGTATTACTATTATTTCTTACGCCAGGCTTTGCTACAGTACATACAACTTTTTCTTTTTGCCAAATTTTGACTTTGCTTATACAAGTTATAGCCTTGCTGCGACCCCACAGTTTTTCTGTGGTTTTTATATATTTCGTTTATATTGTGCCTTCTACGGCATGGTGGGTGGAAACGGGAACACGGGGATGGCAAATGGGGAAGAACAAATAAATGAAGAGAGGAACGGGAAAGAGAAATCAGAGTTTAAAAAATAGAATAGAATATGGAGAGAAAGTCGAGGAAATGATAGTTAAATGAAACTTGAAAGCACGAAGAGCAGAAAGATGATAATGTAAAGGAATGAAACCATCTCTAAAGACAGGAGAATACAAAACATGACACTGACAATGACATGGAGAGGAGGAGAGAAGATTGAGCAAACGTACACTCCCACGCATGCACGGTTGTAGATCTGACACTGAAAGTCTAGTAATATAGATGCACGCATACAGACATACCTGTACCCTGTGACTGAGAACGAAGAGGCAGAAACTAAATTGGTACTGGTAGAGTGTAAATTTCGGAAGATCAAAACAGATTTCACACAGGCAGCATGTGGACAGTTTAAATTCAGTTCTCATGGTTTCTTAACGCATGTATAAGTATACAAAATGTATACAGTAACGATTTATAAGACGCTGTCATTCCATCATACTTCGTTTTATTAATAATATAGAACGTTTCCTGGTGTTGACGTAACGGACACCGGCAATCTGACTTCGGGGTGGGGGGGGGGGGGGGAGGAGGAAGCGGAGAATGAAGAGAATCGAGTATAGATATGTTGGGATAGGATGAGTTGAACGATTGGAATGAAAAAAAAATATGAATGGATGAAAGAAAGATTGAATCATGAATGAACAGGGAAGTAATTGAGTTTAGCTGCGCTTGTGGGCAATCAACGCCAGCAAACGCTGTTTGTGCCAGGCTCATCCACCGTCTTGGCGGCTGTCCCATGTGCTCCCCGACCTTCACAGGAGCAGCTAGGTTCCAGTTTCATTCTTATTTATTCGGTCATCTTTTCATTCATTTACTCTTTCTTTATTCCCATCCCCAATGCACTCTATCCCATCCTTCATAATGGCCACATTCACAAGCCTCCTTTCCTTTCTTCTCTCCAATCCCCATACGTCAACTCGCACAATCCGACTATTATTATCTCTATTTTATCAGTCTTTCTCTCAGTAGTCTCAGTTTTGTTCAACTCTGATCGTATTTCATTTTTAAAAAAAAAGAATTTTCATTATTCCTGCATTTGTCCTTCAGCTTAATATTCGTGTGTGTTCCTGTGTTTTTGTTTTTTTTCTTTTGTTGTGTGCGTTAGGCGGAGAAAGTCCCACAGGTCGAACGCTCGCATCCTTCCAAATTTTATTATGATTTCCATTTAACGTCTAATTTTCCCTTGTCTAGCTCATCATCGTTAATAAATTGCAAAAACTGCCACTTTTCTTTCTTGCCCCATTGTAAAATTGTTTCAGTCAATAACCAAAAGCTGGACAAAATTCCCCTATTCATCATATCGGGCATTTGCTCATCACGACCTCTATAACTAGGCCGTTCATTTTCGAAATTTCACCCAAGGACGACAAGGAGATTCCCACCAGGACCCTCCCTCCCCCCCCCCCCCCCCACTTTTTTCTGACCTGACCCTGATTTGCTGACACAAGTGACACTGACAGGCCATGGGGAGAATAACGAAGACATTCTAAATGTGTGTGTAAAAGGTTTGCAACTCCACAAATGAATAAGATAAAACTGCCCCAAGAACTCAAATTCAAAGAACAATACTGGTTGAATTTAGCTCAGCAGAACTGAAAAGAGATGTTATTAAGAATTAAGAAGAAGAATATTTCAGCTCACTTCCTGATGGTTGGAATAAAATGAAAATAGCAAGGAAATATTTAATTTTAACACTTTGAAGTTGAACAATAACTTTATACCCCACTCGTCTTATCTCTAAAATAAAGCGCCAGGCACTAAATCAATCATTATATTCCTGTGGTATGCATTAGAATCAAAGAGCTTAGCGCACACCAGAGTTGAGGCATGCTCCATACGAGTTCTACAGATATCTATATATTATAGAGCTCTGTGGCCCCATACCTTCCATCATGTTCAATGTTCAGCTCGGCACACTACGTAAACCAGCCGCGCAGTGACCCTTTTAACTAGCCTGTAGTATGTACTATAACTATGAGCTCTTTGAATGGAATTAAAATGGGATCAAATTTAAAGTTTTTTTTCCATTCACTTCTCCCTAGCAGTACCAGTATCATTATCTCTCGTCTCACGTTTTTAAAGATGGGCGTATTTTAGGATAAACTAAGGATAAGATTTCCTAATTATCACAATTATAATTTTGCATGGTTGGTAAAGGTGGCATTATGTATGTCATCTTGCTGTTGGTAAAAATTCCCAAACAGTTTCAATGCATGAAATTTCGGTGAAAATATCCAAACACAAAGAAATTACCAGGAAAAAAAAATAATTGCTCGGGTCTTTTATAATTATATCCAACTGGTAGGCCCTACGTTGTTATATTACACTGTTCGCATTCGCTCCCGGTCTTCTCTGCCCCTGTAACTTCAGGAATGAAAACGAAAACAAACGTTCTGCACGTTCATGACCTGTATAGCTCGATTTATACGTAGCTAATTTAACCTATTACTATTACTATTTAGTGCACATTTCCGCCCTTTTCGACCCGCAATGACTGTTGTAACGGAGAATACACGGTTGTTTTTTTTCTTCACCCCACGCGAATGTTGCCCCAGACCTTTTCCGGCCCTGGTGACTTCTGTGATGGAAATTAAAATGTCTTGCGCTTTATGAGCATGTGTGTGTATTAAAGTGAACATTAAAGGTACCGTGACCAGGGTGGCCAGATCACGAGAGAATACCAGAGAATTCATGAAAACATTCCAAATAATAAAACAATTACAAAGAAAAAAAAACAAAAACAACCTTGCCTGAGGCTTTCATACCCGGGATTACGAACCCGATTGGTTCATTGATATTTTACCGTGTTCGCATACGCCGCCGATCTTTTCGGACCCGTTGACTTCTGTTAATGGGAACGTAAAAAGTCGTTTGTGTCCTGGTAAAAATTGCGACTTAGGGCCACCATGACCTGGGTGACGAGAACCTTGGAGAATACATGAAATTTCGCGAAAAAAGAAAACCAATTATCGCTTGGGACTGAACGCACGAATCCGGTTGGGACATTGTTATTTTACCCTGTTCGCATTCGTTCCTGGTCTTTTCGGCCCTCGTGACTTCTGTAATGGAACTAAAAAGTCGTGTGCTTTTATGCACATGTCTTCTTCTTCTTCTTCTTTCATAGTTGGCACGTCTAGAAGACGATTCCCCCAACTGCACTACTATATGCGACTCAACGTCGCTCCTCTGAGGCTAAAAGCAGGGTAAAACCTTCATAGATTTTAAGACCATTTAAAAATATCTTAGTTGTGTAAAATCTTTTGTATATAATAACTCTGGTATAAATATCTCTTGGTTTCCAGATTGTGCACAGAAATACAACCCGCACTTTAGTTACAATGGTAGCTGCAACGGATAATAATGTTCTTAAATTCATTGTCGAAAGTCGTTGCAGGCGATAGTGTTTGGACTTCTGCCGGGAGGTTGTTCCACATCCTGATGACACTAGGGTAAAAAGAATAAAGATGGCTGTTAACCCGTGAGCTTGGGATGTTATATTTTATATTATTCCTTCTGTTGCCTCTGGTATTAATGGTGAGGTGGTTCAGTGGGATATGGATATTTCCTTCCCTGCCCTTATAAAATATTTTTACTTTGTTTTTTGCTCTCCTCTCTTCTAATGGTGTCCACTGAAGGTCTCTCATCATTTTGTTTACACTACTACTTCTAGTATAGTCATTTGTCACAAAGCGGGCAGCTCTCCTCTGGACCCTTTCCAGTTGGTCTATATTTATTCGACAATGGGGGTCCCAGACACTGCAGCCATACTCTAGGGAGGGCCTCACAAAGGTGTTATAGCATTTCTCTTTTACTTTCCTATCGCAGTTAGAGATGTTCCTCTTCAGAAATGCTAGTATGCTGTTTGCTTTGTTACATGTGATATTAATATGTTGGCTCCATGTAAGTTTTCTGTCCAATGTTACACCCAAATATTTAGCCTCATAAGTTTCGCTCAAGTTTTCGTCGTGTATAAAGTAGTCTGAGGTGATGTTGTGTTTTTTATTTGAAATTCTCAGGACTTGGCATTTATTGGGGTGGAATTCCATACGCCAGTCCCTCTCCCATTTTTGTAGACTGTCTAGATCTTTCTGTAGGATTTCCGTATCTTCTTTTGAGTTTATTATTCTATAAAGAAGGCTATCATCAGCAAACAGTCGTAATTTAGTGCCTGGAGAGATCTTACTTGGCATATCGTTAATATAAACTAGGAATAGTAAGGGGCCCATTACGGTACCCTGGGATACTCCCGAGAGAACAGCTGCAGGATTGGATGACTTTCCGTCAACGACGACTATCTGTGTTCTGTTTTCTAAGAAAGACTTAATCCACTTCAAAGTACTGTTTCTAACTCCATAATGGTTTAATTTAGTCAATAGACTAGCATGGTGCACTTTATCGAAGGCTTTACTGAAATCTAATAAGATGGTATCAGTCTGCTTGTTGTTATTCAAGTTATTAACAAAATCATTGCAAGTTGTGACCAGCTGGGACTCACACGACCTATGTTTTCTAAAACCATGCTGTACATGTGTTAAAACCGAGTGTCTCTCGAGATGCTTCATGATGCTGGTGTGCAAGATATGCTCTAACAGTTTACAGGATATTGATGTCAGGGAGTTTGTGAATTACAATGCAAATTAAGGGCACTGTGACCTGGGCGGCGAGGTCAATTGGAGAATACGCCAAATTTTGCAATAGAAAAAAAACAACAAATCCAAACTGTGTAGAAATTACAAGGAGAGAAAATCATCATTGCTCGGATCTTTTGTGCTCAAACATACGATTCAGGTTAAACCCCGCATAGAACAATATTTATCCTAACGTCAGATCATCGGAAGATTTCGAAATACGATTACGGAAGTTCCAGTGCCATAACTCAGTGCGTTCAGGCAATGCCCACTGCTTCAGTCGTCCGGATCTACAGTATAAAGCTACATCATGCTAGAGAACTACCATTCTGTTTTCATTTTTTATGGGTAAAATATCGGGCCCCAACACTGTAAAAAAAAAAAGGTATCTGCAACAACCTGTGAATACTTTCATATTATGCCCATTTCCCCACCAATCAGATGAAAAATGCCGGCTTTATCATATTTGGAATTGGAGAAAGTCCCAATATGGCCTAAGGAACTGTCACAATACACAGATGTTCCCAAATCCTAAAATCAGCAGAATACATAAGATTTCGGCCTGCTTGTTCTTTGAATAAACAATCAATGTTTCGCAAGTTCCCCGAAGGAGGGGAGGGGGGGGGGCAGGGAATAACTTATTCAAGTACGAAGAACTTCTACGGAAAAAGGTACAATATTATATATTTTGAATGAAATCTAAAAAATCTTTCCTTGAGAGCATGCAAATGCGTTTTTTTTGTTTGTTTGTTTCTGTAATGGTGTTCTTCAGTACAATGTACTTATTTGTATGTGCACAAAGAGCTACATGTAGAATTTTGTCGATCATTTCACATTGTTTAACTCCAACAGATGGGTCACATTACAATAATATAGGCTTACTTGGTGTTTATTATTCAGCAGAGAACACAACGCGAAAGGAAGGTCCTGCATTGAAATACAATTTTGCAGTTTACAATCAGTGTAATTCTAAAATTTAAGTGAAGTAATACAAATAAAAGTACGTTCACAACTAAATATTTCTAATACTCGGTGCCAATCATTATTTTGTTTTGTATTATTTCTCAGAACGACAAGGAAAGACGAGAAAAAAATTCTTAGTTTCGTCCAGACGGTTAGTGATTCTTTCAGCTAGGCTACATAATATTAATATTGACAATCAATATGCTCCTACTTGTCTTATATATGTTACTCAGCTTCTGTTCATCACACATGTAAAATGCTGTTTGTTTAGCACCAGCAGGGCGCCGTTTACGGGACAACTAATTTCTTATCTTGTAACAGCAAAAATCACCCGATACGCCGCCACTGAATTGGATGTCGTCTACCACGCTGTGCACAGCAACAGGGCCATTTAGAATAGTGCTTTGAATCAATCGTTGTTAACAATGTTTGTCTGTCGTACATTACCCATTTTTCTCACAGATGCGGCGGAGGAGCTGATAGGGGATGCGTGAGGGAGAGAAGGAGAGAGGGAGAGAGAGAGAGAAAGAAAGAGAGAGAGAGAGAAAGAAAGAGAAAGAGAGAGAGAGAGAGAGACAGAGGGAGAGAGAGTTTTTATATCCATGTCCAGCTAAACGTAACATGAGCAATGCCAGTTGTGGGAATCTCAGACTCAGCGTCTTGTGTATCATTCGAGAGCATGTGGAGAACACATCACAGTTTCCCTGTCTAAAAACCAGGGTATGGAAATTTCCGAACTGTCTCAAACTCATTCCCGTGAGGATGAGCCTAATTACATTAATTGCATTAGAAAGTTTGAAATCATAACTAGGTTTGGCACATCCCAGTCAGATCTGTCCCCACCGCCAAATATTTATTGTGCTTCTCTTGCAGGAAATTTGAAATGGAGAATAAGAAATGGTCTGTATAAAAAGCTGGCACAGCCCATAAACCCTATTGTTATTTTTACTTTAATCCCCTTTTGCTACTAGTTCGTCCCTAAGCTCCTTGGGGGACATAATTAAGGATTCATAGCAGTACAGTCTGTTTTGTTGTTTTGTTTTGCGTTATGTTCGATAGCGACATGACTGGGGCATTAAATGACACAAATATGGCTGAAATTAGGGTCTCAGAGTTATCATGGCTGACAATGGAACAATGTTACAAAAACAACAATGGAACTGACACAAACAGAAAACAAAAATAACAAGGAAGAATTTTTTCTAACCAGACATAAATATTTTAGCAGGTATAGAATACTGGCCATTATGGCCGTTTGTCTTCAAACATGAGGCTTTTCTAGACAAAGGAATGAAATTGATTTACCAGTGAATACCATGTAAAATTATTTGTATTTATTAAATTTATCTACAAAGGACTACATTCAAAATTGATTCAGACTGCAAAATAATGCACTGTTAAATCTATTTCTCTGATGAACAACAACATTTCTCTAGGGCTGTGTTATGGGAAAACACTAAAAAAAAAAAAATGCAACTTGATGTCCATCGTGTTTAATAATCAACAAATGTAATTTAGCGATGTATACGCCCCCCTCCCCTCCCACCAACGTCTCACCTTTTCAACCCTTTTAGTGGGATTACCTTTCTATGAGAATTTTCCATTAATTTTAGAATGGACCTTAAAACTTGGGCCTGCATAAACATGTCTGTGTTTGTCCGTCTTGTATTGCCTTTGGAAGGTCAGAAAAACAAAATAATGCAGCAGCTAGGTTCTTTCTGTGGTTCTCAACGCCGCAGTGCGTGCAAACGGTGGAAGGAAAGTGGAAGGAGAAGTACGGCTTTTCTTTTTCTTCAGCTGGAGTGATCCACTTCCCGCAGTGGGGCTGTGTCGGGGGCATTTTTGTAGTTAATGATTCCCAGAAATCAGTTTTTTGTTTTTCCTTTTGTTGTATTCCTTTTGTAACCGTTTCCCTTCAAGTTTTAGTGAAAAGTTTTAGTGGAAAGAAAATTGATTACGTAAAATAAAAATGCAGACTCGGCAATGAACAAAGAAACCTAATCAAGTTTCTTAAAAACAACAACAACAGTTGAAGCAATATAAAAAATAACGTTGAAATCAATAAGCCTTTGCTTTGCACCAGTATTTGTTTTTATTTGTAGCAACTCACGTACAATTTCTTGCAGCCTACATGTTCATGCAGCATAATGGTACCACATAGAGCCCCAGAGTACATAATGCATGCACATCTTTTCGTTAAGGACACCTGTGTACAAATAAAAGCTTTCAGCGTGGCAAATTTAGATTGAGCAATTGAGTCCTGGGTCAGTTCCACGATTAGAACCACAAGAATCTCTCTTTAGAACAGGATTTCGTGAAAGTTTATACCTTTCGGAAGGAAACCAATTCTGATCTCCCACTAAAGAAAACAAAACATAATCTATTGAAATTTTTTACAAAAGACGGGGAAAAATGACAGCTTTTCGTCCCTTTAATGAAAAATGATAAAGACAATCCACAATTTACACTTCCTGGTTGTTTGACATCCAGCACGACATTTAAATCTCTGAAAATGCCATCTTCCCTTTTTCCACTCACAACTGAATGTTTTGTCTTTTTCTTCAGTTTTGACGAAATAAAATCATGCAGATACTCATTCAGAAACACAGGACCATTTGAAACAGACAGGACAGTACTAATGTCTCTCGTTGGACGTTCATGCCCGCAGCAGATCAAACAGAACAATGTCTGTACAGCTGTTAGTAGCCCCTCGCTCTGCCACGCATTGCCTGAGGAAATTATGAATACGTAAGTAACTCGCCTGCGTAGATCAAATTAAAAAAAAATTAGTACATGTATAATTAGTTGAAATGATAGAATGTAAGACTGCTCAATGGGTCCCTTTTTGGTAACTGTGCATTATTGTGCATTATTCATTGAATTTACGAGCACAAATTAATACTGTCATGTAGTAGGTCAAATGTTAATACACACAATAAATGCTAAGTAATTTCAGCTACAATTTACTGATAGTTTTTCTCAGATGAGTACAAGGCCAGGCCAACCATGGCAACATGTAACAACCTGTCGACTTCTCTGGTGTTACCGACCCAAAGGGTCAATATGTCCACAAAGGACCTCACAATAAGAAAGAAAAAATACAAAAATCAATAACCACAAGAAGAAGGAAAACCAATTTACCGCAAATGACAAGGTACATGTGCCCAGAACATGATTGTAGGTCATGCCCCTCCTGCACCACTGTCTCTTGCTTGGTCTGGATAGAATGGTGTCCAATAAATTACCGTCGACATACTGACCCTGACCAACATCGGGTCCTACCATTCCATCGTCCTCAAGCAGAGCTGGATTAAAACTTCTCCGACTGCGATGATCATTCAAGGTGGCTGCGGCGACGCTAACTGCAAAATAACGAAGATAAAGTAATGTTATGAAACAGACAACCAACATCATTTTCCCCGACAGGCTATTGCCTTTATCGTTTCTGTGTCACACCTGAAATGGACTAGCAAAGAAACTCATAAATTCACGAATTCGACAACTAAGTTTCTCAAAGATTTAGCTAAAATTAAAGTCTTTTTCTCCAAATATTATTTTAAAACGATTTGTCTTCGAAGCTGGGAGTTAAGATGCATTTAGCGCTACAATCCAAGCGTTAGGACACGTACCAATCGCAATATTCATAATGCATGAAGTATGTATTCCTTGTTTTCAGTTCTGTGCAGAAATTATTACTATTAATGTTAATGCCTTTGACCGGGCCTGACCTATACAACAGCCACCTCCGACGTGTCCCTTGCAGTCAGAGACAACAAACAAAAGCTCTCCATCAGTGGATGTTCTGAAGTGGTGGAGTCCCAAGTCTCTTCGGTATTTTAAATCAATTATTTATTACTGCAGCTGTCCCTAAACGTGTCAAAGACCTCCCTAATCTTAATTCTCAATCTTTCGGGTCACATCGAATTATGTCCGACAAAATGGCCCGCTTGATATGGACCATAGTTTCGTAGCCTTCCGGAATGAAGGTGCCATTTCAATTTCAAATGGTCAGTACTTCAATCTGTCCCAATCAAATTTCACACTGCAGTGAGCTCAGTCCTACCAATTCTGAAAATGAGGAAATAATAAAAATAAAAATTTTCACCAGACGAAAAAATTACTCAAGTGGCCACTGCATCCTGCGACTCATGGCTGATTGAATGGCAGCAGTGCAAATGCATCCACGTATTTGGAAGTGTATTTCCACCAGAGACTTATGTCGTTATGAACAGACCTGGCCTTGTCTGTATTCAACAGTGCTGTCTAACACGGATCCATCTTACACTACCATATGATGAATGCCCTCGTTTATTTGTTGACCTCTGAACAGCCCGATGTTCTATGGTACCTCTATCCATTTCTCTCTCTACCCTTTACTTTTCTTTACGTTTGCTTTGATCTTGATTTTTTTTTTTTTGTTCTGTTCCTGCACCATGCTCTGACCCAGATGTTAGTAATTTTGCTGAAAATGCATACTTTATATTTCTTCTGTATCCAACAGTGCAACCTTGGACGGATACAGGAAGTAAGGGTAAGACCAATATAAAAGTATCCCTTGACGCGTATGTGGCCTTGAGTAGACTCCCTAAACCAGCCCAAATTGCCGGGAAGGTTTACTGTTATTTTTATACGAGTTAAACCATGAAGTAAGAATTAACTCTCCAGATTCTCCATCAGCCCATGTCACGCAGTTCGCGACAAATAAACAAACTACCTCGATTGGTCTGTCATTCACCACACTTTGGGCAGAGCAAGATCTAGTTATTCTAGCGTGCACTTCGTGTGGTACTACCACTGGTAGGGTAGATCTCGTACCACCCACCAAAAATCTAACAATACCCATGAACGTCATCTTTTTTAGAACGTGTGAGATCACCATAGACACCAGGCACGGAAAGGCCCGATCACACAAACGTTTCCTTGCTTTTTTTGCTTTTTACCTAAATCAGTTAAGTCAGTAAGTCAGTGAAGGAAACTGCAAAGATTTCATTATGTCCACAGAGCTAATTGCAACGACCCGCATCAGTCCATCTATAGTTCACCTCGCATATTGACGGCGTTGACCATTTGCTCAATCCCACCATTTTGTATAGCTAGACAACCGGCATATTCCACAGAATAAATACGGAGATCAGCTAAATATCAACATTCTGTGAAGTGAAGTTAAATGATATCAACTATGAACGCGGTGATTTCTAGAAATTTCTAAGCATTCTGTTTTTGATCAACAATCGAGAAATGTTGATAACAGTGAATCCCCTATTTCATAAAACCATGACACTGATTCAGTCATGCAAGACGGCTTTCGTAGTCAGCCTTTTACACGTGATGGGCTTTGGGAAAAAAGAAAGGATCACGTTTCATGGACGGCCCTTAATTGGAACCAAACTTTTTGTTTTATATCTATAGAATGTCCAGTGATTTAATAGGATCTTGGAGGCGATGGATTATAAAACTCTTAATATATAATTTAGACTTTCCTGCAAATGATCATAATTACTATCACTTTCTTTCATTACATTCATTCTCTCGCCCGTTGACATGAACTGTTTTCCCCGTGTAGCGTTTGGATGTTTAATTATAGAAAACATTTGGACGTTTGAACAGATATTATAATAGTTCATGTGGCTTTTCCCAACAAAGACTCGTCAGCCTCATAGGCGGCTCGTGCATCTTAAATTTTCTAATGAACTCAGATCTTTTTCTACGGCATTCATGCACGTATTGGCATTTAACGGTGCTCAAATGTCAAAGAATGTTTGAGGGATTCAACTTATAAACAAATGCCTCATATTCATTGTCCTTACGTTTACAAATAGTCTGGGAGTTCAGACCTACACTAAGTAGAATTTGACGTGAAAACCACGAGAAATAAACATTCCTTGTCACTTGGCTGGAATTAAACTCGGTCTTTTTGGCAGAAAGCTCCAAACTTTTTGGCAACGTGCTGGGCAAGAGACCCGAAGCACAGAGAGTGATAAAAGAAGAGAACTTAATATCACTAGTGAACAGCATAACAGAAAGTAGAACACCATGACAGGAATTTAGTTTTATTTCTTGCCAGCAAAAATAAACAATCATCATTCAATATATTTATGATTCACTGTCGCCCTCATTTCTCACTAATTATCTCTTAAATTCAATTACTAATGTTTAAACTGAGTATTTTGACAAATTTTTATCTTTCGATATCTAGTTCTGTCAGTTATTGCTCATGATAAATCTTGGGGCCGAAACTGGATGACTGCAGAAGTAAAATAAGTCAACTACTTTGAAGTGATACCTATTGTAGAACTAATGCTTTTGAATAATTTCAAAGGTCCACCAACTATAGAACAAATTAAGATATCCGAAACTGTTTCCATATTGTATAAAGCCCCTCTAACTTCAGGTTTCAATAGTAATTTTTCAATGCCCTATCATGAGATTCTTTTCGAAATGTTTGCATTTTCAAGTCCTGATCCGAATGGTTCTTCATTTCATTTTAATGCTTAATTATATATCGGATAAAAATAACTAACTTAATTAGGTTGTATGTACTGCAATCATTTTAGTTTGCTCTAACAACGTTAAAAAAAAAAAGAGCCAATATTAATCACTATAAAATAAAGACCTTCAGTTGCGAAACTGAGATCTGGTTTCTGTCCAAACCACAGACACAATACCCTCAAGGAGACAGCGATACGAAACACACTGAAATCCCGATGGAGTAACTAACCAGCATCAGGCAACTCGTCAATACTAATTTCATCCACAATTATCCTTCACTGACGCCAAAACTGGCACGCCTATGGGGTTATGCGTGGTGCGCCCACTGTTGTAAGACCAGGTCTGATTAATGGAGTTGTCTAATGACAAATGCCATGTTTTCTACCGATTTCAAGTTCTCAAACCTTTACAGTTACAGCATAACAAATGCGATGTTGTCACGTCTAGATAATGAAGCATCCACCCACATATTGCCGACTTGCAATAGTCTGAGTAGGCCTTGTCAGTGCCACTTCTCGGCTGATATTCAGGTTATCTGATGGCATATGGTTACCCTAGCGGTAAGACAGTGCCACACACAAATGATAAAGCGACAACGCAGATGTGCGCCCTAACAAGAACGCCCTTCCATCAACCACGGTCTAAAGTTGGACGATCGTTGTCCTTTAACACTTCTCTGAGTCGCGCTAATCTCATTTCGCAGGACTTAATTTCATCTATCTATCTATTTTATCCACATTTGTGTTAGGTCAGTCTCTCACAATCATATTATGTTTTCCTCCACGATAGTTGAAGTTTGTCGTTTTTACCAATTAAACTAAATATGATTAGATCAAAACATTTCCTATCCGACTTTGTCCTATGAACATGCTCTTAAAAAACTGATTAAATTACATATTTCTGAAGAGCTAGAGTAACTCTTCAGGAAGTGAACAGAATTTTTTTTTCCTGATGTTGCAAGCATGATACTTTTGTCTAGATTTAATTAAAGTGCCTTTTTTGTAAAAAATTCTCCAAATTGTTAAAAAATGATGAAATACATAACACAAGTCCCTGGACGAAAGTGAAAAGATCTTATCGTTAAAAACAGTCGGTCATGATAATATCTTGCAATGTCTGAGACATTTGTTGACATTTCGAGGAGGGAGAAGGGGGGGGGGGGGGCAGTAATCAGTATTGTAAGATTGGCAGGTTTAATTTCTTGAATCAAGAAAAGAAAACACAGGCAACAAAAGTCAACTCAATTTATACAAAACATTCAGGAAGCAAGAGAAAGTACTTCCAACTTGTCGCATATCGTAACAGATAATTTACTTTTTTAAAATTTGAACGAGCCTTTGCCCTTCAAAATGATCTCTCCACACACGACCCACTATAATGAAATCGTGATGCATTTCTTGTCATGTGGAAATTTGTTTGGATGTTCAGTCGAGCAAAAAAAGTGCCGCTTATTTTTAATTAACCGACACTCGATATCTCTTACTGAGCTGCCAAATGTCTCTGGACGCAGAGCGAGTTTCACACAAAGGAATTTGATATCCCACCACAAATAAAACCTATCAAACCCACACCAGCGAACCGTTAATTGTGTGAATCTCATGCATGCCCTGCTGAATCCCTTGTGTCGTATAAACATCGCCGGAGAGAATCTCTGGTAGTGAGCTGCACCGTTTACATTAAAATTTCACAGGTCATTTAAATTATTTGCTCTCTGTTGGAAATAACAGGGTAGATAAAGGGACAAAAGGGCACGGTTGGAGCCAGAAATGACCTCCGTTTAGAGAGTAACAAGCGAACACGTGTGCCATCAGTTACATTAGAGGTAAACAATTTATTGCACGGTAGCTGAGTTATTTTACAACTCCAATGACACTGGAAGTAAGAGTTGTAGCTCTCACATACATTGTATTTCAATATTTCTGTACTTTATTTTCTCTTCACCGAGGACACGTTTAATTATTAATCTTGGGTCACAAAACTCAACCATCACGACCCTGATTCTAGCGGGTCATGGAGTGCTGGCCAATGTAAAGGTATCTGAAAGGTTTAACCTACATGCCTGATATAAAATATGTAAATTAAAGAGCCATGAATTATCACCAGACCCCTATTATCTGACATCCCATATCTCACATTCAGTTCTAGCACCCAGGGCATGTTTGAAGTCTGAGAATTTCTGACTCAAAATGAACAGTCACATCCACGAAAAATGCGTGATGTTTATGCCAAGGTAACGGGAAGGAACCGATACTCTGTGATGCGTTACTCCTCTCCCCCTTCCACCCCCGGACCAAATTAAATTGGAAAATGAAAAACAACAACTCAGTTAAAGCATTTTACAAAACATATGCTGAGACCTCTTTCTATAAAAACGAGAACACATTCTTCTTGCATCATTAAGACAGTAACGCGCTTGAAAGATTTCCGTCTGGTTAACAAGATCGTCAAGAGGGGTCTGCCCCCACATCACAATACAGCCACTTTCAATAAAGTGTACAAACATCTTAATATTTCCTGTGTTCTCATGCATCGGTACATTGTCCAAACAAGCTCCCACTGTCTTCCTCCATCACTGTCGAGCACAAGCCCATGGGCACATACACACCACCCACTTGCCATAATGAAATAATGCAGTGCTGTCCCTGGGAAATTTCCACACTCCATTTCGTCCGTTTCATGCAAAGTGAGGTCAAATACCACGGCCATAATTATTTTTCATCGTGAGAAACAGACAAAGGAAGAACGAAATCAAGCGACAGACACTCAACATGAAGTCGACAAAAGTATAAACTGCGTTCATATCTGCGCAAGGGTTTCCTGTTATGTAAGCTTGCCACAATCTATCAGTAGTCACCCCCCCCCCAACACACCTACACCCACACACATTGACAGCGACAATCATCTCTGCAAAAAGTTAGTCTATAAGACTGAAAAAAAAAAAAAGGCGTGTTTGAGGTTGACCTTACACGGGAATGGATAATCTAACAATACCGACTGTAATGTAAAATACAAAGAAAATAAAACTAAAGTTTCCACGACCACAACTGCCCTCCGATCTCACTTCTTGTCTTTGCAACTTCATTTCAGAGCGTCCATAAACTAAGACTGGTGGTGTATTTTTTGGGGTCCTTAAAATATTGTCAAAATGTTTTCAAAATATCAAAGTGAGAAAACAGTATATAAAAGTTTGTTCCAGCACAAGTTGTAAACTTTCCCTTAAAGTACAAGGTGAATTAATGTGAAACTGAACAGATGATCTTTAGACAAGCTAAACAAAGCGACAAGACAATAGTGCTGGTTGTGCGCACTCGCAAAGATTTGTAGCCACGGAGCTCACTGATGAAAACAAATATAGAATAATAATATTTGCTTTTCCAACATTTCGAAAATCGACACAGATGCTTTCAAATCAAATCTCTCATGGCAAAAATATACAAGGTATGAAAAAGAAACAGAGAAAATAATAAAGTAACAAAACCCGGACATAAAAATGCTGACCGTTGAAAAAGCAAATAAATAAATAAAATCTCTTTCCCCCATGTCAAGAAATTCGCAATAAGCGAATGAAATCGTCTACATTATGCATAACGCACATTTTTACAATAAGCCGATTTTTCACGCCATCGGAATATCTGGAGTCGCTGAAAGCCTTACTGCGGGGGCGTAAACAGCTGCTTTTTAACGTCCACTTGTAATACTTCTTAACCACTTAGTAAATCATCCAGTTACCAGCACTTCATGAACGGGAAGAATTCTAAAAAGCGCACATGATAAGCCAGTACTCAATCGCACAATCTCTCGTGTTCATAAAAAAATGCTTCCGCCTCAAGCCTTCCTTGATCTTCCTTTACTTTAACCTTCATGTGACACCCCCCAAATCCCCATCCCATGGAGATTATCAAACAATTTTCCCTCCACCTGTCTCGATGTAACATTAAATAGTGTACATAACAACAACCTACTACCTATATGGTTAAGATTTTGACTGACACCCATCCACAAACCCAAAATGTTAACCGAAAGAGGATCGCGATGCTTTCATGAGCAGTTCATGTCTTCTCACGACTGAACATTATGCAACGCACTTATTTGCACTGTCTCAGGACAATGCATTCTTTGCACTGTCTTAGGACAATACACTATATTTTGCACTGTCTCCTGAAAATGCACTATTTGCACTGTCTTTGAAAAATGCAACACTTGGTGCATTGTTCTAGGACAGTACAAATAATGTACTGAAAATATATATCTTGCATATTGCACATAATTTATATGCATAATGAAACTGAAATGTTATAACGCTGTCGTGGAACATGTCATTGTGACTATTTGTTTCGTGCATGACTCGGATACGGGCTGTCTTGTGGCTCTACTGCGTGACAGGCCAACCATCATAAAAAAAAAATACCAGGGATAATTTTGATGAATTATTAAACAATAAGGATCCACTGGCTCAATGATGATCACTATACAAAGGTATCTGTCACATAGACAGGGCAGCACAACTCTTCTCTGCATGATGCTCCTAAATCTTGCACGAGATTTTCAAACCATTGATGACATGCGCTGGTGAAAACATGCAAACTTAATGTTTCCGTAAACGTAAATGGTGGATGTTGGTAGTTATTGTAAGGTTGTCATAGTTTGAATGTCCAGATCGGTAAAAAGAGTCCTGTTGGGGTACAAGAATTCCTGACATCTCTGTGGTGGGAGCTATCATCATAAAAATAATAATTATTAAAATACCATTTGGATCAGATATGTACAGCAACAAAGTATATACTTTATACACAATACGGCCTGCACATAATACTTTTCAAGATCAAACAGGGTCTTCGCTTCCCCCAAGATTATGTAACTGAACTGGCCATATTATATCATTGCGCCCAGCTCGGCCTTTCTGAAATTGTTAAAATCATTATATTAAATGCCCCCCCCCCCCCCCCCCCTCATCGATTGCAGCGTTCCTCAGAACCATGAAGTCTAGCATAAACGATATTACATTAGACAAATAAACAGAGAACAGAAATACCAGGGGAGTAATGGACGCTTGGCACTGAAAGGAAAACGAGGAAGCAATTTTCTTTTTGTAGTCTAAATGATCTGTCGATGGTTTTCCATTCAATCTCTAGCTGTCTCCTTCTCTTTCACACTTGTTCTCCTCCTCTCTCATTTATAATGAAAAATATAATTTGTGTCTCTGAGTGCATAGAAATTGAGCTGCTCCAAACTTTTAGATTTTATACTGTATTGTTGGAAGTTTCAAGGCATCATGGGCACAAAGAAAATTGAGATAAATAATAACACACCCTTGACCTTGATGCTCTTCACGCCATCCTAATCGGCACCATATTATAAGTGTTCAGAATGCATTGGAACGTCCGAAGAAAGGCAAAAATAGTTATAATCCGGGAGACACGCCGCGCTCTGTAACGCTAAACCAACCACATAAAACAATAACAACAACAAAAAAATGTTGTTGCCATTTCAATCTCGCAATTTTTTGTGCACATGACAATAACTGGTGCGAGAGATTGGAATATTTGCTTCACACAACGCAAAGGACAGATTTTGTGTGCGAAGTTAAAATTGATTCAAAGGGAAGAACTGTGCCTCTTTGTAAGACGAAACATAGAAGTGCTGCATGTGAAAAACAGGATTTTACTAGGAATGTGCACATTTACGACAGACAACAGTTTAATTTCCGCTAACATCAGAAGTTCAAAGGCATCTTGGGCACATGGAACACTGAGATAATAACAGTATTAACACAGCTGACGACTGCTCATGAACCCAAAATCTTAGCTTTTTTTAAAATTGTTTGGTTATGTACCCCACGGGGGAAATCTAAATATTGTTCAGCATGTGCTCCTTAGGCCCAGCTCACATAGGACGACACGCGAAACGAGAAACGCGAAACAGGGAACGCCTCATGCATGAGAGCAAAAGTGGCACCAATGATTTAAACGGCAATATGCACATAGGAGGTAACGACACGCCAGAAACGCGAAACGCATGTGTTGACGTGAGGAGGCAAAGTGAACATGTTCACTTTTCGTATGGCGTTTCTTGTAGTTTCCTGTACAACTTGCAGTGACGCGCATTATTCTACTACTGCGTTGTTGTTCTTCTTCTTCTTCCTGCTGCTGTTGTTGTTCTTGTTCTTCTTCATCTTCTTCTTGTTGTTGCAGTTGTTGTTGTTGTTGTTGATGAGGATAGGTTTATTTTAGCGATTTTTTTTACTCACCTGAGAGCCAAGACTAGTTTTTCTTCGGCTGATATTGGTTCCCGCCAGTTACAACCTACAGGCTGTAAACGTGGCAGCACCAGTGACTTGAGTTCGTTATAGGTTTGGTATGACATTCTTAAGTAAATAAAGAACAATGTCTCGTCCTTACGCTCCATCAATGACCAGAATGTTATTTGAAATTCTCCTCTTGTACTCCTTAACATAAAATGCTCACGGCACCAAATGCTGCGTTTTCTCCTTTTTCTTATCTTTCTCAATAACACTAATGCAATCAATGTGTCTTCATCTGAGGAATCCATTTTGTCAACTGGCCTACATGAGAGCATGACCAGGCCTATGTGATGAGGTGACGTGTGGTGTGAGGTGTTTCGCGTTTCTTCCTATGTGAGCTGGGCCTTACGATCAAATCTATCTAAATATAACACGCTTACTCGTAAATATACATATCTGAGTATTAATAATTAAAGTTAATCTTTAAAATAATACATTTCCTGTCAAAAATCCCCCTCCCCCCCTCCCGAGTTCCCCGATTATAAATTCGTTATGTATTCCAGTCTTACCATTTTACTTTAACTCCGTTGTTAAACTGTTTCTTTTCCACTGTTGCCTAAAGGGCTTCTAGGGCTTCTCTTAGTTTAGAGACTCACTGTGTCTAAATTATACTGGGAGTGGATGGAGGGGGGGGGGGGCGGATGGATAAGAGAAGGAAAGATGGAGACAAAAGAAAGAAAGAAAGGAAAAAAACAGATAGCAAGACAGAGTACAGAAACAAGCGACAAAGAAACAAAGAAAGGAGGAAAGAAAGACACACATATAGGCAAATAAAAAAAGAAAAAAGAAAGGTAAGTGGCCTACAGAACCTTTTGGTAAACAAGTTCAACTTCCGCGCTCTTCAAAACTGAGGGAAAAATGATGTCATTGATATGTTAACAACCTATCAAGGATATTGGTGTCATATTGCAAGTTTGAAGAAGTGCAGGAGATCTCATGGAAAAATCATTCACATTATGAATTAGCCCTTGCTGTATATAATTTTTTTTTTTTTCCCCCGTGGCCGGACACCGTAAAACGCATATGCACACGATTCAACACTGGTTTTTACAAAATATAATGCATATTCCTTTGATAACAAATTAACCATGTACAGCAAGCAGTTAATATAATTATGGGTATGCTTTGCAAAATATCATTGAATTTCTGGTCTGAAACATAATGTGAATGTACACACCCTTACGGGCGGCGCACGTGCGCACACACACGCAAGAGGGCGAGCCATCGTGATCTAGGCTAGCTTGTTCAAGTAATAATTATTCCCTCTTCACGCAATCCTATCATAATGGAGTCCCAATTTTCGTAGTATTGTACTAAACCAACTACCAGCTTAAGTGAAGGGATACTAAATTACATTACTGCGGCTACCTGCGCCCAGGTTAATAATTGGCACCTTCCTTTTACGCCATGGCTATTACTTATGGCTAGGGTCATCCCCTTAATGGTGCTGGCCTCGCAGTTACAAAAGTGAGATCAAATTGGCACAAAATGAATGAATGGTGACCGGCGTCTGTAACAAGCCTCGTATCAAATATTTCCCATTATCTTAATAATTGATACAAATATAGACTTATGACATGTCTGAACTATCCTCAAGCTGTTTGCCCCTGGTGTCGCGCCACAGTCCCAGTCCTATTGGCTCGATGGGTTCAAACATGAATCCGTCTGACAAGAAATTCAGGTTTCAAAATTTATAGCACTGTATGGCCTGATGGCATTTCCGATAGTGATAGCTGTTTACAATGTGCCTGTGGCACTGTCACTATCAATAGGCTATTTCTCTTTCAACCGCAATGTCAATGAGAATAATGTCTGCCAAAGTCGCTCTATACCGGGCCTGCCTAGATACCAACTGCTCATCCAGTTAAAGGGGTTAAATATGCGGCAATTGAATCGTTCATCCTCACATAATGATAATTACAGGACTTAAGTAGTATGATTTATGCAGTAGCCTGCCACATTTTTTCGCTTGGTTTCCGCAGAGTCAATAACAAGCTTTCACTTTGAAGTGTGACATTATTTGATTGTTCGATAGCCATGAAGCCAACTGTCAGAAACCTGCGGTAAATTAGCCACGAATGAACAGGTTCCTGGGAAATGATGAGGTTAAAGCAAAACTAATGAAGAAGCCCGCAGTCAATACGAACGGACGTCGAAACTGTTGAACATCCAGAGTTCTTGATAGACAAGCCAATGTTGTTATTTTTACCGGCCATTACTCATGTATTATTTTATCGTGCGCCCCTCTGTAGCATTTTTTTTCAACGATGAGATTATCTCATGGCAAGAGCCTACAACTTACACAATGATGGATATTGGTCACCTGATCACCTAGACCAACCAATGAACGCAGTGAATCATAAAACCTAAATACTTTTAAATAGGCTATGTTACCAGCACACAAGTGTTGTTAAAAAAGGCTTTTTTGAAAAGAGCATTTTCTTTTGTTTCAAGCCACAGAAAAATCTGTCCTTTACTGCCAATGAGCAACACGGATCCACAAATATGAAGTAAATACCTAATATTACACGATGTGTATTCAGCATATCCATGCATTATTTCAAGAGCGAATATATAAAGTCACCGCTTAACACAAAACTGCACTTCCTGTTTTCGAGGCTTGAAGATATCAACCCCTCATGGGTAGTGACTAAGTGGTGTCTGTGTATCCTAATAGTAAGTCCTAGAAAAAGAATCTTTGGATTATAGTGCATCTTAATGTAGTCTGAGGAAGTGGTTTGGGTTTATGTCGTTATGGATATCGATGAAGACGTTTAAAGGATTCCATGCCGAGAAATGCATTCTGGTCTGGCCGGGGGCGTAAGAACCATGTCATTTCCTAAGGTTGAAAGAGTGCTTCCGAAGTTCAATAGCATCACTGCATAGTTCCAGATCGCTTCTCGCGCCTTGCTCTTCCGCACAGCTTATGTAAATTCTGTAAGTGGATTTAACGTGGAGTCCCGCACGATCGAGTCAAACAAGGCAAACTTTCATGGCAGCTGATTTTTAGTGTAGGTTCACTGTATCGTCTAGGCCGTCACTCACCATTCTCTTTATTGGCTATCCCGTCAAATGCACTCGGAAAAGGCCCGTCAAATGCACTCGGAAAAGGTTATAGATCACCGGTTTATCTAATCTTATGACATACCCTAGAGAATGGGTGTTGTTGAGAGCTATGTGGTTTACTTAGCCCATTCTAGAAAACTACGGACTTTCATCCCCCTCCTTTCCAAATAGAGAAATATTGCCGGGTCTGTCCTGCTGTCCTGTCCCACGATTACATTTTATAAGTGCAAAGACGTTTATAGCGAGCCGGCAGTTAGGAAGCAAGGTGCATTAAATCTGCCACTACCTAATTCAATCCAGAGAAGAAAATGAGATGCTCATGGTGTGGTAAAGAAAGGTCTTCCATTTCAAATGCAATGTGTGATATGCACCGGATAAGACAATGTCGAACTAAACATCTGAGTAAGTCAAGAAGAAAATTAACTGTAACTAAGTGAGGATGTTTTCAATGTTTAACTTCGATCGCGGGACAAAATAGATAAGTATACGCACACTGATGAAATATCATTATTCACACTGCCAAGTAAAAACAACTACAACAAAAACTGAAAGAAAGATTTCCAAACAGAAGCAGGTCTACCCATGGCCTCTGACAAAAACATCGTAACTTCCCTTCCAAACAAAATGTGAATTATCAGGAAACCAGGGAAATTTGAAGCACTCATTTTCTCGATCGCCAAAAAAGATCCGAAGAGCAGCGGCTGAGCTGGCCAGCTTATGAAAATCAGCTACTCCTCTAGCCACTACTGACATGAAATGTCAAGTGATGTAAAAATATCTAGTTCAGAGACAAAATAATTTTACTCTAAAAAAAAATGTGCGTAATGATAGCAAGCTCTCATACGATTTGAACTTCTCGCCGATGCCCTTCAGCCCGCAATCTCCTTTCAGAAGAGGACTATGAGTGTTTGGCTTGCTCTGCATTGTCATCAAGGATGTAGGGAGCCGTGGATAAACTGGTAGAACACATGATAATTGAACACCTATAAAGACATTAGATAGTAAACACTGACATTAATTTTGTGAACTGGGAGCGAGGATCAAATATTTGACTCCCAGCAGTGGAGTGGACACCCATTTTACTGTATGGCATGGGTATTAATTGGAGCACTGGCATTTTTCAACCCTCTCAGAATAAGGAAATTGCCGCCGCCGAGAAACAAAAGAGTTAATTAACCTCATGTACCAATACATCATATAATGCAAAGGTTAAATCACAGGACTGGCATAACATGCACATGCTCTCATGCACCATTGGCTTCTGCCTCGACAAAAACACAACTAAAACATTCAGATGCAGTTTACACATTATAATGCATACCTTACATGAATATGATGACCCAGGCCCAAATAAATTGACTGATAAAAACACCACTGGCGACCAGAAAGATGATCCCTTTAATCTGCTGCTTTTAGCCTTTGAACTGCAGTAAGCCAGTATGCAAGTTTTGAGACTGATTAGGGAGATAGCACGTCGACACGATAACGGTCACATTGTGCTAGGAAAGTGCCAGACGATACACAAAACATCAACAACAAACACACCAAAACAACAACAACAACAAGATCAACAGATCGATGGGACAGGAGGAGACCCTACCAGTGGCGCCCACCAATCACCCGCGAAGTTTGCCAAAAGTATCTTAATTTATGATATCGCAAACTCAGGCACATTCACAACAGATCACTAAAAGCGTCATTATTTTCTTCGTGACCCTGCAGGACGGCAAACTCAATAAACAAATAGAGTTCTCGGCTGACCAGCCGTGCTATGTCCCCCACTGCACCTTGACGTTTAATGCACGCCATGGTATGTAAATGATAGCCAGTGGGAAATTACCTATTCGATAATCCTGAAATAATTTTGAAATCGGAAGTGGTTTGCACAAAGGATGGCATTTATTAAACCTAGCTTGCCACAGAACGCTCTCTCGGTTTCTTGTAATCTTTTTGAGCACATAAAAAAAGTCCCTAAAACACTCGCTCCCACAAACTTTTCTTTGATTCGAATGTTTCTCTACAATTAATCTTCATTTTGTGAATGATCTCAGTGTTCATCTAAGAGGCCTTGAAGTGTTAAGCAAAACAAATCTGGTGCTTGAACATAAATTTTACATGCGGTTCATTTCTTCTCAGCAGTCATGAGAGGCAGGGCACGATGTCAACGTATGGAGTCAAGCCTGACAGTAGTTGAGTGAACCTTCGTAAACTCGAGTTTTTCGGATGTCACGTTCAGGCAGAGTAATAAAGCTGAACACTGATAATAGTTTAGCCAGCAAAGAGACGAAACCGATGCGACACAGACAGATCTCTCGGAACCCACTAACCACGAAACGCCATTGTTGGTAGGTAGTAGGACTGATGCCGACACTTTTTTCGCTCTGGTACCGTGAAGCTGTCGGGTATGGAATTTCAGCCGTAATCTGTTGTGTGGATTATAGACGTTTATAAGTGACCTGCACTTTTAACCTCGTTGTCAGAGAAAAAAGCAACAACATATTAAGCTCTTCGACAGTCATTCCATCAAACTGATGGTAAAAAAAACAACAACACCTGCAGCCATTTTGTTTCATTTGTTCACCATTTGCCTCTTTTTCACCGGCCACCCCCAAACAGCACAGCGCACATATAACACAATCATACAAAACACTCACTAACTCACTCTGTGAAATCTATATTATTAAATAGCCGATTGACATCACTTGATCATGTCATATTTTTTTTTACACATACTTCACCAACCCTATTGTTATTTTTCAAAAAAAGGTTTCCGTTACTTTTAATCTGGATGTATGAAAACCCACTGAAGATGTTCTGTGTGAAAGGTAAATAATGGATAGACGAGAGCTGGAATCAAATCAGACATCGAGGCTTCTGGCGCGAAATGGCACACTCACATTATATTACAATATTTATTTCCCAAAACGCAATACCGTTGCCAAGAAAAAACAAACGGCACTCAAGGAAAGCCCTTGAACACTAAAGGTATAACTGAATTAAACATATTTTCCTGCACCGCTTTTCAGGGTTTGTCGAAGATTTTAACGGAGATAATGATAAAAAAATGGTCATGCTGAAAAGCTAACACAATATGCCAAAAATATGCTTGTCTCTCCTCTTTGAGGCCCCCCCTCCTTTCCTCTCCCCCATCGCATGAGAACAAAGCAAATGGCAGGAATGATTGTTATCACCGGAAACTTGCTCTGCCATTGGTCCGCTCCTGATGTATTCTATTAAAGCTGAACATAATTTTCTAATTTCAAAGACATGGAATCTCGAGATCCCGTGTTTATTTTTGACTTTGATAGAGTAAACGTGCTTCATGGTGTTGTTGTGTTTCTCCCTGAGTGTATGTGTGTTGTGTTATTCATTTCGTGACATTTTTTGCCCAGCAAATCGCCTTGCCCGAATGTAAATTTAATGTTATAAAGGAGACTGAGATTTATTCTTTTTTAAAAATAAATAAATTGACCATTGGTTTGTTTACTAGAAGGTTAACGAGGCTTCGGAGAACTGAGGACAGCAGGGAGTAGGGGAGTAGGGGGGTTTGGGGGGGGGGGTATGCCGGTGTTTCACTAATATTGATATCAGAATGAAATCACCCTTGATGTCTAGCGTAGTGCTTTTAAATTTTACTCTTTCATAGTTTCCTTCCACTCTTTCCAACTGCAATAAAAAAAAAATCTGATATTCTCTCCTCCACCCCTTCTTTAAAAAAAAACAACAACAACAAAACTCTAGTCTTAAAAAACGGCAGTCCATGTCATCATAGTACCATACCAAACTTCTTGCCGAGTACGATTCGAAATGTATTGGTTTTGAGTCACGGTTGGGATTCGTGAACTGAACAGAGGCTGATCAGACTGGTTGACAGTGATGAGGACAAAAAATTAGTGTATTTGGGCACACCCCAGTTTTATTGGATAATGTTGACATTAATCTGGCGACATTTCGTTCCCAAATACTTCTCACCGACGGACGCTGTCACTTGACCA
The DNA here is from genome assembly GCA_963931925.1 of Onchidella celtica. NCBI lineage: Eukaryota > Metazoa > Mollusca > Gastropoda > Systellommatophora > Onchidiidae > Onchidella > Onchidella celtica. Next base: position 48,443,218 of record OZ007567.1, read on the forward strand.
TAAGTTCAGAAGGCAACGACTCTGATATATGCATTGCGCGATCTTACCAAAAGTTTTAGCAACCTAAACAGATTATAACAAAACCCGCCGCACTAACCGTTTGCTTCGTGTCCATAACATGAGGAATCAGCAGGTTGGTAATGAAACAAATCATGCACGACATTTTACTCTTTTTTTTTCCATTCCACCTCATTTCACTTTCACTCCTGAGAAATAGCTTATCACGAGATCATTTGACACAGTCACAACTGAATGCGTGGGCGGCTATTTATTGCTCAAGAGCCGTTCAAGTTTCTCCCTCCGGTGTCGTGTCCACTGAACAAATTGTCCAATGGGGGCAATGATCCAAGTTCGAAGAATGCGTACTTTCGCCCACTTTTGCCCAAACGAAAATGACGCTGCTGGCTTCCAGGTGACCAATCGTCGTACTAGCGTTTTTATTTGGTATACAAGTATTGAACCCGCGAAATTCGCGGGGGGGGGGGGGGGGGAGTGAAAAGTGTTGTGAGTAGGTCTGGGGGTGGCTGCAACGGAGGGAGCATTACTTGACCGTTGGCACAGCAAAGTGCAGCAAGAACCACGAATGTTATGGATGGACTCGGAAGCACGGTTTCAAATTTGGGGAACCGGACGTTGAGATCGCACGGTGAACCGCAAATTCAGTGACGTCATGCCACATAAAAACTCACGCCCGGATGGTATTTATTTGGAACAAATGCAAATTTGCGTAGTTCAAAAAAATACTTACGGAGAGTGTTCAGCAATGAGTGTAGCAAGGAATCAACTTCAGACCAAAAGAAATTTGTATGCAAAATTTGAGCTCGATTGGTGCACAGATAGCCGAGCTACGGCTTTTACAAAAAAAGCGAGTTTTTTTTAAATAATAGATTCATATTCCTGAGGGAACTTGTGCTCAAAGAGTTTTTCTCTGAGGCCGTAATGTTCTGATGACTAGGTCTATAGCAAGCAGCGTGACTGGGAGAGTAGAGAGAGACATTCAGCTGGGCTCATGTACCAAAAGTGATTAAATTTGGGACCCTTGTCATGCCTGATGCACATTCGTGTTTGTCCCTGACAATGGCGGTTATAGTAACTTATAGCACATGCTTTTCAAATTGTTCTCTGTATCTTGCTACCTCTCCCTTTCATGATTAAAAGTTAAAACCAATGGGTGTAATAAAATACCTAATGTATTTATATTTTCAGGAAAGTAGTTCACGATATAAAACCGTGTCAGTTAATTTCGCCGCAACTGATCGATTCACGCCGCCTTCATTTCACACAAACAGATTACATGTTTGACAAGTTCTGTTACCGCTGGCTCTACCTTTCACTTGGACAAGAAACTGTCTGAAACAATGGTATATATATCATTTTCTGTCACTGTTACTGACCAAAATCATTCATCAAACTCGTCAAGTTTTTTAGTTTTGCCATTTCATCATCATTCGTGCTTCCCCGTGAAATGATAAATGAAAGTAGACACCAGCACGAATGTGCTTCACTTATGTCCTTTTTAAGCACAGTGGTGCTAAATCAGACACGGAGATTAGCACCTCTTTAATTTTTAAAGCTGTGTTTTCATGAGCGCGGAAGCGGAAGAGGCAAACGGAAAGGGCACAATTCATCAAGTATTACAAAAGAAAGCGTGTCTGACCTCAGTGTTTTCGGAAACAGCCATGGAGAAGATGTGCTGAAAAAATAAAGGGAGCAATACTTTGCAACCGGCCGGAATTAGCATCACTCCGGCCTCTCTTTTCACGGCATTTTGGTCTGAGGTGTCGGGAGTGTAATAATCGGAAGAAAATCATGCCTAAAAAGTTTTATTTATAAAGCGGAGGTCGAGAGGCTCAGAGAGAAGGAAAAAAATCGTGTAACGTCAGAAGATCTGACCACAAAGACTGAATACACAAATATTTAGGAGGGTACCGACCAAGCTATGGGTCGTCCTGAACTGATCGATGATTTGATTGGATTTGATTTGAGTTTGAGTTTAACAGCGTGTCAGCACGATAATGGCCACTTTGCGCCTCTCACGGTTTTTTCGTTCTCTCTTGTTGGGCTAGCTTTCAGCCCTCAATTGCCTATAGATAAGAAAAGATAAAAGTGAAGTTAAGGATCTAACGGGAAAAGGCCCGTGCTGAAAACAAGTATGTCTATGAATTTTGTGAATATGATAAAAGTCTGTTAAATCAATTTGTACAGTTCGATCTCTTTCAGAAATGACAAGATGCGCTGTGGGTCCACGTCAGAAAATAAGTCTTTCATGGAACCGCAGGCATAGTGTCTCCTTCGGATAGGCACGAAGTTTACATATTCAGTTAAAATGTGTTTTATTGTTATTTGGCACTTGCATGCCACACATTAGGGGGATCTTCCCCCCAAAGCAACTGACTGATAAGTTTGCATTCTTTTATTCACTTCATCTGACATCGCAAGCTTATGATAAATGAGAAAACATAGAGGACCCTGGGTGTGAGTTAAAGATAACAGAATATACAGAAGACATATCAAAGTTAACTTGTCAAATGCTGTTAATTTGTACAAGAATTTAGTGTTGTCAGCTTGATCCCTATAAGTATTGATGTCATGACAATTGATCTCTTAGGAATAGGAGAAATAATCCAGACCGGCTAGCAGCAAATTCTCTGTGTCTAAGAACCTAATTTCAGAATCTCAACCAATCTTAGGCTTGCTGCCTATAAAATGGAATGCATGAATTGGCATCAAGGACAGTCTTGAACATAGTGGACTGGGCTGCATTTAGAAATTTTGCTGCTGAGTTCAGAACACCGCGAGTTAAAAGTAATGACACAATCCTTGTCTGCTTGTCTGTCACAAAAATAACGCGAAGACCGTATAACAAGTTGAGAACGTCACGAGAGTTTGTTGCAATTTAAAATAGTACGCCTTATTTTGCTTACCTCGATATGCTTCTCCTAAAAATTTCAGGAATGCACTTTATGGAACGATTTTCTGAGAGTGCCAATATGCTGAATTTAGTACTGTTTGTATAAAATTTGCTCTGCTAATATTAATAAGGACTAATTCTATAATTTCACAAGGGTTGGAATGGCTGTTTCAATAAAAATCAGCGTCTAAATTCACTGGGGGAAAAGAATAGTGAAGATGACCTCGGGCACGTAGAACAAGAGACTCCACAAACTGCTCTCCTGTTACTGAATATCCCATAATGGAAGAGCTAATGGGTGGTCAACGTGTTCACCAGATGAGATTATCGAAGCAGTTAATGTGGTACAACACCCACATGTTCCTCTTTCTTATGATGGATATCGGAATATCGACTGCCCTATGAGAACTCATCCTCATTCTGTCAACGAAAATCGACAACCTCAGTCACTTCTCAAAACAGTGGTTCTAAACCTTTAAACATGTTCCCCCCTACATTCGTATCTCAATGCTTCAAATTCCACCCTACAATTCAGGTTCGATTCCATAGACATAGCACATCTGATGGGGCAATTCGGGTAAACGGAATTAAGCAACGGAAATTTCGAAACTGAATTGAATGTCAGTAGCAATTATTATGCACTCTGGAACAAGAAAAAGAGACTCTGCACCTTGTACATACACTTGGTGTGTATTATTAATAGACCCTTGCAATCCCTAAATTTCGCTCTGGTTAAAGACCATTGTCTTAGAACACTGAGAAGCCTGATTTCGTTCTGAGAATGGAAACGCCATTCAATTTTACGACACGGTAACAAATACACGAAAAATCCCAAATCCATCCGTGTGACTATGGACCAGGAGATCAAACAATAATCACTGTCGATTCTACTTGAAATTTCCTCCACCTCTACGTAAACTTTTCCCCTTGTTTGGACATCCTTGTGATCATCGCAAAACAGTTCAAAACGATTCAATCGCAGTCTACAAGAAGTTGAAATAACACTGTTTTATTAAGCCCTTCCATCAGTAAAATGTCTTATGGTGCAATGCAGTGCGCTGTGAAAATTACTGTAACTGAAACACGCCATAATAGTATGAACGATTTCGTAACATCTAAAATGTCATCTTATCCAGTAAGGGGCCATGTTTTTCTGTATGACCTTCACACCATTTCTATTGCAATTCCGTTAATCGCTTCCTGTTGCGTCCTATTCAAATCGGAGGCATAACGTCTTTTTCCCTTGTTGTGTCTAGAAGTACTTATCCACAATAAATTGCGCCCAGTCAAAGATCAGTCTGTGCGGTTTGTAGGATTTTGCAAAATCACTGAGAAATTCTCAGTCTGTGTCAGTTTTCTTCTTAGGTATTAGGATTTGTAACTTCTCACAAAATGACAAACACCATCACGTTTCTTGCGTCTGCGGCATGGCGAATGCACTGCGTGCCGATATTATTCTCGCAGCAAACACGGGTGATATGGCTTCGCACACAGCTTTCCTCAGGTGACACAAGGCTGAAAGATTTAGGAAGAAAAGACATTTTTGCACTTGTCCCGCGAAATCGTGGGTTCCCTACTATAAAGTAGAAAAATAAAAGGCACTTCAGTGAGGACTGGCACGGCAAACACATTGTTTCTGTGATTACTATAATACTGGATGGACATTTGTCGTGATCCACCAGATAAAGCTTGACAGATCCCTCATTCTGCTGGTTGTTGGCGTAAACGCCTCACACGTTGGACATAATAATTCACATAAACAGTTTATTGTTATTAATGTAGGAGTGACAGATTGTACATTAAGAGATGAATAATTAAATACTTTGCTACCCTAGTTCGCCAGTCCACAGAAATCCTGCCAATAGCCTACTACTTATTCTTTTTAACATTCCAGTATCAAATACATGTAGTACGTACTGCTGAAGAAAGATTTACAAATTTCTGAAATGACGTTGACTTTCGAGGTGAATTCAACCATAAATAATTATACAAACACACATCAACATAGCAGTTCCTGTGAGCCACGCAACTTTCCACATTACAAAATTACCTAATTTCATCTATCTGTGGCGTTGCATTAGTTCACATCGCGGAGGGTGGGGGCCAACTCTAAGTCAGCGCTATATTGTACAGGTTACTGAATTTACATACAGTGCTTCCTGTGAATGAAAAATAAAGGAAGTTTTGCACTCTTCCGCCCCACCCCCACCTGCTGGTACGCCATTGCAGTTTATAATTTTTGAAGTACTTATACATCCAGCCGTCTATTTAGTAAAGAAAAATCTCTAGGAAAAACCTGTAACGTCACTCTAGATTGATCTCAGGGATTTAGTTCATGTCGCTGGTAACGGCAAATGAGAAATGTAACAACAAATAGCGCAAGATTATTGATTAGAACAATTACGATTATCTCCCTTAGGTCCCATCTCTATGACACGGGGAATGCCCAAGAGACTCGCTTTCGGGATGAGCTGAGTTTGGAATTTACGGGGCGTCAGCAGGATAATGGTTGATACTATACGTACAATGCGTTCTGGCCGAAAAAACGTCTAAGCAGTTTGTGGGCCAAAGTATGATCATTAAAAACATTACATTATCATTTATGTAAGCACCGTCTCTCTGGAGGAAAATTAAAATGAGTGAAAGTTGTAATATGGGCCTAGACCTATATTTATTACTGATGGTCGAAATGAAGTTAATAAATTCACGTCAACATTCCAATTTTGCGGGGAATTCCAACTTCCTTCCAGACAGGGCTTACCAACAGCTTACGGATGACAAATATTGTGAACTTTACCATACTTCATTGTAGTTTGTCAAGCAGTCGCCTGTTGCGTGCAACATGGACTTAGGATTTCCCCCTTGTAAGAAGCAGAGTTTGGTGATCTCGAAACTGCCTACACACTACATTTGCTCACATCTCAGCGAGCAAACAGTAGAGTCTGGAGTTCTATAAGCCGCGCCAGGGGACTGAGAATCTAAGATGTGCAAGTAGTTCCAGAACTGCGTTATGCTCTAGCCCGAGCATCTCCCATGCGGCTTTCCATAATGATGGATTTCATCAAGTTCATGGCCGTGAACTCGTGGCGGCGGAAGTCGGCTTTAGATTACACACGTCTATAATTTTGCTAAAATGCTCCCTTTCTTTAGGGAAGGAATGCTCTGCAAACAAATAAGGCTGTCTTATTGAAACTATTGCAATTTAGCTCTGCAGACTGCACCATAAGCATTTTGTTTGCTTGATCGAATGACGTGAATAGCAACATTTTCAATACTGACGACAAGAACTCCAAAGTGTAATCCAAGCAAAATTAGCCCAAGTGGGCCCTTCGGTGGGCGAAATCGAGCACCTATACAGAAAATAATTTCCACAAGACCTATGTCCAACAACTTAATCCCAATAAATTCATTTCCAAAAATTTGTGTTTCTGATGTTAACCAGTTAATGAGAAAAGAGAAGTTAACGTACTGAAACGAACTCTTAAACCGAATCCTTTGACTGTGACTATAAGAGTTTATTTTACTTTCCTATTCTTCTTCTTCCTTTTTTTTAAACTCTGGTTTTCCTTTATTCATGTTCTTTCAATTTGACAAATAGAATGAATAATTTGAATTCTTCCCCCTCACTCGCTCCTTTTTAAAAATCATCTTTAGACCTCACGAAACGGGATACAATCCATTCTTTGATACACTAAGTGAGCCTGTTTTAAAGGCCGGCAGATTCCTACCCACTCTCTTAAATGCTCTTTTGCAGTTTAGTTAAACGGTTACATCCACCATTATCCCACAATTTATCATTTCTTTGTTGTTCGTATTTTCCCATTCATTCAATTACATTCTCTCTTTTCAAGTTCGCATGGAATGGCCATTTCCTGGCTTTTCTTGTAGGCACCAGGGATTCATCTGTCATTCCATTTTTCGCTTTGATGAGCTGACAGCCAAGATGATAATATATTCTTTCATATTCACATATCCAACATTAGAAAAGAAATTAAATGAAGGATTTGTTCTATCGAGAGATTGGATATCTTTATGAAGCGTTCCCCATTAGCTCACAAAAGCCTCTATGTCTACCGCCTCATGATACCTGTCTGGAGACGTTGCCAAACTACACAAATGTCTCCACGTTATAGCTTTACGGCTGGTTATAAGAGCGTTGACCTTTTTCAAAATTTACAGTTCCATGGGGGCTTCTCATATCCTAGCACATCAGTGAATAGCTTTGTGGTCTGGAGATGCTGCCGACAGCTATTTGTCCTCTGTAAGTGGGAAAAATCTACAATAGTGAACTGACCACAATAGAAGGTAATCTAAACTGATCCGGCACAAGGCTCAGGACAAGGCTATGAACATTATGCGCCAATGGTGTATCAGAAGTAACACAGCCTTTCATCACAACAGGTTTGTGAAACTGAAATAAATCAGAAATGTACAATACATGGAGTTGTGTCACAGTTCACTACAACTAATCCATGCCAGAACTCATGAAAGAAAATGAGGCTATCGGGAAATGAATTGTGGTGTTCGACACACTTTAAGCTGATGCCATCTCTCAGAAAACTGACAAATAATTTATCTTTGCTCACAGTGTAGGCGAATACAGGCCAACGTAGGAAACCTCCCGGTGGAAAATGGAATATAAGTAAAGACTAGTCATTTATGTCAAGGAGGCTCCGCTGGAGAGGAACAGCGTAAAGGTATATATGGTCTTTATTGCCTCCACTTGTGTGTTGATTTTCTATATCTTCAAACATTTATGCAAAAGTATTTTTTCCTTTGCTCTTCAAACGCCACACAACACAGTCAGTGTTATGTCTAATTGTATTCAAGACCTTCCCGATTGTTTGCTATCAGCTAAACAGGATAATGACAAGTCTTTCACAAGAACTTCACGTAACAAACATTTTCCAATAAACTGATCTTTACGAGAGTAGACAGTTGTTTTATGGAAGAAACACCCTAAACCTTTTAGACTCCCATGCTCGATGGTAATCATCTATAGTCCCTATTTGTGAGATACAGTTGCAACTGATGTCCAGAGAATATCACTGGACCCATCTGAATATTCACGGTCCTCTCGATCTCCGCCCCCCCCCCCACACCCTTTTCACTACAAATACATACAGAGCCATCTATCACGGCACTACGGATGTTTCTGACCACGTTACTCTTAATTTGTTCAGCAGCCCGTGAAATTCAAAACTGTATGTAAAGGCAAAACCAATTCTCTTACAATTAATTAAATACAGTAATCTTACTGTAATTGAGCTAGAGGGCGAACCTGTAAGCAACTAAAACTTCGCGACTACGCCATCAAAAATTATGAAACTTAGTGTACTGCATCAATTTTTGATGAAGAGTTGCATGGACACATTCATTTTGAACAAAAATCAGTCTTTACTATTATTTATATTAAACCTTTTTCGAGCCGCAAAAAAACAGAGATGCATTTTCATCGGATAGAACCGAAAAGTGTGACCGGAAATTACGTCCATGAGCTCCCTGTTCACATTGGTGGTCGAAAATTTGTATTTTGTATTTGTATTTGTATTTGTATAACTCTTTAATCCCATTTGGGAAATTTTGCCTTTGTGCCATTGCACCCCAGTTACAACTGGAGCAGGCACGTCGTCGCCACAGTGCAGCGCCGGTCGGCGTTTTTTTTTTTTTTTGGTGGTGGGGGGATGAGGGGGAGTGGGTGGTAGGGATGAATTTTTATTTAATTTTGCCCGGGCAGCGGCCTGTTCGGCCTGCTCTTTACGATTTCCAACTGCCAAGGTATCTTTAACGTGCGCAACGTGCACACGGGCCCTCCGAATTTTTTCGTCCTTATCCGAGAAGACTAGGTACTCGATCCTACCCCTCAATAGGATCAGGGACATGAAAATATGAGAAAAATCCCAAACATGCTGCTTTTAATGTAGCCTAGATCTAGATATACTGCTGGGCTTCCTACAAAGAATCTGCAAGATTTATCTTGCGCGGGTCGGCTGGTTATCATAATACCCGGTACTTAAAATTATTTTTTAACTAAAAGACTTCTTAACTTTCCCTTACCATGTTTACGTCAATAAAAATTATTTGACCAAATGATATTTGCCATTATCCTGATATATCTGCAAACAAAAAAAACTGGGAAAGATGGCGGGCAATATGAAAACTATGAGAATGAACAGAAAAAAAAACCTGTCGGTAGATTAAGGCTGAGAGAAAAAGCTTTTACCCTCAATGCTTGTCAAAGACACACGCGGGTTGTTGTGACAGAGCGATTTATTGTGGACGACTTCATCATCTTTGAAAGGGTAACTTCCAGTCTGCGGGTCAGTGTATGGGGCATTTTGGCACCAGTACCATTATCTAAATTAGTAAAATCAAATTGCCGTAGAATCCCATAGTGAAATCATATCTACTGACTCAGTGAGTCAGCTATGTTGATTTTTTGACCGATCTTGACATGATAATCCAATGTACTCAATACAGTTTGTCTTAAGTAAACGGTTCGCTTTTTCACGACTAATTTTCTGAGAGCGTGCTACATCGCAATTGAGAGTAGATAGCTTTTTTTTTTTTTAAAGGTTGCAAAAAATTGTAACAGTGCATGCGGCTAAGAGGAAACTTTCAAAGAAATGACTACAAGATGATATCACCCGAAGAATGTAGCCCCAAAGCAGGCATTATCCCTGCTGTGCATCAGTTTTTGCCGGTTTGATAACATCTCATGTGATTTGAGAAGATCTATCTAACATGGATATGCAATATTTATATCACGCACAAACACAAACACACAAATCAAACTATATTATCTGTCAGAACCATATCCAGACTTCAGAAAATAAAACTGGCCGTTTGGGTTCATCATGTTTTCTGATCAGATCCCGTTTCTGTGGTATATTGTCTCTATCGATTTGTAAGATTTTCTCTTGCTGGTGCAAAGTAAACACGCCAGAGGTCTAGACCGATGTTAGGCGAATAGCACTGCATACTTAAGAATCACCGCCATCCCCGTTTTTTTTTCAGCCTACCGGAAAATGGAATTGCTTGGGGGTGTAAAATAGAAATAAACTGCAAAGCCAATCATCATTTATTCATTTCGGACAGCGCATCTCTCTGAAACTCAGAAGATGAGGGCCATGGGGGACACAAGGGGAGCTCGGCAAAAATACTGAACCAGTCAGGCAGACAGACACTGAACTATATAAAATAATATGATATAATATAATATAATATAATATAATATAATATAATATAATATAATATAATATAATATAATATCTTATTATAAAAAAAAATAGTGGCGGGAGTAATTCACTGCGGTGTAATTTCTCCTCTTTTTTTGCTCGACGCTACAGCCTAAATTACAGTTTCAAAAATTATAAACTTAATTTTCTTAAGTGTCATCTAATCCAGTTCAATCGCTTTTGTATCGAACGATTGTGTTGATTCAAGTTTCAGGTATTTTTAAATAAAAGTCGTAAAAATGTAAAATACAATGATCATTGTTTTGGCTCCCTGTAGCAAGTCCACCGCACCGGAAACGATGTTCAGTTTGGTGCACGCAATTTCCCTATCAGAAATGAGTGCGTAGTGCTCTGGTGCGCTTGAAATCTATAGTGAGATCGTAGAATATGGGAAGCTTTGTAGACCAAATAGAGAGAGAGAGAGATAGAACGGTGGGTTCACAGGTTTGTCCCGGATAAAGCCGGGAACTTCATCTAGTAATATAATAAAATTATTTAAAAAAATAATGGCGGGAGTAATTCATTGTGTTGCCATTTTGGCCCTTTTTTGCTCGACGCTACAGCCTAACTGACAGTTTCAAAACTTATAAAATTAATTTTCTTAAGTGTCAAGTAATCCAGCCCAATCGCTTTTGTATCAACAGATTGTGTTGATTCAAGTTTCAGGTATTTTTAAATAAAAAGTTGTAAACATGTAAAACACAATGATCTTTGTTTTGGCTCCCTATAGAAAGCCCACCGCACCGGAAACGATATTAATAAATAATACGCATTCACTTCCGTGCGCACAATTTCCCTATCACAAATGAGTGAGTAGTGCTCAGGAGCGCATAGAATCTGTAGTAAGACTAAAGTGTGGGAAGCTTTGTAGACCAATATAATAAGAAAGAGAGAGATAGAATGGTGGGTTCATAGGTTTATCCCGGATGATGCCGGGAACTTCATCTAGTTTAGTGTAGTGTGGTGTAGTGTGGTGTGGTGTGGTGTGGTGTGGTGTGGTGTGGTGTGGAGTGGAGTGGAGTGGAGTGTAGTGTAGTGTAGTGTAGTGTAGTGTAGTGTAGTGTAGTGTAGTGTAGTGTAGTGTAGTGTAGTGTAGTGTAGTGTAGTATACTATACTATACTATACTATACTATACTATAATATAATATAATATAATATACTATACTATAATATAATATAATATAATATAATATAATATAATATAATATAATATAATATAATATAATATAATATAATATAATATAATGTAATATAATATAATATAATATTGGGGAGACTGGTACTTTTTCGCCCTTGGTATTTTTTCGCCATGTCAACAGAGTGACTACTTTTAGAATCATCGCGGTGGAGGTCACGGTTTTTGTCACATTCCGTTTTTGTTTTTTCTAAAAAGTAGGATTGTCTCTTCGTGTACTGGTCAACCAATCAAAATGCCGCGGGCCACGATTACGTCACATCGAGCGAACGATCGGAAAGTTTTTTCCCATGCGTGTCCCACAATACCGGGACACGTTTACGCACGCAGTTTACAGTGCAATTATTGGCGTCGTGGGTGCAGTTGGCAAAGGTTTTTAACATTTGAAAGGCATTGTTGGAGAACTGAAGAGATTCAAATGTAAGGAATGGTTCAAATTGTGAGCAGAAACTAAATTATACCTAGATAAAGGTATATTTTATGTGACTACATCAAACAAGACTAGTTGGGGGAAATTTGCCATGCCTGATCGGTACTTTTTCGCCACCAGGGTAGCGTGTTTCTTTGAGCATACTCCGAAATTTTTTTGACACATTTTAATCTCTAAAATCACGAGAAGGAAAAAGGAGAAGCCTCTAAGAAGGAGAGGAAAGAAAAAGCAGCTTTGAGAAAGTTACAATAAGAGAAAGAAGAGGAGAGGAAGAAAGTGGAAAAAAAACAACAAAAAGAACAATTTCATTAAATTTATTTCCTGTGTTGTCAACTTTTTAAAAGAATAAATGTTTAATATTCTTTCACATTTTTGTTTTGTTCTCCTGCACAACTTCTGAGTATGGTAATTCTGATAACGTGATGTATTCTCATACATGATGTATGTTATGTTTACAACTGCGGTCAAATCAATCTAACTCCATTCTTTTCTTTTTACTGGTACCTGCGTTCTTTCCCACTCTCTTCCTCTTAAAGTTCGTGGAAACTTTACTTTTATGATCTAAAGCTCGGTTTTCTTGATAGGTGTTATCTACTGTAGAACTTTGCAGTCATGTTTCTTTTTTTTGGGGTGGGGGGGGGGGGGAGGAGTGGGGGGGGGGGGAGAAGGGGGGGGGGGATGTTCAACTTGGCAATAAGAATAAAAATGATAAAAATATCACGTTCAGACATTCATAATCAAGGCCCTCTGCAGAAGAAATGAAAAAAAACAAATGATATCGGGCCTGAATAAAATCACATAATGGGGTCTCGTCGTGATTTATCGCTGGGGTGCAGAGGATAAGCTCACCATGGCGACGAAAAAGGGACTGTGGCGAATTTCCCTCAAGAAGTGGCGAAATAGTACCCACTAGGGTCGATCATGAAAAAGCCTCCTCCAGTGTTTGCATTCAGAATGATTGCCATGAACATTTTTGCATTCACTTGTGCTCTGCCCCAAGAACCAAGAAATTTTACATAAGCTCCATTTCAACATCTAATAAATTAATATACTTTGCATGAGACAAAAAACGGAGCAACGCGTTTTGGCGTGGCGAAAAAGTACCAATTCCCTCTAATATAATATAATATAATATAATATAATATAATAACATTGTCACGAGTGGAGTGAGTGCAATTAAGGGGATTGCTACAGAGCGGGTGTAGAGTAAGAAGGGCTCACGGTAGACAAGTAAGTTAAGCGTGCTGTTGTGAGTAGTGGGGGGGTCTGAATGAGGCGAAAGCGCTGTATTACTATCACTGCAAGTTAGAAGGTCCTACGGAACGGACCTGTGAATAAGAGCCCATCGGGCGGACATAAGGGGAGCAGTCGAGAAGACTAGTGAGAGAGTCTTTCCAGTGATGACTGGTACGTAGAACGTTGATTGATTATTATGATTGATGTATTATATTATATTCGTCTATTACCATGATGTAAATAAGTATATGTGAGGAATGTGGAAGTCCTTGATATTGGATATAGCAATGTGCGCCATGAGCGATAGATGAAAGTGAGTTCATGGATTTGTAGCGCGAGTGAGTAGTGTGTACTCCGATGGAGGTGTGTTACCGTAAGATGTGTGGTGAGTGAAAGGTGAACTAGTGTGTGTACGCTTCATGGGTTGTAAGGAGAGGTGGAGTGAATAGAAATGGTAGGGTATTATACCAATGTAATGTTATTCTTGTAGGTGTCGAGGACGGGCCGCAGAGCCACCTCGATGAGCACAGGGGATAGGCCAGCATAGGGCCGGAGGCCACACATAGGCCAGAAGTGAGGCTGTCAGTGCAGGACAGTAGAGGCACATAAAGTCGTGGCAGTCAGGCCACGGACAGGGACGTAGATATGAGCGTGAATGTGATAATGTACTATTGCCATGCTGAGGGGCTAGTGAACTAATAATGTCTATTGAAATGATAATGCCTATTGAAATGATAATGTGTTATTGCCCTGCTGAGGTGCTAGGGGAATGCTAAGGTGTATGACAATAGGAAGGTGATATTGAGAGACTGCGGTGCCAGTGAATTATTAATGTGCTATTAAGACCCTGAGGGGAGAGGCTGAGGCCGAAGTGCCTTTAGGAGTAACTACCGGATTGTGGATCCGAGGGAGAGTGTGTGTGAGAATAAGGCCGTTGTACGGCAGTTAATTTCAGTAATATAATGTATGTAATTGCGCTATTATCTGTATAATTATGTTTAATAAATGTGTGAGTCTGATGGCTTGTTTTGTTAAGTGTTAAACTTGTTTGTTCGTGATTGTTGTCCTGTCATAAACTATTACATCTCCCAGTCTGGGATTTGTGACAAACATATAATATAACATAATATAATATATATATATCACAATATGAAAAAAAAAAAAAAAGAAACAAGACGGACGGTCAGAGTGACAGACAGAGAGAGAGAGAGAAGGGGAGGGGGAGGGAGAGGAAGAGAGAGAGAGAGAGAGGGCGAGAGAAAGAGAAAAAGAAAGAGAGAGAGAGAGAAAGAGAAAGAAAGACAGAGAGAAAGAGAGAGATCGGTGGGTTCACAGGTTCATCCCAGAGAGAAAGAGAGCATAGCATTAAGAGATCGGATAAAAAATGTGACACTAATATTATTATATATATTATATAATAAACGGCGTTTTATCCTGCCACCGCAGATGCCTGCCACATTCAAAGGAACAGCTTCAACTACTTCCAGCAAAACCTCTCATTGTGAGCAACTGCATGTTTTCAAGACCCATTAGCCACATTATCCGCTAGTCTATACCTTCACCAACTGTGAACGTGGAAAAATGTGAAAATGAAATGTGGTCATTCAGTTACAACACAATTACCCTGAGGGGCTGATACTGAGAAGATGCCGAAAGAATAACAGTTTCGTTAAATAATAAATGCAATGTAATCAGCCCTATGTGCTGAAATGCGGCATGCCAAAAAAGTATCTTTATGTGTGCCTCTCATTCTTTCTTCACACAAACAAAAGCTTCACTCAGAAAACGACGTCAGAGAAATGAAAATGAATGAGCTCCATTACGAATTCGTTTCTGATTCATTTTTATCTGAAGTCCATTAGATCTAGAGAAGCAAAGGTGGCAGGAACCAGGATGAAATTTTCAAGGCTGAAAGTGAAAAATGTGGCTGTAATGCAGGTATAGACAACCTTTCATGTAGTAAGAGCCACACCAAATAATTTTTTATCAACCATAGGGGCCGGCCAGTGTCTACTCTAATGTATCATTTTAAATGCTTGTCTTTGTACTTGTACCATTGTAGGTTTTCTTTTTCTCTTCATTTTCTTCTTTAAATTAAAGCTATTGCAATATAATTTTATAAATTGTCAGCAACAAATCAAAAGATCTCTTGAGTATAGAGATTTGCAAATTGGAAGAATTCTACCAACATTTCTCAGTTCAATCAGTAGTGCCAGACCGCACTTCATCCCATTCATTCCATACTCGCATTCTTTGTGAATCTCTTTCTCATACAGCAGGTCTATACAGACTCCGTTCCCCTCTTTAGCACAATTCATTTGCTTTGGCTCATACATATTATCTATACTCTGGATGACGGAAAAATGAATGCAAGTTGAGTTGGTTAATGTAGTAAGGAAAAATGAAAAGGAAAAAAAGGGGCGGTAAAAAAGACCCGAATGAATACATTCCACACAGTGGTCTAACTACGTTACTGTGTGATAGCTAAATGTACTCATTATTTGAGGAAAACCCCAAGTTATGCCCATTTGTGCGATACTCTTTATCTCGTAACTGATCTGTGCATTACAAAAACATTACCAAGATTTTGAGCTGAGAACCCTTTGTCAATTTTTGTGTCGATGTTCTATAATGAAAGGTAACTTCCTCCCATGCGCCTGAATAGCTTGCGTTAAGACTAGAGCTGCAGTTCTGAAATTAAATTCTGTCCTTTAAGAACTCCCTTAAATCTACTGGCTGACTAATGGTGTTTTCCTCAAACCGTGTATGTTCGTGTAGCAGGAAAGTATTATTTAAGAACACAGACACACGTCACACACACACACACACACACAGAGAGTTAGTTGTTACATATATTTCGGGTCCACATTATGAAGACAGGCACTATATAATGTACTCCAGCATTATTATCAATATTATTATTATTATTTCCCCCTTACGATGATTATGCTACAATTTCATATCAACGCGCAAAACTACCCAATAGATACTGTCAGTACTGTCTCTCGATGACGACTGAGTCGTCACAAGGGCTATAAACAAATTATTGCGACGTACTTGACTCGGAGAATGTTTTTGGTCTAACTTCGTGTACTTCCTCTGCACAATTGGTCACAGAGAAAACAATAACATGGTGAGAATAAATGGCAGTAAGATTTGCGCCTATTCAAACAATCTCTTAATTACAACAATAGTATAGTAAATTTTGCATAACTGAGAGCAAGAAGCAGCAGAATAAACTTTGAATATAACTTGCTGATATGCCAAAGATGGTATAATAAACTATAAAGGCTAGTTAGTAGTAACTGGCGTGTATGCTTTACTTTGGGATAACGCATATGGGATGGGGTGACGAAAGTGGTGGGTATGGGGATGAAGGCAAGAGTCTGAAGATATTGTGACCACATGCGAGGACTCACAGCACAGCACTTCTCTCTGGTACTTGCATTCATGTCGAACGCGTGACGAAAATGTTTACATTTTCAATACCACGCCTGATACAAAATTCACACAGCTGGACTGATTTACAATTCTAAAACATGACCATCTGATGACAGGCATTGTCCTAGGACACCGTGAATGTCGTATGGCATGATTTTACAGCCTCCCGATAGACAAGAGAAGACCATGGCTGACACTGGTGACAAAACTCCTTTTCTTCTGCTTTGCTTTCAACATTAGCTGATTTTATAAAATTGAGAGCGAACACCAAAAAATTCTTTTAAATTGTAATTGTGTGCGATAAAGGGTATCTTAATATTCACGCATTAAACCTAGCCTAACGTTTAACTTCATCCATCAATTGCACTTACCACTGGTTAAATCGAACGTCTCATAAACTGAACAATTTTGAGATACAGCAGCATTAATCTTGAAATCAAAGGGAAAAAAGTGAAGACAAAATACACTTTTCTTTTACTGGTAACTGATGCCAACAAAGAATGTGCCATTAAGAAGTCAGTTGATGACCTGTGTAGATCCACGAGTACATTTTTACATCAGTATCACAAACTGTATCTCTATCACATGCAAAAATCGTTACGATCGGCTCCTTCTCGAGACCATTAACAGTCAATGCAAAATTCTTAACCCTGAAGATCATACTGACATTATATTTATAAACAACCTGGAATTTTTACTTTATTTACAGGCCTACACGTTCTTGTAAAGTACCATGCCGGCTTGAATGTATGTGTGTGTGTGTGTGTGTGTGTGAGAGAGAGAGAGAGAGAGAGAGAGAGAAGGAGCGAGAGAAAGAGGAAGAGAAAGAGAAAATGAGATAACAGTGAAAGAGAGAGGGAGACAGAGAGAGAGAGGGGGGAGAGGGAGGGGAAGAAAGGGGGTAGGGCAGTGAAAGCGCGAAGGTAGAGAGAGAGAGAGAGAGAGAGAGAGAGAGAGAGAGAGAGAGAGAGAGAGAGAGAGAGAGAGAGAGAGAGAGAGAGAGAGAGAGAGAGAGAGAGAGAGAGAGACAGAGAGAGAGAGCAAGCAAGGACATCTTAGCAATCTGCAAATCAACGACAATTTCACCAGGTATTTTGCCTGAGAATCTGAGACCTTGGGCATCCTAAGAAAGAACTTCAGGTTTCTACTCAATGCTGACATCTGATTTAGATACAATTCATGGCCCCAGCTAATTCACGTCCTGCCCCACCCTTGGAAAAGCAGCCTGGAGGCGAAACCCACGATACAATATTAATAATATGTAGTTCCACTGATACGCAGCCTGAGTAGCACTATTCTTGGCCTTTTTTTTTTTTTCGTTAACCATTTTTACGACGTCAGTTAACTGTTGGCATGACAATGATGACTGACATTTTCTCCTCTCCCAGAGTAAGGTGTCTTTCAGCAGCTCCATTTTATGTAGAGTTAATATACTATATTAAACCTACGGCACTCTTCTGCACTTCTCTGCCACTGAGCTGTGTCGAATGTAATTATATTGAGAATTACGTGTATTTCTGAGTCTTTGGCAAACGGAGAAGAGAAAGCAGTATGTTCCTTTCACCCTAGCGAAAAATTATTAGAAGAATGTCCAGTTCATATCCTAAGTTAAAGTTGGTGTAGCCAATGATCAGACACATTACAGTACAGTAATTAATGAATTTCCTCCAGCGTCAAAGATTTAAGTCTAATTTAATAAATCTTTAAAGTCTGCAGTCTTCATCTTCTTCCTATTCACAGTCAAATGCTGTATCTACAGTGAACACTGAAGCTCAATTGGTGCTGAAGCCACATCTATATTCCATGAAGACAAATCTTTGAACTAAGTAGATGGGCAGACTCCATGACTGTGTAAGACTGAAGCAATGTCTTGTTCATTTGTCGACTTTCAGTTAGGAGATCGTGGATAACAAAGGCCGTGAGGATTTCCCAGAAGCACAGAAACAAACTAAGTTTGATTAGGACAGAGGGGTGGGCCCTGTACCCACTAAGTGGATTCGATAGATTGCTTAAAGAATTGGAAGGAATTAGTTTTCTCCCCTTAGACAATTGTTAACCATCGACACTTGAATACGTTTGAACTGAGAATGAAATTGGGATGCTTTACAATTGACAGACTGACAGACAGATAGACAGGCAGGCAGACAGACAGACAAGACAGACAGACGGGAGACAGAATGAAACATGGGGTGAAGAAGAATCAAAATGTATAAAAGGACTGAAACAATTAATACACGAAAAAGAAAGTGGAAGGACTACGGCATGTTTATAATAAGCTCTCTCAAGATAAAATATAAATCCGTAATACGAGTGTGGATGTAACAAAAACGTGGAATTCGTTATGTTCAATATTTTCAGTCGGGGGAGGGGGGGGGGGGAGAAGGGGAATTGTGAATGTATGTAATGCAGGCTCCAACATATGGCACCTTCTCTTGCCCATTTTTAACCCCCAAAACACAAGTTTGAAGCAGATCATAGTTTTTGAGGTTAGGAAGAAACGGAGATAATGTGATTTACACTTTAAACGGCCTCAAATGGAGTTAGGGACAAAGATGAATGAATCATAGACAATTACTATGTACACCATGGGGCTTTTCACGTTTGAAAAAAAAAAAAAAAACAGCCTTGGGACATCAGGAAGAGCAGAGCACATCTGCAGAGCACATCAGGTGAGCATTCTTGTCACAAAAGTTTTCTGGCGTAATGACGTCACAACCCTTATGAGACCTGGTAGCCAGTCAGTCGTTAGTGTGCCAAAGAAAATTCGAAAACAAACACATACTCTTGAATAAACGTGAAATTGAGCTATGCAGTCCACGATTTTACTCTAGGGTGTTGCACTTTCCCTGAAACTACCTGAAATATGCATGTGACCTGTCCACTGCTGAATGTCTTGAAAAACAGTTTTATTAATAAACCAACACCGGCGTTTCGTTGAAATCATTAATGGCAAAGCCAGACTGTTGACCTTCTTTTAAAAATGCTGCGTTTTTTGTAGGACAATCAGTGTCAACATTAAAATTTAATTCCCAAGCCCTTGCATGTCGGTTCACATGCATTATTGACACCGCGCACGAACAGGCTTCAAATAAGAGACAAAAGCGTGACAAGATGAATTTTGTGCTAGTAGTCATAATTGTGATTGCCATGTTTCAAGTAAAATACTATACATGTCTGTGTTGTTGCTATCGCAGTGTGCGGAACATTCGTCATTAATAAACCAATGAATCAACCACGCACTAAAGTTTACCAGTTCAAACCAGTTCATAGACTATAATAGTGATATCATTCTTTTCTATTTTACAACTAAGTTGCGCTCATTCTGCGAGGATACATCAAACGGCTTCAATGAAAATGAGGAAAATCATTTATCTAATTTCTTGGTGTCAAGCGGAGTGCTCCATCACTCAGCGGAACTCGCTAGAGGAAAAGTATTTGCCATGAATCACCAATATGAAACGCGATGATATTGACGGAAATATATGGACGAATCGCCCTGAGTAGGCAAAGGTCAGAAGACATGGGCATGATGCCGCCTGCGTGTGACTCTGTTGATGGGGAGTGGGAGCACACGGATAGGACGGGCGACCACTAACAGATTATAGCCGGTCAGTTTTCTGCACATCGAGACTTGCAGTAGCGGAACATTGGGCAAAGAAGGGTTAACTATGCCTGACACTCATTAATTTGTTCAACATGTGCAGCGTAAGTCAAACTACACGACGGTCGTGGCCATGTAGCTCATGCCTCGATAGGTACATCCGCCCAGCGGCCAAATCAACGCTCATGCAATGACTGTAACTTGTAAGCGGTATTGTTCTCTCAGTTTGTCCCCGTCCATCCACCCACCCAGTTTAATCACTGAGAAGAAAATGAAAAGGGAAGGGGATGTGAAAGAATGTTGCTAATACTTAAATTTAGGTCTGCGATATCCCCTGTGAGACACACTTGGCCACGGCCCAGCCGACCATCGGCTTCCCCTAGAGTTGAACGGTGGTCGTGGCACCAGCAGAGGTTTTCGCGAATGTCAAAAAGTGATGCATGGGCTGTCAAAAATGGTGCGATACCGGGAAATCAAATGAATTTGACTTCATTTCTCATGGCTTCAGAGTAGTTGCTTGTTCATTAAGTGAAGTTCATATAATATTAAGCACATTAACCAAATCTGAAAGCTGCAGAGGTTTGAGGGGTGAGTGTGATCTTTAAACATTCTCAAGGCCTGAGAATGATAATCAGTTCAATCCAATCATTTTACACTTGAACTCCGGTGACTGCGGAAAGAGTTTGTCAAAGTATATAACACAACGCAGTATACAATGTTCTGTTGCGTAATTTAAAGAAAGCCAATATGTCCTTGAAATCTCATTTATTTTTTGCGAGCAAACTGAGAGCCTCTGACCGACGTGTCAACCGTGCATATCATTCAAAGTTCAATGAGGGGAGACATTTTCTGGAATTCTTTAAAAATGCAGACAGTTCAGATTGCCGCACTGTTCCAGAATGCTACGGATATCCAACTAGAAATACATTGTCCTCACTTTTGTGAGGCCTCCAACAATTTCAAGTGGCATAATTCTGGTCCGCCGTCTACCAACCACAATGTGAACTCTTCCATTTGCAGTGGTAGGCCTTACAAAATGGCATTTCGATTCAAGACTGCTTGTTCAACTTTAGATCCCAGAACGACAGCCGGTTATCTTTTAAAGGGGTCGGATCAAGCCTTGGAAAGAAAAAACCTTAATCTTAGCGCTATAATTTAACTCTGAATCTAACTTTAATTCCCATCAGGTTTTCCTGAAATAATTCAACCTTCCAAATATTTAGGCGACATAATATGTGGCACTGTGTCTAGAGTTCAAGCCATGTTATATATGGCCACTTAAAATTACATGGCGTGGCCACACCTAGTAGTTGGAAAATAAATGACTTAAATGTTATTTGGAAGTTACATTGGGCTAGTCCATTTCTACTGTAAGAAAGACAAACTGGAAAGTGATTAAACCGATTACACTAAACAACAGGGATACATGTTTTGCGCCCTTTCCAGGGAAGGGCGTTGAACAAGATGTTAAAAACGAGTGTAAATTAGTGTCAAACATCACAATAAACTGACAGTGCAAGTTTCATTTTTCTGCTAAAATATTTATGTCCATCCTTTCTTTCTCATTAGAAAAAAAGTCATAAAAAGAATATATAAAAACAATAACAACAAAAACAACTAACAGTAACAACAACAACAAAATTAAATAAATGAACAAAAAGTATTTGATTACATAGAGGAAAAAATAATCATGGAGTGATAATTTATGTACAATTTTTTGCAGGTTTCAATCACCATTTCGGTGATCTGGAAAATTCACCTCACAAAAGAGGATGTCACACCCATTGGCCATGAAATCTGGTATTACTTTAAACACCCCAGTGGAACAATCGATTGAAAAATTCAGTAGCTTAACAACAAAGTGTCACGTGAAACTAAAGATTAGGGTGTGAAATTATGGAACATCTGAATGTATTCAGTTTTCTGACATTGAGAATTGGCACGGTTCTTCAACCTTTGACACCTTTTTCATTAGCTAATGGGTAACCATGTCTACAGCTATACTGTACAGACCCAACCAAAGACATTAAATGCTGTCAAAGCTT
This sequence comes from Onchidella celtica, assembly GCA_963931925.1. Lineage (NCBI taxonomy): Eukaryota > Metazoa > Mollusca > Gastropoda > Systellommatophora > Onchidiidae > Onchidella > Onchidella celtica. Next base: position 48,465,316 of record OZ007567.1, read on the forward strand.
CATAATTAGTTTACTGCCATCTGCCGTAAACTGCTGGTATTGAAAAATTTGCTCACTCTTCAATACTTTCAATAGAGCACTGAAAGAAAGGCCTAGTACGAAGTAATTTATCGGAACTCGGGAGAGTTTAAACATTCTAAAATATTGTGAAAGAACTAGTTCATCTCTTCCTTCTTATAACAGCACGTTATGCGTAATGGGTATAAATCCACGGGGGAAAAAATAATATAAGGGTTTCATCCACACAATTGCATTAATTACCCAAACAAATAATGTAATTTGTTTACAGGAATTTTTGTTAGAGGTAAGATAAATAACGATACTTACAATACAGCCTGTTTTTGTGCCCCCACCCCTTTTCAATAACATCTCAGTTTTTATGGTAATGATGATGGCTAAAAAGAGATAAACGCACGTTCCTCTGTGAGTTGTTTCTCTTTTGTTGCCTTTTACAATCGAGCAATTTTGACTCGGTGCATTTTCATGAATGTTTAACGTGTACATCCACCTGGAGAGCAAAATCGGTCCAAAAATGTTGGGCCCATTTGTGACACACCACCCACCCTGGAATGTGTCTGTATCGAAACTCAAAACTGCCAAAGGCCGCTCTAGTTTGTTGAAACGTTTGTGATGACCTTTGCTTCTACAGACTGCTACTCTATCACCTAAACCAATATTATTCTGATGCTAATGAACGGCTCACACAGCAAGTGTAGGAGGTGCAACAAAATGAATGAAGAAAAATATCTAGGCTCTTGTGAAACTAGTTCAAGTGCCCGTTGGTCTTTCTGGTAAACAAGGGAGAAGTTATGAGAATGTTCGTAATGCTCTAATCGCCAGCGATTTGTTAAACTCCTGAAATTGTTAAGACTCGTTTTCTCCATAGTTGCTTTCTAATTCTAGGATGAGCTTGCAATTTTTTTCCCCCGGAGATATAGGGCCTGATTTGTGAGAAGTCCACTGTACAACCGCCCTAAGAATCAAGGCCTCCTTAACAGTTCGCAGTGCCGCCAAAGAACGCAGTAATCGTGTAGTACTAACGCATTATACTGTCTTCCATTCTATCATGTTTTCCCCTCTTCCTTCATTTGAAACCTCCGCCCGTTTGTCAGGAGCTGTTCTGTGCAATGTCCGAACCCGTTGTCTGGCTCTATACAAGATGTATAAGACCACACTGACAATGTTCAGTGGATATCATAAGTCGGAACAACACCAGTGCTCTTTGTTCTCTTTCTTTTTAAGTTCAGTTTTGTTGCACTGTACCGCAAACTTACGGAGACTTAAAAGCGTTGTTATGGCCTTTTTATGAAAACACAAAGAGAGGAAGAAGAGGATACGATACCAACTGAGACGCCCCTCTTAGTTACTCAGAACTTTGAGTACCGTACTGTGCTTCTGAATCCCCAGCCACATCCACACCGGTCGATATAACCCTCTCTACTGTAGACAAATATATGTATCTCCAAATTTTGCATCCTCACATAAAGAAAGAATCAATACAAGCCTTTCACATCGTGGGACGGGCGAGATGATTACTCTCTACATATTTCTGTTTCTCTTTCCTCACTCACTTGCCTTATTCTCGTTCACTGCTAACAAAGCCGGGCAACAACATTCACTTATTTATTAAATGTATGTTAAGAATAAAACAAAACATGACCACACAAAAACAACTACTTTCTAGTTGCCTTTGTCTCCAACCCATGTAGACGTGTAATGAGAACGCGAGTGACTCGAGAGACAAAGAAATGGCCAGGGAAATACAATAATATGACTGAAACGTCATAATAGGTTACAGACTTTGCAAGCTGCAGAAAACTATTTTATCGGGTCTCATTCCCCTGAGCTAAAGTCTGAATAGCACAATTCTTCCAATAACGTTTGGCACACAATCCAATTCGTGACAAACTTGAAAAAGTGGTCTCAATGCTGTCGAAAGATCACCAACTTTCGAGACAACCTTATACCCCTGGAACGCATTACCGAAACTGTTGTACTCGACGACAGAAACTCAACCATTTCTTGCTCCTAGTTGAATATTCATCACACATCAGTGCTGACAGGGCTCAAATCACATTTTAATGACAAGTATTTAATAAGTGAAATCTCTGCGGATAGTTGGTAGTCGGGACCGCCAATCTTCAGGTTTCCAATGGGAGTTACAAGAAGTACCAAACCGAGGGTTGTCTCCCAGTGTTAAGAATGGAGAAAGGGTGGGCGGGGGAAGCGGGGAGAGAGAGAGAGAGAGAGAGAGAGAAAGCGAGAGAGAGAGAGAGAAAGGGGAGGGGGGAGAGGGGGATTATTTTAGAGAGCGGGTGACCATTCTTAGCCATAAATTATGCTCCATTTTGACAAGGTAATCGATATCAATGGGGCTGTGCTATACCGCATTTTTGCTCCCTATCACTGTATCAGCCCTAGCAGTACAGGAGTCCTACACAAGACTTGAAAACACACATACATACACACACTACCCATTTTCCCAAATCAGTAAGGTAATCTAGAGTGGTAATAAAGTATTCACAGATGGCCAATCAATGATTTAAATTTGATTATCTCGATTGATACAATGCTTTAAACAAGGGACTCCGTGATCGCTAATAACCTACAATAATTGACATGTAATGATGTTAAAAACTGCGTCTAGCTTCACTTGTGTAGTTTACTAAGATGACAACTGAGGCACAATGGCATTTTCAACTTAATATGGAGACTGCAATTCTTTTAGGTCAGATTATACGATATTGAATGCAGTCTGTTTTTCCCCCAACGATTAAATTACATAGCATAATTTCTGGACAGTTAATACTCCTCCCCCATTGTAGATTTATTTGATAATATAATTGTGAGGAGTTCAAAGCCCTTTTAGTGGAACAAAGTATGTTGGTGAAACTGTTATCGCTCAGTGCCAAACATTTACTAGCGAGGCTTGTAATGTATGCCGATCAAAGGCACGGGGGAAAAGGAATGTAACACAGGAGTTAATTTCATGTAATAAAAAAACAAAAAATCCACGTCCTTTGTCTTTCAGCTGTTCCCAGGAATAAAAACAACAGCTTAGTTAACGCAGTGAAAATGATTTAAAAAACAAACAAACAAACAAACAACAAACATGAACGAAGGCCAAACAAGTTGCCAATTGATCAGCGACGAACACAAAAAGACATTGTGCTATTGGGATCAACTTATTTTACGAAATATCGAACACAGTATTACATAAATCGACAGACGGTATTTCTGGTCTATTATACTGATAGAACTATAAATTCTATCTTAAAGTAAGCTATGTGGTTTTCTTATTTTTCGACGCAGATTTTCTTAATTAAAATTTTTACTTTCAAAAGACACAAACTTATAAAAGGTGAAAGTCAAAGACATATTATTTATGTAAAAGATGGTACCAAGCCAGACCTTATCTATGGGTATATGTAATTCAAATCAAACCAATAATTTACGTCACTTCTGAGGTCATTAGCGTTATTCATTGTGGTAACGACCTTAGGTCAGACGCAGTAAAACGAAATGGTCATGAAAATGCGGGAATACGTACTTATATCCCCAGACAGTCCGAGCTCTCCAAGCTTCGCACCGTGATCAATTCTTGGCTTTTCGTTAAGCCAAAGCTCTTGGGAAACAGGCACAAAAACAAGAAAATAAAACCCAATAAGATTTCTGCACACAGTGACCCACCATGCCACAGCTCAAGAAATACGCAATGAACGACAGCATGCAAGTGAATGATATTATCGTTTACTCGTAAGCTCATATAATGTCTTAATATCTTAATACGTAATCTTATGTGCCCAAATATTCTTATTTCCTTCAGAAATGATTCTGAAATTTTAGCACGAGGCCCAAGCTTTGTTTTTCTAAGGTGCTCGTCAGAGGCAAGAGAATGTCTAATAATAATGGTCTCGACAAAACTTTTCCCCAGTCACATTATTCATGACCTTAACTTTTCTTTCCAATCTTTCTCGATATCTTTCCTCGTGGATAAAACTTTTCAGTAATTTCTCTTATTCGCCCTCTCATAATCTACCAAGTGTTACTATAAAAATTATAGTCCGGTTCATGCTCGTAGTCTGGAATTTTTCAACACCGACAGAAAACTGACAATAAAATGAACAATTTAGAGAACTTTAGATAACCAAATATTATTAATTGTACTATCTGAAGCTTCAAACTATCAAAATGGCGATTTCTTTTCGGCGGGTATTTCAGGTTGGCTGCAGTAAAGGATTTATTAACAATGCAGTTCTCCTAGACTTGATTCCTCATGCTAAACCAATGCGAGTGGCATAACACACCGAATCTTTTTGTTCCTGAGGTTTACATTTTCACAAAACTCTCCTCCATAATTTCCGACTCTGATCATGAAGATTGCTTTGCCTCGCTCCTCTTTGTCCTCTATGGGTAAAAATTCTTTTCAATGCTATGGATAATCCTTAGTCACATCTGCCCCCCCCCCCTCCCCCCGACCCCAGCTTTTAAAAGCTTGACGGAAGTTTTCCTTAATATTGGACTTATTAAATTACGACGGAAAAAAGTCGATAACCAATGGAATACAAATAATGTTTATTTCTTGCATTAGTTCGCTTATATAATTTTCGTTCATAATATATTAACATAATGCCAATTTCATAAAGTTTTTTCTGCAATTTCATATTTCAGCAGGTATTTTCAAAGTTACATGTATTTAATCTATAAAACAGCCACAAATCAGTCAGAATCACAGAAGCATGCCCTGTACTCATCTTTTAAATTACACTAATTTATTATTCATTAAGAAATGTGCGCAGTACATCAATGTTAAAACAAATAATATTTGTCGATCATACCAATCCATGTCTCTCTGATGGCAATTTTCTGGACATACAGTTATTGTCATAACACTGAACTCTTTTTCCACCCTGATTACTAAATCCAACAATGGGGAACGTTTAATGACTAGATTGTGTTTACATGTTTACAATACTGAAATATTCGAATTCTCCGTATCTTGACTCTTTTTGTCATTGTGGGCTGTCCGCCACAAAAGTTGAGAGTACCGATACTGGCATTTGGCAGGACGGAGTGTATGGTTGACTACTGTTGATTCGGGAACTTGAAATTCATCAATTGCAGTGGCGTGGTTTACTTTTCAATTCATTTGATATTCTACAACGAAATAGGAATTGTTCTTTTAGTGTCTCATCCTAGATCATTCACTTTATAAAGGATTTGTGAAGGTAACTCGGGCATGGCCTCTGTCCTTAAGGTCATACCTGCTACCTCTAAACACAGGGTTAAACGCTCAGTGCGTCATTTTTTGTTTTTTGTTCCTTTGATTGTTTGATGCCTATTGTATATTGTGGCCCATCATTCACATTTTAGTCATGGGGATCAGCGAATTCATGCGATAACAGTTTGTCCCTGGCGTAAAACGGAAGAAAACAAAATGGGTGAAACTATCCCAACGTTACTACAGATGAATTGCTGTGACCTCTCAGTTCTCGCTAACCAGCCAAGGAGACTTCCAAAAGCACTAAAATGGAGAATACACTGGGGACCGTATCATATCACTTTAGAAACGAAAGAACTGTAGAGGGGAAATACACCAAAGAAGTAACAATATCCTCAAGCCCACTACTTTATACATGTATTATTAACGGATTCTTTTCAAGATAAGCCAAGGTTGTAGCAGTAGCCAGGATCTAAGACCTGCGGGGAAGCTGTCGGATAATGAAGAAATACTACGATTCGAAACAGCAACACTCACGCCAAACTTAGTAAGACCAAATAGAAAAAAAAAGGAAATGGCCGGAAAAAATATGGAGATCAGAGAAGAAGCCAGTAGGCCACAGTGCAATTGATTTCAAGATCACCCAACTTTTTCTTTTTTTTAAGGATAACAAGCCTGAGAGGCACGCACTTCCCTACCTATGCGCACCAAGTTTTCTTTTTGCTCAAATGGGGTTAGTCTTTTAACTTATTCAATTGCTATCCAGTTTCATTTCCCAAAGAGTACTTGGATTTCTTGATTATGATGCTGTTACATATCACGCGATATCAAGTAAGTGCATACAAAACTAGTTCCCAGCTGTTCTAATGAAATGACTGTCCAAAGGTCGAATGTTGTATTTTCTACAAAGCAGACCAGCGAATACAATAACTGCGTCATTAAACTAAACCATACGACGTGCTTCACTGCCCCTCAGATGAAAAACGACAAAAACTATTATGATAATTATTGCAAAGACGTCTTAGAGATAAACGTTGATGGCAACCTGAGTGACTTTGGTCCACGGTATTTAAAGTCATCCACATGGAATATAATTGGAAATTCATCCTAAAAACTGCCATGTCCAATAACTATTTCAACACGCTTTTTCCACGTACAGAAAATTTACCACAGAATCAATCTTTGTCCGAAATGTGGTTCTTTGAAGCCTCTAAAGCAGTGGTTCTCGTTCTCAACCTTTTTCATGCAGTCGCGCCCCCTCCCCCTCATACACCTTTCCCCACCTTACCATGCAACCAAAAGTGCACAGACTAGACATAAATTATGTTGGAGTTTGCAAAGCTTTTTTAATGATATTTCACTCAGCTGTTAATGTTATACAAAAAAAATCCTTCATTAAATGCACCAAGAACTGGCTGTTCTTGTTCAAAAAACATATGTACATGTATTATACTGTTAACAAGCCGGTGACTTTCCCGTGGTTGGTGTGCTGTGGTCACGTGTGTAATGTCGGACATTTGTGAGAAAGAAACGCAGATTGCCCCCCCCCTCCCCCACACACACACACACACACACACACATCTGGAACCTGTTTCTCTATTTCAGTATTAGTATGACATGTAGCCTACTATTTGTGAGGTCTCTTTATGCTGCGCTCGTTCCTTTTCACTTAATCATAATAATAGAAAAACGTGGGGGAAAATCGTCACTAAGAGGAGACGGAATGTATAAGATAAACAGAAATGATATACGGAAAAGATATACAGAAACAGCCGCTCAGATTTTGTCATCGTTCTCAATATGGACGGCGAGAAGGCCAGGTGTCTGTTTTTATGAAGTCCATGAATGTAGCTTTGATGCCATCCCATCATTGATGGGGTGCTCCATCTTCTGCAATTGAAAATATTTTGGTCATCGGTATGGCCTTCTCTCTGAAGTAACCTTTGACCTGATATCATTTAGATCTATCGGGAATTAACCGAATGATCGAGGGAACTGAACAGCATCTGGGCCTATTTGACAGGATTTTTTTTGTTTCTAACAGTGGACATAAATAAAATGGTTTTATATTAAAAAGAACCGAAATTGTGGTCAAGATATTGTGCAAAACTATAGTCCCTAATTTAGTAATTAGGAAAATCTTAATTTACCCTCGCCTTTTCGCCCCCCTATCTCTCCCTTTTGTCGTTTTCACCCCCACCCCCGGTCACCCCTTTTGTCGTTTTCGCCCTCCTGAGACTCAAAATCGTCCCCGTTGAGAACCACTGCTCTAAAGGGAAAACTACAAAAAAACAAAACAACAAAACAAAACAAAAAAACAACTTTGATTAGGCTCTGCAATGAATAAAGTGTTAGTCTGTTACATATTTTATACTCACTTCATGAATTAATTTAAAGTATCTGTTTACTTCCGTATTTTATTTCATTCTCCTTTCAAACTTTTTGAAACAAATGTTTGACTTAATTTACATAAATGTTACACGTTACTTGCACTCTTGAATGTCTGGTCACGATCACTCCGGTCCGTCTGAGCATGGTAGGATGTCATTTTTAATTTTTTTAATTTTTATTTTATAAGAACGCTTTGTCAGCCACCAGGGGCGTCGGTTGTTTTTTTTTTCCAACAAAAGTAAAGTGGTAGGAAATTTATACAGCGAGCTAGAAGGTACAAACAACCAGGAGACATAATTATTCCCAAACCTGGGGCGAGGCTTCCTCATAATCAAATAATCAGTGATTACCCTTCGAATATTAATTCTAGAAGTACTACGCTTTTCAGATCGAGCCCAACTCCAAGTCTATTTAGTCACTTCAGCATTCTATTCTACGTTGCTATTTTGGGTTTGTTGTTATAGTCTAACACCCCTCACCGAAAAACATCTTTGTAGGGACTTACACCATATGAACTGGTCCAAAATCAGTGATTAACAAAGACGAAGAAGACTTGACTACACCCAAAAGCGAGCTTGAGCATAGCCTGTTTTCTTCAAAGCGGCGCCGCAGACAGCAAAATAGGGGGGGGGGGGGAAATAGGTTTATAATCAAGGTTTGACCTGATTTTACGTACTTATGCAGGTTTTTCACTATGCGGTCGTTTTCATCCCAATCGAAAGGTAAAGAGTAGAGTGAAAGAGTTTGTGTGGATTTTTTTGCTTTTTTGTTTGAGGTAATCTAAGAATAATTTACTCTACGCACAGCAAGAGCTATCAAAGAATAATAATTATTATAGTGTAGATCTAGATATAACTGTGATCAAAATCAGTCGAACGTATTAAGAACATCAATTCACTTGATAGGTCGCTCGAACCTAAACCGCAACGATAGATAGCCACTTCTCCGAAATCGCTACGCATTGTTCGTGTCACAGAGATGCCATTTAAGCACTTTCTACCATTTAATGTTAATGGGTCCTTTCCGAGAAACTTTATGAGATGGTAGAATAACAAAATCTCTGGCTATGAATATGACAATGAAAACGTGCTGTTCAAATTATATTTTAAAAAATGGGTGAAAAATATGCGTTTATAAGTCTGTTAGTATGAATGAATAGTTTTTCAGATTAGTTTGGCTTGTAAATTGCTGCATTCCTGTCCTGTTGACAAGAATAGTCCGCTCTTCAGATTTTTGCAGTGCCTAGCAGCTGTTTCATTGTTTTAGTCGCTGCATTTATAATTATGTACAAATGATGTAGCGATACGTCCTATTATGAGGATCTTACTAGCTTAAATTCTGATTACCCTCTGCAGAGGGCCACGCTTCGCCCCTGTCCCAAACATGCTAAATGCGCTCTTAAATAATCCGATAACGGCGAAAAAGTTAAGGTCAGTTTCACGGAAGTGTAATTTGATCACCATTTGACCTATTTCCTGTTTATAACCTCTTCTTAAAGAGATTACATATTAGGCACTCAGCAAAGTTACTCGATTTTCGCTGAAAGGACAGGTCTTACCATCCAGCCAATTACTGCTCTCCTTTTAGTTTTCGCGAGCAGGCATCTACCGTCAGAATAGTTCTTCCTTTCTAATCTATGTCAAGAGTTATGCCATTTCGTGCAATAACTAGGGGAGAAAATAATGATAGCATAATTATTATTCTATGCTGGGATCTGTGTTTTTGTGGACGGTTTATTATCATGTCCGCACATCTATGGGTTCATAGACTGTTGATCCACTGAGTCATGTCAGTTTTGCGTCCGTTCTGTCTCACTCTTTCTTCCGCCAGTTGAATCAAGACATTATGACGCGCCTGACCTTGTGCGGCAGGCCTTTTTCAGTCTCGCCATTGCGCGAAGTCCCTTTTAACTCCCTAGTTCACATCTCGCAATCAACCCGATTCAAAACAGACTTTTCACTCAGAGCGTCACCAACATTAATGAAATTTGCTGGTTGTGGTGGCTGTTGTAAACAGGTCTAAAAGTGGTTGAAATAAACATAAAATGTAAACATAAACAGGACAATGAACTATAGAAAGTACTCTTTTTATAGGTTCGCAACCAACGAGCTAGGAATGCGAAACCGACTTTGGGGGTGGGGGGGGGGGGCTTGACCAAACGGAAGAGAGAGGGAAGGTAGGGATGAAGGGGGAAAGAGAGTGAGAGATCGGGTGACAGAGTTGAGGTTTTAACACAGTTGACATCCTGTCAGATAGAAAATGGAAAATTCAAAAAATTTATTCTTGTAGCAATTCCTTCACATTTCTCGTTCCCATTTTGGGATTGTGATTTCTCTCGCAATACATCATTCCATTCATGTCAAAACATGATGTCCACAGACGACAGTTTAATAAACCTGTTGTTGCAGTTAACGATCCCACCAGTTACTCGTGCGCAGTAGCCTCATAGTCATACATGACACATTTTTGCCATTACCGGCGGATAACAAATTAACATGCGGAGGCGTTTACAACTAGAGTCACTAGAGAAGATTTACTTGAATAGACCTACGTACCAATATCAGTGACGCGGCAAAACGAGGTCCTAAAAACTAGCTCTCAAATCATGCACCACCACAGACTAGTTAATTTATTAGTCTGTGTGCACCACCACATGTGGACCACAAACATTCAAATCCGTCCGCATAATTAGTACATATACATGTATAATAATGAATAACGATTGTGCTACACCCCCTCAAAATATCGTAATCATGGTAAGTAGACAACACCTGATACTTGATAGTGTCCAGGAAATTACAAATCTACAGAAATGTCAACAGAATGTATTTATTTTTCAGATTATTGCAATCTAACTTGGATTAACACATTTTTTTCCCATATAAATTACAAAATAATGTAAGTCGGATTAACACTATTAACAGAATCTTCATCCTGATGACTACTATGGTAAGTAACATTAGTGGAAATAAACCAATTTTCTTACAGTTCGAGTAGGCCTACATGTGCAAAATATAAACTGACATTGTGACAGAAATGAAAACATGTCAAGTTAAATGACCAACAAATTGTGAATTTAATAATATTAACAATCATACTATAATGAAGTTAGATATAGAGGGTAAACATGCAAGCACCAAAAACTTCATGACTGGATGACCAAAAATTTCAAAACTTCCTGTGCCGCCTCAATTTTTGACGATAAATTACGTGGACATATCCATTTTGGACAAAATTCTGTCATTAATATGGCTGCTGTTACTTGTACGTACGTAACCCAGGCGTTTTTTCGCTAACAGCGCATACGTATACGTACCTATCCCTAACCCCGTCCATATCCTCAACCCTAAATGTAATCGAATCCGTAACCCTACCCTTTCATCCAAAAAACAGGAAGAAAACAAAAAGAACATCTGAAAGAATAATTAAGGCTGCAGTTAGGAGTATTTCATGAGGAGCTCTCTAGTTTTGGAGCCACAAAAGGCTTAAAAATATGTACCCCTAGCGCAAAAAACAACAAAAAAAACGTGGAAATGTACGTACTTGTAACAACATTTTGATGTTATTTAAATTTCATATATGTATGTATATATATGTACGTATGTATGTGTGTGTGTGTGTGCGCGCGCGCGCGTGTGTGTGTGTGTGTGTGTGTGTGGCTGGCTGGCTGGCTGGCTGGCTGGCTGCCTGGCTGCAAAAGTGAGTCGCATTTCCGTCGAGTAAACTCGAAATGTATTAGGAATTTAGATCTTCGCCTAGCGCCTCTCTTTACGCACTGCTGGTCGAACGCCAACTTGATCATATCTGTGTATAATTTTTACGTAAGGAATTGCGGCGTAAGAAGGGTAAGTTCTGTAAGATTTTGCATCGAATTCAGGTGCCGTTGATAATGTGACCTAAATCTAGATATGCAGCTGGGCTTCCTAAAAAGTACTGACAATATCTTGCTCGGGTTGGCTGGTAATAATAATATATGTACATGTAATAGAAAACAAAAATTGCTCTCCTTCAACTTCAAGTGCAAAATACCACTAGCCCCCTCTTCCATCTAAGCTTAGGCCAAACCCATGTAAATAGGGAAAGCAGGAATGATTCATTGGGGAACACCTTTTTCTTCATCCCATTGAAACACAAAAATCAGTGAACATTATTATTAAACAATATATTATTCATCATATCGGCAGTGATCACAAGATGTCTGGGTGGGTGGGTCAATGAATGACGGCAGAGTTTGTTCAATAATGAAGTACAAAAAGGCAAACGATCTAAACGACGTAGGAAAAAAAAAACCAAAACAAAAAAACCCCAGGCATACCCAGAATTGCAACACATGTAATTTCATTAGGAACACAGTATGAAAGCATACCAAATACAGAAAACCGGAACTAAATGAATGAAAAGCACACGGAAAACTACTAGTTAAATAAGTTAACAAACAAAAGCGGGGAAAAAAGCCAAATAACAGAAACGGAGAGAAAAGAACAACAGCGGGAGAAAAAGTAACAACGGAACTTCCCAAAAACAAAGGAAGACGCGGTGGAATTGGATTAATATGCTAACAATCACATATTGTTTTACATGCCGGGAGAGATTGCTATCAATGTTATCTTCCTCTCATTTCCTTGCTGTCCTCAGCATAACAAACATGTCAAACAAATTCAAGTGGTGGCTGTCTGCAAACATGGTCATACCTGCAAAATTTCCATTTCAAGTATTTTATCGATCTATTTGTAATTTTTCAATGCGCAAACGATCCACCGGGTTGCTTTCTGCTTCCAACACAAATAAATTTGTATATACATGTATATTTTTTCCATCTCAAGTAGGAGTTCCAGCCGAAGCAAAACTAAAAACCACTATGCTACGCCTTGCGCTCCAAAGATGAATAATAATGCTAAACATGTTGAGCTCGATAGCTAATCGTATTTTATAATTTTGATAAAGAGAATTTTCAGGTGAGAGGGAAGAATCACTATAGATTATAGTCATGTGTAAACCTTTCCAGACACCCAATGGCAACATGTTGACCACAGAATGACGCTTCTCTTCAGGCGAGATGATGTCACAACGTCACCAATCCATGTGGTCTGGAATGTTTTCTCAGCTGACAAGAATATGCAAGAGCGGCACAATGTAACTAATATACTAGAAATGATAAGATGAGACACGGTCTTCTTCGCACGACTAAAAAAAAACGTGCATACAATTTGCGCACTGATCGGGGGCGGGGCCCATGGTCCATAGTATGAAAAGAATGCTTGATATAATGGTACATTTATGATGCAAAATTGTGACTAAAGAAAAAAAAAATAGCCATAGTTTTTTCCATAAGGATTGAGGTTATAATCCGGCAATAAGTGACGTCAATCAAGGCCTATAGCGATAGCTGAACAGTGAACAAAATTCAGTATTTTCCCTGTTTGGTTTTGTAAAATATGGCACTTTTCATGACTTCCAGGCGTTCGCCGCTAGGTGGCGGTGCGAAATCTGTGCACGCTAAAAGCACTAGATGTCTTATCTTGTCAATTCTTGTATCTTGCTGACACCAAGATAAACACCAAATTACACATTTCATAGATTTGGATGCCACTGGTTCGGATGTAATTGAAAGCCAAAAGTAGTTCAAAATTGCGCATACACAATCTTATAGTAGGGTGTAAATATAAATAGCCACAAATGATTAAAGTTAAAGTAGGGTAAGCACATTGGCTTTCGACTGTTTCTCGCAATCATGAACAAACGCGGAGGAAGTTCTTATAGTGAAAGTCAAACATCTCTATACAGCTTTGTCTCTGGAACAACGATGAACCCAGCCATATTTCTTCTGTGGGAAGTCTGGGAGGGGGGGGGGGGGGAGGAGAGAGAACACTTGACTTAATTCTCTGCATACAACGCTTCAATAGTACCGGTGTACAAATGAGGCTGTTTAAAAATTCAAGTTCCTTTCGCCGCACCTCTTTTATCTTTTGTAGTACATCTTTTTCGAACATTGTATTTCGGTCAATGACACATATACCGGTACACCAGATCTGTCCAGTTTTTTTTTTTTTTAAGGCTAAGCTGTTATATTAAGATCTTTTTAGTTCGCAAAATTTATCACAGACTCAAAGTTAATATAATAATAGTCCACTGATATTTATGAAGATGTACAAGTCTCGCTGACATGATACATGTATTTAGGTGCAACCCTAGACCGCATAGAGACAATCGCAAAATCTCTGCATTTGATGCAGTGCCCGCCTTGACAACCAGACAAAAGACGATCTATAAAGCCGGCTAGTTTTAGATGATTTGGGATCTTTTCCGGGAAATATCAATTAATATGGTTTACGATTGCTTTTTCTTAAAGATCATTATATTAATTAGTGCAACAAATCTGAGAACCCAAGTCAGGTGTAAGCTAAACCTTCTAACAAATAAATAGTCGACATTACACGTTGCCCTACCCCTTAGCGCTGGCCGAACACGATGTCGCGACCAAAAATGAGTACACTTTTATTATTAGTACTTATGTATTACGCACTAACAAGTGGCTAAGACTGAAAGACGTATATGCAGGCATACATACTATAAACGAAAAAAACATGCATGTAGAGACAGCTGGAAAGACAAAATAATGATTGGATGACATGGAGGGAGACAGATTATAAAATAGTGGCTGGTCCGGTAGCGGAGTGGTTCTCGTGGGTGGACAGGGACGTTACATATGGCCTATCGGTATAAAGACATACATAATTAAACAAACAAACATAGGGCATGTATGACCGGAGAACCAACAACTTGCCATAAGGTGGGGGGGGGGGGTGAAAGAATGTTCACATAGCAAATAGGTGAAAAGCCAAGGCCTACAGCAACTGGAAAGAGATCGGGCAAGGAACACTGGGGAGGATTGGGATTCAGAATGGAGCCCTTGGGAAATAAATTTCAATAATACGATAATATCCATCGTGATTGAGATTGGATACCATTACATTACAACCAACAGCGTCAGCTTTTGTAAAACAAAAGCAAAACTGAGCCAAACTGAAATGCGCATAAATTAGACAAGTTTTATCACAAACAAAATGATGAGAGATATACATGAGGATGGGAAGGACAGGATGAGAAAGAGAATGGATGGGGTGGAGAGAGAGAGAGAGAGAGAGAGAGAGAGAGAGAGAGAGAGAGAGAGAGAGAGAGAGAGAGAGAGAGATAAGACAGTGGTTAAGAATAAAAGATCTGCTTGAAATATTATTATTTAATGTCAGTCAAGGGTGACATTAGAAGAATAAGTGAAAAACACAGCTTAATATAACATAAAGGGAGCCACAGAATGGAAAAAAATACAAACTTACGAACAGAAAACTTACCCGTCAGAACTAAACACAGTAAAAGGGCGACAGGAGTGGATTTGAGAGATTTGCAGATCATCTTCAACAATGTGAGTCGGTGTCGTTTCCAACGGATTCTCAATATGAAGTCGTTGTTTCACTGTTATCTGTTAGACCTGCTGGCCACGGGTCAAGCTGAAGAGTTCTACAGAATTTGATTGCTCGCAATTGCATCGCCACTCTATATAAGCACGATAATGACAGGAAGCCCCTCCCACTCCACGCACCCTTCCAGGGTGGCTAATCCGGGCGCTGCAGGACGTGACGTGGTTTGTCATGCGATGCTCGGCCACCCTCATGGAACGCTAAATGTTAGACAGTCTACATGAAACAAGCGGCTACTGATTTAGATAAGCTTTATTAACTTGATGATAGCCAAACAGGCAGTCTGGCAAAATCAGTAAAAGCACGCTAACTAAATTTATCATAAAGTGAGTGGGAAAGATGAAGAAAGAGCGGAGTGGCACGGAGAAAACGAGAACTGTAAACTAATCAGAGGACTCACTATGTCAGCGTTCGGAGGTCCTGCTCATATTAGTTCTTTTTGTGATTTTTAAGTTGGCTATGCCACAGTGCACTTAGCACCCTCTACTTAACCTTAGACCACATCTCTGCCCCCCCCCCCTCCCCACCCCTTCCATAACATGGCTCTTCACAATGTGCTGTCGTTTACTACCAATACCAGTACTATCAGTATTTATTTTGGTCAAGGCTTTCAGAAGACCCGTGGCCGTTCCGACAATAAGCGACACTTGATGGGTACTGTAGTTGCGTATGTGTATACATTGGAAATATCGATTCGAACCTTCCAATCTCCTCGTGGTTGCTTCCTTTGCTGTTCTTCTCGGTATATACTAGTAATGTGGGCATTTCAGAACACCCCATGAATGACACAGCCGAACCGTTTTCTTCTCCCACTTTATATCAGAGGGTGAAAAAAAATTTTTTTTACGAATCCTAGTGTCAATGTTAAAATACCTTGTCCACAGATCTAGTACTGTATCAGATACAATGTAGTTATGTTGTTGCAACATTCATAGTATTTCCAAGAAATGCTGGTACCTACAGCCTGCTGAAACTAAGACAAGACTTTTGACTAAATCACACCAGGATCACCGCTTTTCATACAGTTCAACGTGTTTCATAATGTTGGCAAGAGAAATATACTTCATTCTTTTATTTTGAACACCTTCTTCAATAATCAATGTAGGCTTGTCATACTTAGTCAAACATTATACATTCAAAAAAGTATTTGTATATTAGTGAGCGCGCTGGGAGGCGGCGCAAAACAGCTTTTTCATAGGCTTTTTTAAAGATCCCGCCAGGTAGATAAGATAAGATAAGATAAGATAAGATACATTTTATTCGTCCTTGTACAAGGAAATTTGTTTTGATCATTGAATACATAACAATACAGTTACAGAAGCAGAAAGTATGAAACATAGCGCGCACACACACATATATACACACACACTGATAAATTAACTAAATTAACAAAATTAACAGTGCACACAATATGCTTCCCTAACTAAAACACATTGACCTGACACGCAGGACATAATTCAACTGTGCACAGATTACGATCAAGATGACGACATTATTGTAACATCCTAGTTGATGATGGAATAAACGATTTAAAGTAGCGCTCAGTTTTAGTTTTCTTTGACAACAGCCTTAAACTTCTTACAGATCTTATATATTCCTTGTTCAGGGGATGTTGGGGGTCATTTATAATAATATTAGCTTTTTTAATACAAGCACCAGTGTACAGCTCATCAAAATATGGCAGATCACAGATACAAATTTTGGATGCTTTTTTAATTAAATTAATGATCTTATTTTTATCTTTTTGTAAGATGTTTCCTCCCCAACAGACAACTCCACACATCAAAACGCTCTGAATAGCCATGGTGTAAAATATTTTCAGAATGCTTTTGCTAACTTTTAAAAAGCGGAGCTTTCTGAGGAAATACATGCGCTGGTTGGCTTTCTTGTATACATATGTTACATGCGCATGCCAGTTAAGCAATGAATCAATAGTAATGCCAAGATATTTGGCCTCTGTGACAATTTCAACCTCTTCATTGTTGACAGTAAGAGGGCAAACAGGATCGTTGTTATTTTTCCTAAAGTCAAAAACAAGCTCTTTTGTTTTCTTAACATTCAGTAGAAGATAGTTGTTATTACACCAACAATGAAAGGATTGTACAATGTTAGAATATTCGTGGCCAGAGAACAACAACTGAACAAGGAAAACAGCAAGAATTTTGCTGAAGACTAATGTCTGAGAGATAATGTCAAACTGGTCTTTTAGGTTTTAATATTACATGCACTTGGTAATAGGCTATTCTTCAAGGTGAATGATACCCAGAATTAGAAGATCCATTATGCCTTTTATTAAAAGGAAGGCTTAAAAAAACAAAAACAAAACAAAATTATTTTCTGGTCTAGATTTTAGGTTGGGCCGGCATAACATCGACTATTCTGCTCTTTCTTTTGTCTCAGCGCGACATAGTCGTTACGCCTTTGAAGTGTAAAATTCAACGTAAAGCCAGTCGTGAACACCATTATTACATGTACAAGTGAGCTTGTGGCCAACCGTATTATATGTAGCCTACTGAATCTGGCTTTCTTCAATATCAGATTTCAATACTTGTTTATGAGCAAATGATACCATATGTCCAGTACATATGTGTACATGTATGTGCCTATTCGCAAGACACTGATTGGATTAGGCTACCTGCTCAGTAGCTCAGGACATTCACATGGTATCACGCATTCTCAAGACTTCTTCTATCTACAAATCCAAATCGACAAGACCTGTTAATTAAATACATGTATGACTAATAGGCAGTTTGCGTTACGAGAGCTGTTTACCACAATAAATATTAATAGAAATCACGCTCATAATAGCAGAGTGGAAACCACCGTAATCCTGCGAGTCTGTCTACGGCTACCGAACCATTATTGGCGCCTTCACGATGCCAAATAAATCCCCCCTTTCACTAGTTTCAGTTCAATTTGTGAGGACTACAAAGACGAAAGATCATTCAAAGAGGTTGCCACAAAATCCTTACCGAAATATCTGAATATATATCTTTCAGAATCACTCAATAGCATCTGCATTCCTATCATCATCAAGACGCACAATAGATAAACTTCGTTGTCATCTACTAAACTAATGATATAATAAATCATAATATACATTATACCAACCCATACCTGGTGTGAAGTTTTCAGTTAACCATAACTAAATACATGTATTTCCTTCTGCTACTCTAAACAATTCTGTTTACCTACTAGCGCCACTGGTGTAGGCATCTTGTAGAAACATAATATTTTCGGACTGCCTGCTTTTATACTGAACATACAACATATAAAATACCGGTTTATTTTTAACTCAAAACTGTTAGAAAAGACTAGCTGTGATCCTGAGTAGAGTGCGGTACCATGTATCACCTAGCTCAAACCTGACAGATTAAGCTTCTCAGTGCCACTGGGTACCATCAATGCACCATGCTAAGTTGATATCGTTTTGCCTGCATATAAATTTTGCTACTTTCATTCAGAGTTCCATTTTCACCGCCGTGGGCTAAATTTGAATGATTTCCTCAGTCTTTATGGGCCTTGCCATGGCCGTTTATGACGAAAAGTATTTTAGAGATTGGACATCTCTTGCTATCGATTCATGTGAGTAAAATATTTTAATATGAAGCTGAATGGCCGCTAACGAAGGCAGGTGAATTGCCCCACTATGTTTCTGTTTTAGCTACCACAATGTGGAGAGATATATGTACACAAACCTTTGTAATATTAATAGTGCCAATTACTAGAGAGAGATGGCTACTTTTTGAAGAAATTACAATCAAAACAAAAAGGGAGTACATGTACATGTATTTTGTATGGCATCTGTTTTTTTTTTTTTTTTCAAAACAGGGGCCTTGTCATGTCTGTAGGTTTTGTTGTTACAGTTGCGTCCAGGGCTTTTCTGTCATCACAATGTAGACATCTTCCTCCCAAACATCAGTGTCCGACAACTAACTCTTATCACTGATATTCTAAGGTGCCATTTCTCCAGCATCAAATTAAATCAGGCCTTTGTAACATGAAACTGCCTAGCAACAACTGTGATCGTGCAGCCTTTATTACTACTTAATGAAGAACTGTAAAGCTTGATAAAACTGTGATGAAAAATTGACCAAATCTAGCCAGTAAGCCCATTATTTGATATGCAAACAATTTCAGAAACAGAAAAATAATCCAGTAATTAGTATTAATTATCCAGACCATCTTTGTTTTTTGGTAAAATAAGAGGCCTAAGTTCTTACATCATTGTCTAATGATAGTGCTCCACCGTCTGTCTCCAGTTAGTTTAATCATCCTTTCAGTTTATTGTTATAGCAACAGTTTTTCCTCTGCCAGCTGAATACAACTCTCAGCACCAAACAAAAGCAACAACTTCAATAGAAATAAATATTACTTATGTCAGAGTAATGCAATAAAGTAGTCTGGGTCAAACTTACCTCAAGCTTTGCTCGTGGCATCTATTTTTGCCACTGTTTTCATTCTCCTGTCTCATTTCTTTAAGTCTCCTTTGGCATACCAGTTAAATGTATGCATTCTTTCTTATTTTCCAAAATTTCCTTCATATACGTAGTCTTCTTTGTACTTATTTTGTTTGTCTAAAATTCAAGCATTTGAATCATTCTGAATGTCTTTCCCAGGAAGAATCCCAACCTCTGAAACTATCCTCAAGTTGGTAAGATTTTGAATCTTCTTGCTTATTTCTTCCTGTTGATATTCCTACATACATTGCGATGTTCATTTTGATGCCCCTCAAATGTAAGCATTCCCTTCTGAAGTATTTCTCAGTTCTCCTGGTTTTCACAAAATTTCATTAGCAATCCGCCCCAAACCTGTTAAATAATTTTCTCTCGGTTTTGATCAAGCAACTGGATCTTCTGATATATTCTGTGACATTGTTTTTGCTCTTTATTTGATTGATTATGCATTCGCTAAGTTCTTTCCAGTGTCAGATGAAGTTGCAGAATGATTTCATGATTGTTTACACAGTTCAGCAACCAGTTGAGAAAACAATGCAGGCCTCCATTTTGCCTTTCTTGTACTTTCTATTTGGTTTGCAACACTTTTTATTTGCACAATATCACTGCAATTTGCAATGCTCTGTTCTAGCCATTTCATGACAAAATATTTCAATTTTCTTTTTTTCTTGCAAGACATTCCTTTGGAGTTGTAGTGCCTTGCTCTTGCCATGCTTTTATTTTTCATAGGTTCCCTTTGATGTTTGACAGGAATGAAGGATGTAAAGGGGAGGTGTCACATGCTTCCTTCCAGATGACTCATTCTGATGCTGCAGTCAAGCATTGCATTAAATGTCAATTTCATGTGCTGAGGTATAGTGTAACACAACAGGAGATGTTCCCTCTTCATTTCATACAAATTCTTGCAACTTTTGGCTTCCAACACAAGAAACATTTTGTTTTTCTAAATTCTTCCACTTTCTGACTCGACATCTAATTTGATTTGTTCCAAATGCTTCATCAAAATTTCAAACAGTATTTCACTTCATGTTTCTTCCATTCAGTGATACATTTGATTCAAATTCTGCCTTGCATTCATTTCACCTTGTCCACATCATATTTGATTTCTTAGTGTTCATATCAATCATCCTTCCAAGAAAGATAGAAAAACACATGTTACTGAACAAATTTAATGAAAAAATCCAACAGCTGATTTCCCAAACAAACAAAAGAGAAAAAAACAACAATATCTTATGGTGGGAACAGGTACAATACCTTTCAACATGAGCATATCAAGCCCACAGTGCATATCATGAACAAATGGAAAACAGAATTAGAAAGGAATGTCATATACATGTACTGACAAATAGGACCTTTCTTGCAATGGCAGGAATTGAAAAGCACACGGCCAAACTGATCGGAACACACTTTACAGCTGAGAAGAAAGGATAAGCTTTTGATTCACAATAGAGAACACAGAATTTTGAACTTATATCAGAGAACAAAACTACTTTAAAAAATGAAGCATGAACACATAACTGGCTGAGATAATGCACATGAGCGCTTGTCCTCAATACATTTTTCAGCATAAGAACAAAATCATACCTGACATATGTTGGGGTGGTTTCAAAATAAGACATTCACAAAAGTGTCAAAAAGTATTTGAAAACAACAATGGGTGTCAAATTGCAGGGGCAAATTCTGATAACTTTAAAATCACTTTTGTGTACTCTGTGTACTTCAGTTTCATTTATGCTGAATGAAAATAATGAAAAAAAAACAACAACAACAAAAGTTGAAACCAAATTGTCAGTACGTATTCTATAAATGAAGGAAACTTGCATGAATGACAGAAGTGCCTCCCTTGGCGTGTACAGAATATGACTGTACAAACAATAATGCTAGAAAGAAATACAACAGTAACAAGACAGTTTTTCGTTGGGTGTACTTAATATGATATGAAAAAGATCTTCTGGGCAACTTTGACTGCATACAAATCATATAAAAAGGCAAGGTATTAGGATACAGTCATTGAGGAACCTATCCAAAAATTAACTATCACCATGGGGCTGGGGGCGGCAACTAAAACAGAACGTCAAGGTAAAAATTTTTAAAGATTTATGCACTGATTTTCAACAAGTTAATAAATGTTCAACTTGATGACTGTGTTCGCAGTTTTTCTTTTTGACATCAGTGGCGACCTGCAAATGTGATGAAGTGGATCACAGTGGACATCAGTGAATATCTACCAAAATAAAATTACTCCATGCATGTAAATTGTGAGCATTTTATTTACATCATCCCAATACACTGTTGAACAAATGTTATGCCCAATCAAAAGTGCATTTAATTCAAGTGTGGACTAAGAGTAAACTGAAGATAAGTTTGCTTTCTTCTGGTTATAAAATATTGTAGTAATTATTGTGCTAATGATACATGGATATCTTTCATATTAAAAGATATTGTCAAAACCACTTGAGGAAATAAACAATATTAATATGATCTACACATGATTGAGGAAAAATGGGAAAGCGGCTAGTGAGAGTATGGGATGAAAGCATGAAGCAGAGGGGGAAGAGGCAGAACAGAAAAGGCTAGGGCTATGTGTATGGCCAGCAATTATTAGGTGTTAAGCTGGATATTTTCAGAAGGTTGAGATCATGCTGGGAAAATGTGATCATTGAATGAATGCTGTAATTATCAGTAAGAATAACCCAAAAGGCAATCCTAAATATAGACAACTTCTAGGTGCAGTTCTTTGGCTAGATGTCAAGTCAGCCCTACATACAGACATTAAAAAAAACTATCACAAAGGATCAAAGACATAATATCAAAGTGAGAGTCGATGCCCTTGATAGAGAATGTCTAGGGAAAAAAAAAATAGAGTGGAGGAAGGGTGATAGGGAGAGTGGAAGTGAAGCACAAGAGCAGAAAGGTGAAGTGAGGGTGATTGGGTCCAGGAAATATATGGAACTGGGAAAAAAGACAAGTGCAACAAAAAGGATCAGGAGAGAGGGCAGGAATATTAATATGCATGGTTAAAGGAGAGATAGGCTAATGTGAGAGAGACTGGGGGAGAAACAGGAAAAGACAGAAAGTCAGTGACAGTGGAAGCAAAGTATTTGTGTATAGCAGACAACATGATGCACCGGTAAGGTATTTTCTTTATGCAGGTACTGAATCAATCCACATAAAATTCACAAATAATGTTCTTCGTATAGTTCTCCTTTTGTGGTCAGCCCATGGCAAACCTATGTTCTTTTTCAAATAATGCAAAACTCATCAGCATTTGAAGTGTAACATTTCCACTCAAACTGTTGTATTTCAACTTAACCATGGCGATAACAGTAAAACCTGCTTAACCAGAAATTCAAAAGACCACCAAGTATTTTTGTATTAACAGTATTTTGGAAAAAGAACACTTGGTTTAAAATCACAATTTTCAGTCTCTCAACGGGAAGCAATTAAGACACTTTGTCAAAAGTTTACTTTATTACCTCTTTTGATGTACTGCATCCAACCACCAAACTCCAAATTTTTGTTTGTTTTGGTATGTTTTTGTTTTTGAGATGTGCATCTATATACAGTAGTTTAATCAAACCATCAAAACTGTGGGTGATAATTCAACAATTGTATGGAATGTAATGTATTTTAACTGCTCAAAAAGTACAGTGGGTGAATCCAAGTGACACGTGACATATTTGTAATAGTCCATGAAAAGGTGTGAAGACGAGGGTGATTTAAAAAAAAAAAAAAGTATACTACTAGCCAGAGAAGTGCCTTTCTGTCGGGAATCCTTGTGGATAAGTTTAATAACACTATATTGCTTCCCTCCTTGCAACCTCCTTAAGTAGGCATGCAATGAACACCATTATATGGTTTACTTTTGCAACAAAGGCAGTGTAAATGAAAGAATCTTTTGGTTCAAAGGAATTTACGTGATTTTCATTATGTAGAAAGAGCATAAACCTACAAGAAATATGGAGAGATTACACTGGGACCATGGAAATCTTTCTGATAAAGGGGACACACGTAAATTCCGGTTTCCGCTTAACTCTTTCCCTCCCGCGAGCCGCATTTCGCGGCTCAAGCGAAATCGCGATTCCTACCGCGAGCCGCAAAATGCGGCTCATGAAATTCATGTTCAATTCCAATTCAGTGCTTACGAAACACAATTTTTGTAAATACAATTCATTGTTGTACATTCAAACCTGAATATTTTGAATCTACATTCATTTTCACACAATTTCATATTTTTTGGTTGTCTATTGAGGGAACAAAATGGTGGCTCAAATATAGCTTGGTCCAACCGTGGAATACTGCCCAGAATGTGTGGTAGGGAAAGAGTCATGCAGATTCCCCTGTAATAACTAGACAAAGGTTATATTAAAACTTACGTGAGTAGGGAGAGAACCTTCTAGAGTGTCTGGCATAGTCATCATCATAGTCATCAAAGTAGTTGTCATTGTAATCTCGGTAATGACGGTCACGATAGCTGCTCCTTCTACTGTTTTCACGATACAGAGAGCGATCATCATAGTCTCCACTATCATTATAGAACTTATCAAGATCTCGACCAGATCTATAAAAGAAAAAACACAGATTTTTAGCAAAGAATATTTCTATATTACGGCTTAATGAACAACTCTTTGAAAAGACTTAAAACTGCTATAAAAATGTGTCTGGCTTGTCATGCTGTTAAGTTTCTTCTTGGAACATGTTTTTCATGAAACACAATATATTTGAAAAAGGGGTGGGGGTCATGGATAAGGTTTTAATACTTTTCTCTCATAATCACTTGCCTCCGGCCCAAATAACGTCCAGGAGTAGGGGAGTGTGGCCGCAGAGTAAATGAATAATCCACTCGAATTGGTCGTCGATCTAGCACAAGGCCTTGTGTTCCTTTACGAGCCTAATGATGAAACACAAGACAGTGAAAACCTTAATGAATGGAAGGTATGGTGAGTAAGAAACTTTTGGAAACCTCTACAGATAGACAATTTTATATATCATCATCAAATTCAGTATGGTAAAATTAAAGCAAAACAACAGCAACAACAAAAAACCAAAACAAAAACGACGCACCACTCTTGACTGTCATGGAGTTGGCTGCCAATTTGAATTTTGGTTCTCAATATAAGGAAACTTCAGTATAAATTAGGCCTTTATGATTCTTGTCTGAATTACTTAACACGTCGCACCATTTTTTCAATATTATACAGTGGAATCTGCTTGAACAGAAAGCAGATCCAGATACTAAGAATTTTCTCTTTATCCAAATGATTTCTATGGTCCTTTATTCCTTGTAAGTTTATTTCTGTGTGTACATAGTGAAAATCACGTAAATCCTTTTTTTTACAGAAAGATTCTCTTTCATTTACTCAGTTGAAAGCAGGTTCTGTCTGAAAATTATATTGCCTTTGAAGTGAAAGAAAAAAAGTCCCGCCATGACAAGGGGCGCACGTGCATGATTTAGTGTCATTAAACTACCATATGAAAATACCAGAAAAGAGACCCGCCTGCAGAGAAGCAGAATGCCATTAAAAAAATATTTTTTTTAAAAATCAGTCATCATCTTGTCTTCATGCTCACACTCCTCCATGAGCTATTACATTGACTACAATACATTCACTTGCAGCACTTGTCGAGCAGTTCAACTATATAATACTTGATACAACTAGTTGATCACCACCTCCTGTTTTGGCAGTTCATTCTGGCTTTCTACATAAGGACACATCTCATTAACACATACGCATGCACAGAGACACACAAGAAAAGAAAAAATTGGAGTTCAGCTATTGGAAACATTACATCAAGGAAGTAAGAAAGTAAAGTTACCAAGGTTTCTTGTATTGCTTCTTTTCAAGAGACTGAAATTAGTGAAAACCGTCATTTTAAGCCAACTGCTCTTTATCCAAAATATTGTTAATATGAAATACATCTGTTGGTCCCCTGAATTTGGCTGAAGCAGGTTTCACTGTTTCTATATATATGTATATAATCAGAGGGAAATCTTGATAACTATCGGATTATTTTTTTTACGACTTTTTAATGTGCCACATCAACACATTACAATATTTTAACCCATTTTTTCCTCCTAAGTCTCTAATTTCTTGGCACCTTTGGAAGACATAAAAAATGTCCACCAATGAATCTTTCATTTCGTTTGGACTCCAAAATTTCACAGAAATAGTTACAGAAATAAAAAAGCAAATCAGAAATTCCTGTTAATAAACAAAAACACGATTCAATGACAAAAACAGTCATAAAAGTGGCCCGTTTTGTTTTAGAGGACTGCTTGTAGTATGAAAAAGTGTGATGTAGGATGTTTAATTAGTTCTACAACAAAAACCAACAACCTAAAATTGATTTTTGTTTAATTCCAAAATCTGATTTCAGGACACTGCCCCTTGAAATAGTGAAAAACCTCAACAGGTCTGGACTTGGGAGGCCATAAAAGTGCTTCTAAGGGGGTTACTTTCAAGTAAAACGATATTTGACCTTACACTGGTGGTGGTTACTTTAAAAAATATACGGCTCATCTGAAACATCTCATTCTCACGAAGCTCTTCTAAACCATCACAAATTTCAACGAATTTATTACTGCTTTCAAAATGCAAATTCTTTTTTCAAGTTCAAATATTAAGTTCTCCCTTATAATAATTTGATTTTGCCAGGATGACATTGAAAGGAAAGGTTATACAAACCTGAATTGCATCTGATGTTGATCTGAAATAAACAAAGCCAAATCCTTTCGAGTGCCCACTCTGAAACAATGAATTTGTTCTTGTTAATTTAGGCTTGTGCTTGTGAAATATTGTAACAGTTTATCTTTAAAAAGCAAAAGCTTCATCAACATCTTCTAAAAACACCTAGAAAAATTAGGCCATTTTCTGAAATTGTCATCCATCATCCACCAGTTTGCTGTGTCTTTGTAAGGCCATCAATAATGTAGAAGGCAGCTGCCCAGTTGGTAAATCTTCAAAAAAATTGTCTTACTGTGGATCAAATGTATTTTGCCGTAAATGAGATCAAATCTAGGAGGTCTTGTTCTGAGTAACATGGGAAAATGAACACCAAATAATGCAATGGACTATCATGTTTAACGACACTGCTAATAATGAGACCTTGCTGACAGTGTTGTTTCTCTGTTATATGAGCTACATCATAAAATACTTGAATAACGGCAATCGATAATCAAAGCACCTGCAATAGTGAGAGAATTAATTTTGAGTGCGTACGCACGGCAAATGATGGGGGCAGCCACAGAACAGTGTGTTGGGAGTCAGACAATAACAACATGTATTGTTCTTTGTTTGTTACTACACGCCCACCACACCTGCCTTGTGCTTTGTGGGCCCACCTGGCCATCTCTCGCTTAGGCCTAGTATGTTTTCTCTCCCTGCTGACCACATGCTGTGACAGCACACTACATGCAGTCAATTCAAAGTGATGACTCATCACTCACTGCGGCAAACTGTGGGGCAGGCCATGTAGGCTCCAACCGCGTAGCTTCGCCAGACATGTGCACTGTTTGATCACTACCTGTGATGTGCGATAATTATTACATGTAGCAAAGGTCATTGATCATCACTAATCAGCCCGTGGTGTATGCTCTTTGTCCACACCAGGCTTCGTGACCACATGCCTATACTCCCTGTGTCACAAACACGCGGCCAGTCTGTTTCCATTCTTTGAATGATACAGCATGAGAAACCACCGGAAACAAACGTACTCAACTGTCTCTAACTTTTGCATCTGACTCTCTCGTAATTTGATCGAAACATGGCTACTGTCAGCACAAAAAAAAAAAAAAGTAGAGACATTAAGACTGAGATCTGCAGTCAGTTTGATATTATACGGACGTTGATGTACAGGACAAGTTAACAAGTGAGGTAGCCATAAAAATTGTGGGGTATTTTAATCCATTGCCTTGCTTTTTGTACTCTTTCCTGAAATAGCGAGACCTTGGGCAAAACGAGACATTTTTGAAGGAACATGACCTCTCGTTATAACCAACTTCCACTGTAGCACACAGAAGTGCTCAAGATATACCTGGCGATCATAGATGATGCAAATATCATCAATATGACCGTATGCACCAAAGACATCTTTCAAGTCCTTCTCCTGTGTATAACTGCTCAGCCCAAACACTCCTAAGCAGTGGCAAACATTAGGATCTTCCTGTGTTTACATAGAAAAATATATTAGAAAGTTCATTTGGATGAAAATTGTACTCCTTGTCTTCAAGTTTTCAGTTGAAAACAAAGATTATGCTTAGACTGAAAGTTACCTAAATGGGCATTACTTTGAAAAGTGTTTAGAATTTTGAATGATAAATAGCATAAATGCAAAGTTATACATTTTTTTCATCACCTTCTGCTTGCACATTTTGCATGTAATTATTTTTCTACAATTTTTATAAAAACAATTATTTTCCTTCCTTCATTTCATCATGCTTACATATTGAATCATTTGAATGTTTATGAAAAATATACTTCAAGGTGACAGTAAGAAGCTATTGGTATATGACCTACCCTGTCTTTTGGGTCTTGCTGATATGTAAAAGGAGAGCGACTCTTTGATCTGTTTTTTCTACTGGTAGACCTGTGACTACAAGATGATAAAGAAAACCACATCCCCAGTTCATAGACAAACTATCATGATGTAAAAAATATGTGGTCTTAATCTGGGGCCTCAGTAACTATCCCACTTAATTCAATTTCTTATGCCAGCATAAGCAATGTACAATACTGCATGGCCTTGGAAATATTACTCAAGATGCCCTGTGCTCCATAATATCCTTAATAATTGGTTTCACTCCCAAAACTTTGGTGTTGTTTTCATTTCCACTACATGTATGAAGTACAGTAGACAACGGTTAAAGCGAAATCGGCGGGACCACGAGTTTGTTTTGGGCTTAGACAGTTTCGGTTCAGCGATAGGAGATTTGAAAAATGCCAGTTTCAAGAGAAACTATCAAAGAGGACAAATAATGTAAATGCACAGGCTAAATAGACTCAACACGTCCTCGCTTGCTCTGTGTTTTTGACTAAGAATGAGGATGGGCGACTGCTCAGGCCTAGGCACACAAGTAGCATGGATATGCGGGTGAATGTGGACTAGCTCGCAGAACAGGGAGACATGCGCGTGGACGGACAGTACAGAACCGCTGTCCCGCCGATCTTGTTACTGTTACCGTACATGATGCCATGAAATGCGCTGTCTACGATAACCAGTGTTGTTTCTCTGATATCATACATTTTACATGAAAGGTCACTTGTGATGCGCCAAATGCAATATCTGCTGCCGTCTGATTTCGGACCCGTGAGGTTGTAGGCCTCCCTCCCTCTCCCCCTACCCCTGTAGTGCTGCCGCTCTCATGTAGGCCTATACTACCCGACAGAACGGGGGGGGGGGGGGGGGGGGGGGGCAGGGATAAGTTTTTTTAAAAATTTAATTTTGCCCAGGCAGTGGCCTTGATCGCTTTGTTCTTATCAATTTCCAACAGCCAAGGTAACTTTAACAGGTGCAATGTGAATATGGGCTCTCCAAATTTTTCATCCTTATCTGAGAAGACTAGGTGCTCGATCCTACCCATCATATGATCGGGGACAGGAAAATATGAAAAAAATCCCAAAATTCCAACATGCCTGCACTGAACGGGATTTGAACCTGGTACCTTCAGCATGAGAGACGAGCACCTTGCCTCTAGACCACCGTGTCCCCATGGGACATTCTAATTCTTTGTCACTGGCTTACCTTTTCCTGCTTCTGTGCTTTTCTGATGGACTTCGAGACCTTGAGGATTCTCTTCCTTTGTGAGAACTGCTTGAACTTTTTCGATATCGTTTTTGGTGTGGGCTGCTCATAACAGTGAAGAAGTAAACTTTTAAGATAGGACAGGAATTTCATTTCTAGAAACCAGGAATGTATTACCTGCATAGCTCTGTAGTTTTAGTGCAAATTTTATGAATCAATATACAGAACAAGAAGTGGTCATGACAGGTAGGAGAAAATGATCAAAATGCATTTTTCCAATGTCGGTTTTTCATTCAGAATGGCTCCAACTAACAAACTCTTGAGTTGCATTAAATAAATAGTCATCTAGAATGAAGTAGACCTAAATTCCATTCCCAAACTTGGGAAACAGTATTTTGTATCCTAGTTACCATGCTCAGAAAACAAATTTCCTTTGAGCCCATTTTGAAATTTTGAACTAGTCATAATAGCCATTTTCATGGAACCTGCCAAATGCAATTATTTCATGGCAGTGATTAGAAAACAGGGTCAGGATTCTTCAGCAGTCAAATTTTCCATTAACTCATAATCCAACACCACTTCCTTCCCAAGACCACAGTCTTGATTTTCTCATTTTATAAACAACTTCAAAGATTAGTAGAGTCAACTTTTATAGTGATGGAAAATTTGTCTTTTACCCATTTTACTGATAATATTACATACAGACTCACATCTGGGCCAGTCGATAGATCTATACCTCTTCCTGACATCAGCCCCACGAATAATGACACAAAACTTTTTAACTCTACATGGCCCATGTAATCATTAGAATTTTAATCAGAAGTTCTTACTGCAGAGGGTAATATTGAATATGCTTAAAATAGCATTTGCTTGTCTTCCCTCGTATCAAAGTTCACCTAGAAACTTACCTTGACTCACGAGAAATCTTTCTCTTGTGTGCTCTCCTGTCTTCATGCCTTGATCGTCCTGGAGATTGCTCATGCTAATCAAATAATTGTACAAAAAAAAAAAAGTTTGATGTTTACATTGCAGGCTTGTGCTTTACCAAAACTTAAAATTTTATTTCCGTCTTTCCATAAAAGATCTAGATCTCGTCTATCAGTATTTCGTTTGGGAAGAGGTACTGAACCTGTGATGATTTTTGCCTAGAACCTAGGCAACATATTTGAAAGACTTTTGAATGCATCTCATGCCTGTATTGCCACATTGCACATTTTAATGTACTTGGCAGTTAATCACCAAGCTGTGCATTCACTATAAAAACATCCCCACAGAGGACTAACTCACCAGGGAGGCTCCACAACCCCCTGATTAATCTGTCCCCTTATTGTATCCTTGTGGGGATCCATATAGCCCGGCAGTTTGGAATATTTCATTATTGTTTAAGAAAATCAGGCCATGAGACACATTCAGTACAGGATTCATACTGTTTTGACTCCAAATATTTCCATAGGTTTTCCATAGATTTTCTATATATATAGCTAAGCGTGGCATTTTGGCACAGATTTCACAAACTTCAAATCTCTTAACAAAGGCTAAAAAATATGAATATAATACAAACATTTTAGAATTGGGGGGACTAATGGGGATTTTCATTGGTTATTAAATTAAATGTTAATACTTATGTGCACAGAGTTTCATACAGTGTACAGTAAAACCTCGCTATACCGCCCCCCGTTATACCGCCATTCCCGCATACCGCCAGCTTTTCGCCGTGGAACGGATCTGACACCTATACAAAGTCACTAAAAATGTCGTTATACCGCCATCCGCCAACAGTTTGACTGCTACATTCATAACTTGAGTATAGTAAATATTGCTCGTTATAGCGCCACACCCCACCTCTACCTAAATCCACCTAACAGACGGAACATCACATGGCGCCACAAGTCTGTGATTGTTACTCAAACACCAATCCTACTACACAGTCTTCGCTTTTGAAGTCCTGATAGGCCTACTGATGGTGCATGCAGTGGGAAAGACGGGTCACAGTTCAATAGAGAGTTTGCGAACGAACGTAAGCGCGCGCGAGGTGATGCTTCAACTGGTTCATACCGGTTGCGTGGTACGATGCAAACAACACACGTTTGTTGCTGAATTGTAATGTATCATTATTTGTCGTGTTGCAATACATAATACTTTTACTCTTAAGGTGCGATTTCCTGAATAAATAAACTCCAACACACATAAACACAAAAAACAACAACAAAAAAATACAAATGCAAGCAATGTAAACTTCAAAATGACAACGGCGGTTTATGGCCAGTGGAGAGCTAAGGGAGATAACTGCAATATTTTCGACATGTTACTTTGTTAGCCAGTCCAGTTGGTAAATTACTTAATTACTTATTTCCCTTGTTCTACATGGTATTTTCATTGTACCGCCATTCTCGTTATACCGCCAATTTTCTGTTTGCCCCTTACTTGGCGGTATAATGAGGTTTTACTGTATTTCTATCTTTGTATATATTCAACCTACTCTTAAAACTTCTGCTGATTTGGCTATTTGTATTGTGACATGAGATACAAAAAAACTATGTTGGAATTTCCCTTTTAAACACCCTGCTCTCAACTTCTTTAACCTTTTCCGTACGTCGCTTTTTTCCCTGCGGTCCGTACGTCGTGGTAAACTTTGTTACCAGACTGTCCCGTATAGAGAAAAATGCAGGCTATGCCTATCTGTATGTCCAGGGAACAATTGTTACCACACTGAGACAAGTGTAGAATAACACGCTTTCAGTCGGTCAATCCCTCGTGATCACAAATACTATCTAATGCTGCTTCCGTGGGGATTCGGGGAACCACTTTTTGTCAAAAGAAACGTTATGTGGGATGTTTATTCTCTAAATTTGTAATTGTATCACAGTGGACCGACCACCGTGATTCTGACCACCGTGATTCTTACAGGGCGCTAGAATAAGATGTTCGCCTATAGTTTTTTTTCGGCTTCTACCTGAATGGAAGCAAGGTGTGTAATTGTAGTATGTAATTACACAAAGATGATTACACTCCTGTGAATTTCAAACGATGTTCCATAATGCCCCCCACCCCCATCCCACCCCACCTCCAACAATCAATTAAGTTTTATTATCTAAGGCAGCTTTCTGCTAGTACAGGAAAAGCCTCGGAGATGCTTATTTTTTCAATATACATGTATAATACATCTACTATCTTATTATACCCGGCCTTCACCCTGTCCTAATTGTTTTTAATTATGTTTTTCTTGTAACAAATTGTTAAGTACTGTATTATTCAGCTCGAAATTATGTTGTGGGATGAGACCTATCGTAAACGACGTCATTTGCTCATGAGCACAGCATTGTTACTTGTAAGAAAGCCACATTAATTTTTTCAACTCTAGTTACGTGCTGCAACAATGAGTCAATGTCACTATTGCGGTGCCGTCCAAAAAAGTAAACTCTGAGAAAACACAGTACAACCATAATGCAGAAAACAGTCTTTTTGGGGTCCAATATTTCTATATCAGTTAACACTGCCTCATCAAACCCTACCGCAGTGGAAGATAAGGCCAGAGTGACAATGAGAAGGATAAGAAAATGAATCAATGTCAATTTATCCTATTCCTGACCGCATAATAAATTGAACAAAATGAACTTCAAAGGAGGTAAAGGGGCTGTCTGGTCCATGAGAAAGACAAGCACTTAATAGATACGGAAAGAGTCAAATGGTGAAATCACAGTGCAATGATTCCCAGATATGCAAACGTTTCTGATTTGGGTGCTAATAATGATTACAACTGATGATTTCGGGAACAAATACGTAAAATTTGTAAAAATTAAAATAATGAGCAGTAAATAACATTCCTGTCGCTGTCCATGCGTTGAGCTTTCAACCATTGAATTATGGTAGAGGAAACTGTTCTTCAGGCTTTTCAGAATTAAGTGGGAAACATAACAAAATGTATGACACGAGGACCATTGGAATGACTTGCCATTTCCAATGACAGGCCTCAAAATGGGTGACAGTGAAAGAATTTCCTGATTTCTTCATCTAATCTTCAGCAACAGCCTCACATGCGTGTTAGTACTGTTACATGTTGTTCCTTCGGAGATTGAGTAGCACTAGCTGAAGGTCTATCAACTTTCATGACCATCTTGTCAGGACTATATTTTCGTCACTATGTGCCACTCACTGTCCTACTCGAAAGTTAATACCTGTGCATTTAATAGGCTTCACATTCAAGTTGGTTCTTCAACACTCATTTGGTCGTGCAGGCGAAGACTGCACTCACCACCGACAGCTCTCTATAAATAGCTTCAGCCATAATTTTCTACCTGTTCCCTCAAAACCTTGGAAAATACAGAATTTACATACGGTGTTTTATAAAACAATACACTTTCCGTCGGAGCAGTAAATGAAAACTTCCAAGTTTATACTTGGTCGATTTCGATTACCTTATTTCATAAGAGGGGAAAATAATACATAAAATGAATCGATTCGCATATTTTGTTACATAAAAGAGCCATAAAATTTAACAATTCACTGAGAAATAATCATCTGTTCATATTGCAGGCTTTTCTATAGGTACCATCCGTATAAAACTAAGTCCCAAATCAAAAGCTGAACACAGCAATATTACCAGAATGTTGCCCAGTCGATATTGAGGCTTGGAAATCGCCCATAAAGATGACCCGGTTACAGATTACATAAAGAAAAAAACTGTAACTTACTTGACCACAGTAAACTTATACCTGATGTTAAGGTTTTTCTCACTTTCATTTTTTTTTCACAACAAGAATGAGAGGCTTGGACGTCCGATGCCACTGTACTTTTTTCTTATCGCCCCATATAACACATAACACATACCACAGAAATTTGATCTCCTCCAAAACTATTATTGCTTGCATTTCAGGAGGGGTTTGGTGGGTGGGACAGTGGGGTCATGTCTTCAACTTGTGTCCCCCATGTATCTGTTCGGAAAGCTGATGTCAACGACGTGATTGTTTCACTCTTCACAGTATCTGTTGCATGGGAACATTTTTTACCACGACGTTGGATTTAGTAAATCTCTTCTTTGCTAGTCTGGTAATTTTTATTCCCACGACGTACGGTAAGGGGTACTGGAAAGTAGACGTAAATGAAACCCCCTAAAACAAACAAACATTCAATTTTATATCACCAGAGAAATCCTCTGATGAAACTTGAAGAATACATGGAGTTTCAATACCTTGCTGTCAATGGTATATTTTATATTGAATTTTAAAGAGGGCTGTGGGAACATTTCTTACCACGACGTAGGGAAATGGTTAAATAACAAATCATTTAATAATTCAGTTTGGAATTGGACTCTCAGAAAAAAAAATGAAACTACCTAAAAAGACTTGGTTTGAGTTGTAAATCAAATATACACATTAAAAAGAAGCTTCGCACTATTTATTTGGTACATCATAAATAGTAAAGTATCTCTCATGAGAGGTTCAGGGGCATGGATGTACTCAAAATAAACACACAGCATTCTAGTTTTAAACAGGAAACCAACATGAAACATTACATGTATTTTTTTTCAGATACTGAGCAGTGTAACAAATACAACACTACTCTCAGTGAATCATACAGATTTGTCTTGCATGGAATTAACCCCTTCATTGCCTTGCCCCGAGAATTTATCGGGGTCAGCATGCTTGCCGAACTCCTCTACCCCGAGAAATTCTCGGGCTTATAACGTGCTGTATTTGCAGTACTGTCAATGGGATATAAACAAGTAAAAACTCTTGCAAATAACTGCAGTGATGTCCCTTGCTTGTTTTCAATGCAAATGGCAGCCCCCTGTCGTCTGTTAATTTTACAGTGAATTTTATTGATTTTTTTTATGTGCTGTGCTTGACACAAACCATGGCTGCCAAAACACCAAACCAGTCCTAGACTGACAGCAGATGAAGTTTTCCATGAGGTGATGAATGATGAAGACAGTGATAATGATTTATTTGGTGGTGAAAGTGAGGGAGAAAGTGGAGGAGCAGATGCAGGATTGCCCTGACGTCAATTGCATGTTGGCATGGATTTTTTTTTCATAGTTTTCGTTACTAACCAGTTTTCGTAATTTTCTCCTTCCAATTCAACCCCCATGCCCCCAAATCGACATTGGGATCAGTTTCTGTGCATTTTATGGTAGTAAAATGTCTCTATTTGAACCTTGTAAAATTGCATTGCTGTAGTTCTGCTAATAACTGAGCTATAGGCATGGTCATTTCCCTAGAGAGCAAAATAACCAAAATCTCCCTGGCATATGGGGGTTTACATAGCCGGCAGTGAAGGGGTTAAAGAAGAAAAAAGTCAAGTCAATATGGCCACCATATGCAGGGTAGAAAAGGCAAAAGATCTACTATGCCACAATAGAAATTCCGTTAATAATATGTGAGTGTGCATGAGAAAACCCACAATATGTCGAAAGAGCTGATTATGAGAAAAACGGCTTTGAAGTGAAAATATGGGTCCGACACAAACTTCCAACTTGGTTGTTGTTTAGGGGACCGTGGCATGTTACAGGGTAAACTGTAGACGAGCAGTGAACACCACTCACTATGTTCTCTATAAAGGCTTTGTAATTAGACTACGGTCTCATAACAAGATCCAAAAACTTCCGACTTGGCTGTTGTTTAGGGGACCGTGGCATGTTACAGGGTAAACTGTAGATGAGCAGTGAACACTACTCAGTATGATCTCTATATCGGCTTAGTTATTAGACTACGGTCTCCGAACAGCAATCACTCCAATATTAATGGGTCAATTAGCTATTGCCACTTTTAGGATTAAATGCCGTTTTCTCAAAATCTTGTTTTAGGGGTGTCACTGACTTCAATTTATCAGGAATGTCTTGTCTTTTATTATATGTACAGAACTCAAAATGTCATGTTTTCGACATATTGGGGTTTTCTCATGCACACTCACATATTGGTTAGTCTATGAAATTAATTTTGATAACATGTACAAACCCTAACAAACTGATTTGGTAATGGCAAAAACGGTAATACGTGCGGCATTGTAATGTATGTCGACCCACCGCAGTGCGGTAAAATTCTTGTAAAATGCGAGACATACGGACCTCAAGTACAAGGCCAGTTTTTCCCTAAAATTCAGCTGCGCTCATTGTCATGCGTTATTCACCATGCAGGACGATCAAACAATTAAAAGAATTTATAGTGCAGTATATTTGGGAGAAAGAGCAAACCAATGACCATTTAGTCACCGTTATCCACATGGAGGGAATGGGCGTGGCATTTGATTTTACGCAATACCGATTTAATCAGGAAACTGAGATGATCAGCGCCGGCAGGTCTATTAAGGTGTCACACTACATTGTAATTACTTCGGTCATCCGTCGGTCAGTGGGATGTTCCCATAAGGCATAGCACAATGATGCCAGGGGTGTAAATAACATCTGAAAAAATTCTCTGAAAATGAAACGCCAGGAGCCGCGTAGGCCCGGTGGGGTCAAGGGGCAATGCCCCTTGCAGGGGCTACAAGGGGGGGGGGGGGGGGGAGGGGAACGCCCCCCAGCCGAAATTGATTTTCACACATTTACAGCTTAAAAATTGGCCTCTCCTGAGCAGAATTTGGTTAAATTAATAGGAATAAAGACACTTTAAAAACACACAAAAATAAACTAGAAAAGACTGCACTGGACAATAAGTGGTACAAGAATAACTTTCAGAAGAAAAAAAAAGACAATATGGTATTGGCCATAAGGTACATACCTTACTTTGCTTGGTAAATGTGATGTTTCATTCTTCTACAAGTTTTGGTTGATTGTATTTCTTATTTCATTGTCAAGAGTCACATAAAAAATTCATTTCTAACTTTAGTGTGATGAGTGACCTTATCGGGCTATCCTTGAGAGAGACTGGCTTGGGCACTGAAGCTACCTCTAAATCTGCCCTTGATCTATTAGTGTTCTTGCTCAATGTTGGGAGCAGCACCATAAGGCAAAGAGGGATGTACAGCTGAACTAGTATAATTAAATCTAGGCAGAAATTGACTAGTACAGATATCTGCAGTACCAGAAATCTTACAGCACACTGCCTGCATTGTAGCAGGAAGACTCTGGTTAGATCGAAAAATACGACGGTTTCGCTCGTGAGCTTTAGACCTGTTGGCACGGTCCTTTAAACAACGCACACCACCATTGCTGTACTTAAATCTCACACTTGCAATAACAGCACCAAGCAAACCCATCTTTGTCTATCTTACAGAAATAATCTGAAAAATAATTGTCGTTGTCATCTTTCAAGACCAACCAATCCCATCTAAACTTGTTCCTACACTCTAGATAAATCGCATCAACTGCTGTATCTCGTTCAACAAACCTGGGAAATTGTGAACATGACGCCATGGTTTAAAACTTAAAAACGATAAGAGTTACTTCCCTTGCCTTGCATCTATTTCCCCACTTGGCTAGGCCTAGGCTATTTTCGTGGGTCAGAGACTTTTCCTCTGAAACCTCGGAGATTCTCGGACTAACGATAGTGAAGGAAACGCGTCCGTCAGAGAATCTTTCTCTGAAAATTCGTCGCACAACTAGCAAACCAATGTCGTGACAATAGTATTAATGTAGTTGTGAAACTAACTGCTTTTATTGGTAGTTTTTAGGTTCCGATTTGTTACTGTTGAAAAACTATATTATCAGTGAATAAAGAAAACAAAAACAACCTAAAATAACTAAGAATAAGGATAGATTTAGCTCTAGATCTAGGAATTTACCCTCAAAATCCAACAAAATGAAAAATCTGAAATCAGAGAAAATCTGAAAGATTTACGTCCCTGTGATGCGCTTGTTGCCGTAACAAGTTGGAGGACAGCTGTGAAGGGATCTGCGGACGGAGACGAGTCTACGTACCTGGATTGGGCCAGCGCGGGTATGAGAGGAAAAAAAAAATCAGGTGTTGGCAATATCGGCTAAAGGGTTGCAGACTGACACTTACATTAAGTCCATCACTATTAAAACACAAATTTCCAATTAGTAGGCATAGCAAGTCAATTGTTAAGTCTGATCTTGATCCCATTTCTATCACAAAGCCTGTGGTCTTTGTCTTCCATACCTACATTAGGCCTGTTACTATCAAGTGAAAAACATTATCGCTGAATGAAATTTGATACCCCGCCCCATATGGGCGAAGAAAAAAAAGTTTGCTAGCAATTAGCTGAGGCCCCCGAGAAACCAAAGATCTTCCTGTACATAACAGTCTTGGTAGTCAAATTTTTTTTGCTTTTTTAAAAAATTGCAGTGCGTTCATGCTTTTCAGTATGGCTCGTTTTGAACACACCATATAGGAAACGTTTGGTCAGAAATTCGGACCGGGCTTCCAAGAGAAAATGCAGTGACTTTGAGCAACTTGAATATTATAGCATAGCTTAGAACACAGAAAAACGTGTGACGCACGTTTCGATCTTATGAGTATCGCATATCATATAGCTTTGATTTCGCCCACATGGTATTTAGTATTTAGGCACATGGTGCTAAGTTCTTATAGTCCTGATGCTAGGGACACTCAGGATGATCGCATGGTCCCTGGGTTTTTGGCACGCGGGAGCTCATGACGTTTTTTTAAAAGCGAAGTCTTGACGACTCTTAACACTATTCCTCCCAAGTATTTTTCACATGAGTGTTTTCCCATGCCCAAGTAGTTTTTGTCAGATTTGACCACTGTGCGGTTGGTATAGAAAAAAGAGCATAAAATGATTATTTATTGATTGTTTTTTATTTTTTTTTGTGCTAAAAGTACAGAATTGGTTACTGTTTAACATAAAACTGTGTTTTTGTCATATTTCAATGCAGAGAATTGTTGTGTGGAGGTGCAAAACGAAAAAAGTACAAAATTATAAAATGTTGACAACATCAATGATTTCAGAATCTCTAGATCTAGATCTAGACTAGATCTATGTCTAGATCTAGATCTAGATCCATCTGCAACAAATTCTTCATCACTGTCGTCCTCCATCATCTCTTCATTACTGTCACTATCCACGAAGATTTCATGCAAAGTTTCGGATGTTGACAAAAATTTTGAAAATTTGCCTCGCCGTGGTTAGAATCGCGAGAAAAATACAGTAAATTGCACGAAAACAGTTCCCTATTATTATTATAGTAGCTTCCCTTCGATATCCATCAAGGGAAATCATTGTGAATAAAAACTACAGACTGTAGACCACTGTAGAGTAACGAAACCTCAAAAACGGGTAATACCCATTTGCGGGCGGCTGCGTCGTAATGTGGAGAACGGGTAATACCCGTTCGCGGGAGGAAATGTGTTAAGTCTAATCCTGACGACCATCTTCTTAAAAAAATGTTTTTCCATGGGTTCTGACCAATTTCTCAAAGTCAAACCTAATGATTTTTAATAATGAAATCTGAAATCCAAAATTCATAGATTTTCCAGAAATTCCATAGGTGTGTACGAACCATGTCGGTAGTCCTCCTGCATGTTTTTGGGAAATTTGCACTAAAGTTGCAAGCCCATTTTTCTGCACATGTATCCATTGAGCTACGTTATTCTGCTATTCAACCAACTGGCTCCGTAATGGTTCATGTGCCAAGTTGCAGGGGTATAAGGATCCCTAACAGGGAGTGACTTTAGGAGCTGTCTTGTGTGGCGGGGGATGTGTGTGCTTTGATGAGTTAATCCTCTATGTGAAGGGATATTTTATAGTACCACCGCATTGAACAGTTCGATTTCGGATGTCCCACGATGTCATTGGTAAATTTATAGTAACTGTGTCATTAAATCCCGTTCCCTATGGACCTAGGCTACTCGGAACCTGAAATAAGTTCTTGACTAAAGCTGTGGGCGCTTTTTCGGTTGTTCCCACCCCAACTTACCTAGATCTGGGCTATATTAGTCGATTGTCAGATTGATTTGTAACGGCGTGAAGGTCTGGTCAGTTTGTATCATCGAGGCCGTAGGCCGATGTTCGTCTGGGCAGTAGTCAGATTGACATATCAGGGAAAGCCGCCGGGGTAGCTATGTAGGCCTATTGTTTTCACTCGGGCTATGGAACGCATTCAGAAGTCCTTCC
Source organism: Onchidella celtica (assembly GCA_963931925.1). Taxonomy (NCBI): domain Eukaryota; kingdom Metazoa; phylum Mollusca; class Gastropoda; order Systellommatophora; family Onchidiidae; genus Onchidella; species Onchidella celtica. Next base: position 48,505,632 of record OZ007567.1, read on the forward strand.
GTTAACTAAGGAGGGGTGGGAACAACCGAAAAAGCGCCAAGCTGTGTAGGGCTAGATCTATATCTAGACTAGATCTACTTCAATTTCAAATAGAATCCAGATCTAGATTCTAGATCTATGACTATAGGCCTAGACTCTAGATTAGATCTAGATCTAGTAAAAAGTAATAGATCTAGATCATATCTGGTATGCTACTCTTTCCTTTGACAAGATGTGAGGTGAATTCGCTTGGAATCTAGAAATACATAGATGTAGATCTAGATCTATATCCAAACGATCTACCAAAACAAGTTTCTACCTCCACCGTGGCAGCCAGTTACAAATGAAGGCACCGTATGATTCTGATGCGAAATAGAACTTAGTGGTTTACCTGTCGATCTGATTCTTTGTCACTACCCATGACAGATCGGTTGGGGCGAAAAATGTGCAGCAATGGGAATTAATATTCAGTTTCAACTGTTTTTTTAATATTTTTTAAATAATACTTCGCCTGCAGGTCACGAAATTTCAGACTTGTCTGCTAAGGCGGAAGTTAACTTTCAGCACACAGCAGTTGTCACAAAAAGTAGGCATGCTTTAGGCCTGAACAAAACAAAACAAAACCAAACCAAACAGAAACAAAACGTAGAGCTGACACTAAGTTCAGATCTGGGGTAAAAAGGCGACCGAAATGCAAATTGGATGATTACTTTGCGATGGTTTCTGAGGGTGTGAATTTAGTTGGAGAGAGCACGTAGACACGATAACAGTCATGTGACCATCATGCTGCAAAAAGCAAGACGATAGAGACACAATACATGTACTTTCAACAGATCGATGGGGCAGGAGGAGACCCCACCAATCACCAATTACTTTCGTATCGCTGATTAATCCCCTTCCTTGGTGGATAAATACATGTACTATGTTTCTGAACTTCATGATCGAGAAGTAACGAGAAATGCTTTAATGTTTGGCCACAAACACTTTAAAAGAAATTGGGGGAAAAGCACATCACAAGAATGGAAATGATAAATATATGAAAAAGCAATGGATTTCGAGTATTTGCTTTATTCGTTTCAAAAGAAAAAAAATTAATACATAACCCTGCATGAACATCTGATAATACAGATACAACAGAATTAACATTTTGTAATTTTATGGGGCCAAGAGAAAACAAACATAACCAAAAAGAACAAACACAATCCGAAATTCTATGAATGGCTGAAAATCATATTAGCTAAAAGGCTCAACTCTGGTGGATATCCATTAATGAACTCATGGCGTACATGATAAGCTTATAAGAAATCAAGAGGTTCCTGGGCAAACCAAATGTACTACTGACCGCTGTTTAATTTCTTCCTGCCACTTGGCTAAAAACTGAAATATCAAGCCATAAAGAGTATTCCAGTCATACGTAGGAAATAGTTTACCTTAAGGTTAGACATAAAATTGTTTTCTTCAAAATTCATATAGAATGAAACAGATAAACCCCGATCTGATTTATTTAACAACAGCTAATTTGTTTTCTAGCGTAATTGGAAATGCAAGCTAAACTTATGGTCACAGAAATTATGCTTCCTCTAATATTTTAGTGTTGTGACACTAGAAAATCCACACCTGGCACTTTGTGAAAAGGACTTTCAAATCCATAACAAACTCACTTAAAAGAGAACCATTATTATGACAGTACCATTATAGTGAACACTATCCCAATATGTTTGATTCTTGTTCACTAAATGTTAGCAAATCTACTGAAATAGATGCAGTGCAATGCATGACACCTACATCGAATCAAAATTTGAAGGATGTCACTAAAAACAGCAATCTTGTATGTATAATGCAAGCAGTGACCTAATCTTTGGTTTCCAACTGGTCCAGTGCCGTAGAACCATTTAATAATATAAAACAGTAATAAGAATGTTCATTTCATGGGACTGGAACCTTTTTGTTAGACAATATAAATTTCAGGCAAGGCAACACTGCAATACCAAATACTATTGGATATGTAGCACAGCAGAACCATAATTATTATTAAATCAGTGAAGTGCGCTGTATGATTCTACAACTGCACAGATTAATCATGTCACTTTTTCATTCCACCTCAGCCATAGACTGATTCTGTCACTGGTTGACAAAGCACATGTGTAGTTCTCAATCTTAGCTACTACATAAACTAATGCTGAATTATACAGTGCGAGTAATGCTCAGGTGTACTTAGAATAAAATTCTGTCAAGCTATGAGATAAATTCTTGGCATGCTGACCCCATGCAGGATAATCAGCGACTGACAAATGAATGAATACCAGAATATCAATGCAAATGTGTGTGACCCATTTCTTGACCTTACTCACTCAAGTCTGACAGTGACAGAGGCTGAAGGCAGAGATTACATACACAGAGGAGACTAGAAAAGGAGTTAGTCAAATTAAATTAGCTGTAGAGAACTTAATAGATTAGATGTGAAAGATAAAAGACATGCTGAACTTCATGCACAGTATCACAACTCGAGATAGATGCAGAAAAAGACTGAACCCTGATGACATTGTCAGAGATCAATCCAATACTTAGGATACTCTCCTTCCATAAGGTGCAGATAGTAACACTAGTCATACTAACAAATAGTGCATGAAGTCAATATGATATTTTTTTCTTTTTCGCTAGATTGTCAGGGAAACATGACCTGCTTGTTAAACCAGATAACGCCAACTGATGCTGAGTTTACTGCAGAAGACAGAGGCTGGTTTCACGGAGGAAATACATTAGCAGCCTTAATCTCCAGAAGCTGATCTGGTTCTACATACCAGGACACTGTGTTCTAAAAAGTAATGAAGTAATAAGATTGTCCAACAGAAACAGCATTGACTAAGGGGGAATGCTGAGAGCCAGACAGATATCCTCTGTGCTGCAGAAACAATGAATAGTGGATGTGTCTGGGCTGGTTGATTAAATAGCAGATTATGATCATGAAATTTAAAAAGAGGAGGAGTGCCAATGGTAAGAGACTGCATCGTCAGACCCCTGTGGGAAAAACAAAAAATGGTATGGCCCTACAGAGGCAACGACGTATGCAACCCCGTTGAACGTATGGTGAAGTCAGTATAGTGTAACAAAATTGAATGAAAACCAACAGAATAAACTTACTACATTGTACCGAAAGCAGGTGAAAACAAGATAAAGAGAAAAAAACCAAAAACATTCCAATCTGGCATCTCACCAAGCTGTCAATTTGAAAATGATTCTATAATTTCAAAGGATATAATTATGCAAACATCACACTGACTGAAATTTCTTCAGTACCGGTAGTCAATTTAATGAAAAAGCAATGCAATATTCACCACATTTCAACTAGTACCGGTAATATGTAATGTGCTATGCAGCATGAATGGGTTGAATGGCATATTAGATATTGCACTTCAAGAAAACAAAATTATGGCAAATAAAGAATGACGGGATAAGGAATGGTTTGAAAACTGCTGTAGAAATTAATTAAAACTGACATCTAAAATAAAACTTAATATGCAGTGAATAGAGAAGCATATATATATGTAACGCAGGCCCTGTTCGTCCCTTACCACGAAAGATAAAAATGTTGCACTCCTCATGTGAAGGACAGTGATGGCATACATGAAAAAATCAATGAAATCGAGAAATTCTTGACACAAATAGTCACACTACTACAGAGTGACCAACAAGTATTCCATCAGAATGCTCGCGCTGTTCTGCTTCTTATTTTACTCTCACATGACACAGGCAAACATTACACAGTGGAAGAACTCATAAACGTGGGTCCTACAATCAAGAAAAAATGGATGAAGCTGGAAAACTTGGATATATTATACAAAGAGAAAGGATAAGTTATAAGTTTGATTAAGACATGCAGTGGTGAAATCATTTGGTACAGAACACCTTATGCTCTTCCACAATACATAAGTACTTGCATTACTCCATCACACATGAACTTCAAAGGTAGCGAAGGGTAAGATAAGAAATAATGCGATAATCCTCAATTAATGAATCTCTGAGAAATTCCATAACCCATGAAAGCATCCTGAAATGGGCATTTAGAGGATTTGAAAGAGGACAAAATTCTGCATGTTCCAGTAAACTACCATTAGTAACTAATGACATTTTTTCTGAGAAAAAGTGTCCAATCATATGTGTAACACTGCACATCTATAGGTTTGTTGGATAAAGATCTTAGACATACAATCTAAAATTTGGCCTTCATGTGGAGGCAAACCCTGGACATTTAAATTGTCTTTATATTTCTGTACATCCTGACCATCAAGGCACTTCTATGACCGATACTTAAAATTACAGTTGAAGATCACAAAAGCATCATTTACGTTCTAAGTTGCAGAATAAATTACAAAACAACAGCTACCGTACAAACAATGCGACAGTATGTTTTCAGCCTAATCACCAGACCATCAGTTTCATCTGTTCTCTGAATGCATCTATTTTGGGTGTTTGGAGGAATGCAAAATATTTCTGTCAGACAAAAATCCAACATACATTGGTGGTTTTAGTGTCGTATTGATTATTCAAAACATAATTAATATAAATCACTAAAAAAAAGTGTATTGAGCAAAAACCTACACGTATTTAAATGCAACCTTCATGAGAAGTCTTCAGAGCACAACTTTCCTACAGATACAACATCTTAAAAGGGTTTTGAAATGTGACTTCAGCTGTTTTCCTAGATCTAGGTTTAGAACTAGATCTCTGTCCTCCATCTTGTTGATAGCAACCACATTTTTTTGCAGATTTTAATCAAATTAAAATTCTTCTGCACTTAGAATATATTAAAAGAAAGTTTTCCTGCACAAAGCATAGGTTACTTTGTCAGCTAAAAGATTTACATGTAGAACTACAATTAAAATCAATTGGAAAACCGATGCGGTAAGGCTGGTCTTTTCTAGCTGATGATGTTCTTTTGTTTATGAAGATGCGTAACTCTTACAAAATACTACCGCAGCAATGCATTCATCTGTACTAGATATGAATGAAAAGCTATGACTTTTCCCTTTCCATTCGTATATGATGTGACAGGGTGGGAAAATATGAGTGCGCGTCCAAAAGAAGACAAATTAATTTGTTGACCACGACCATGGTAAAAGTACGTAATAACAAATTTGGTCCACTACATATTAAATGCAAAATTAAATTATTTACAATCTTTATTTCATGCCAAAACTTATTCTTAAGATGTAGGAATGGATGTAGAATGAAGTTCTGACTTCAGCTAAATTTAGACCTAGGGTCACCCACATGACCTTTGGGAGCTGATTACTCAATACAGTAAAACCTCGTTATACCACCAAGTAAGGGGCAAACAGAAAATTGGCGGTATAACGAGAATGGCGGTACAACGAAAATACCATGTAGAATAAAGGAAATAAGTAATTTACCAACATTAGACTGGCCAACATGTCTAAAATATTGCAGTTATTTCCCTTATCTCTCCACTAGACATAAACCTCCATTGTCATTAATTTGAAGTTTACATTGCTTTCATTTGTATTTTTTTGTTGTTGTTTTTTGTGTTTAAGTGTGTTGGAGTTTATTTATTCAGGAAAATGCTTTTAAAAAATGCTTAAGAGTAAAAGTATTATGTATTGCAACACGACAAATAATGCTACATTACATTTCAGCAACAAATGTGCGTTGTTTGCATCGTACCCCGCGACCGGTATGAACCAGTTGAAGCATCACCTCGCGTGCGCTTCCGTTTGTTCGCAAACTCTCTATTGAACCGTGACCTGTCTTTCCCACTGCATGCCCCATTAGCAGGCCTATCAGGACTTCAAAAGTGAAGACTGTGTAGTAGGATTGATGTTTGAGTAACAAGCACAGACTGTGGCGCCTAGTGATGTTCCGACTGTTAGCTGGATTTAGGTAGAGGTGGGGAGTGGGGGTTAAATTTACGTTGGTGCTATAACGAGCAATATTTACTATACTCAAGTTATGAATGTAGCAGTCAAACTGTTGGCGGATGGCGGTATAACGAGATTTTTAGTGACTTTGTATAGGTGTCAGATCCGTACCACGGGGAAAAGCTGGCGGTATGCGGGAATGGCGGTATAACGAGGTTTTATTGTACTAAGATTTTCACAACCCAACGGGTTTTCTCAGGCTGCCGCACACATCAAGAATGAAATGCTTTCTGTAATATTTCTATCTCAGTTAAAATGATCCACATAAGATTTTGTTGTGTATTTTTATTTTCAGAAGAGGCACTTCTGATAACAATGTTCACTGAAGTTCAATCACATATTATATAACGCATGTCAAATACAATTTTCATTTCATTTTTGTTATTTTAATTATATCATGCCACTGTTCTGTCAGTAACTACAGCTTGAGTATCAAGTTCGATAAGTCTGAGAAATAGTTTCTTTAGGTACTAAACATAATGCCTATAAACTTGTAACCTGTATATTCACAAATATTTGTCCACCGCATGGCAACAATTAAAAAGGGGAAAAGTCACAAAACTATTCCCTACTTAACTTTATTCACAATAATTATTAATTAGTTTCATTCTTGAATTTACATAAATAAATTGTTATATGTTCATCGATTTTAGCTTTGAATTGTAGTTATGAAAGTACTGATCAAAATGTACAAATGACACAGTTTGTTCGTCAGTGTCACAATGCAGATTCTGGATGTAACAGATAGTTTAGTTTTAGGAAGTAAAATATACTAGCCCTCACTAGTTTTTGTCGCTTACTCCTTGGAAATCCATAAAGGGCGTTGATGAACACAGGGCTGCATTGAATAAATTTCACTAATTTTAACTGTCGAGGCACTTTATCTACTTATCTTTTTTGACAATGATGAAGATAGAGTCAAGTTTACTTGAATTACAACAACTGAAAACAAAGTGAACTTGCGTTATATTCAGGCCACAGTATGTGAAAATGCTGAGTTAAAATTCACAGGTAATCATTAGCATTGTGAAATGTGAATTTTGAGTGTAATAATGTATACATAAGACACAGATAATATTTAAACAATTAGGCAATTTGGTAAATTTGTAGTTGTTAAGAATTACTCACCAAAAGACAAAAGCAATCTGACTTTACAACCGCAGTTGACATGATAAATCATGTCAAATGAAGTCAATTCAGGGGTGTGATATATTGTGCAAACAGCCACACAATGTGGCTAAGTTTAATTTTGTATCAGTCTTTGTTCATCATTTTTATGGTATATTCTTCGAAGTTTTAATAAACTTTCCATTAGTTCTTCACTGCATGCAATTCTATTGCATCACTGACATGTCATACATGAGCTGGTGAAGTGGTCTCTTCAGTTTGATCTGACTTCATTGGCAAACTTCAGTCAAACCACTTGAAACTGGTCAGGCAATCAAAGTCGAATAATCACCTATATCAATCTCATTTCCAAACTTTCATAATGTTTGTCACTTCCTTGATGTAGTGGTATTTTGTATTCACCATGAAGTGCTGCACATTGCTACTAATTCCATTAAAAAAAATAATCGTCACCAAAAATGGAAGTTTTATCAGGTGCAAAACATGATCTGATCAAGAAAATAATCTTGTTATTTTGTAGTGTTTAACTCTTTCAGGACGTCAGCGTTAGGGGCTTCGATCGATCAAAACTGGACGTAATTAATATTTTCTCACTTTGGGAAAAAACAGCATGGTTCAGAAAAACGCCCACAGGCAAAAAGTTATTGATAGTATAGTAAAATGTTATACATCAAATAAAAAAGAATTGAATGTAGAATACAATATAAATTGGCGATACGCCCAAACGTGTTTTCCGCTGGCACCAATAAATCAGGAATGCGTCCCGAAAGAGTTAAGCAAAGTTCAGTAATGTACATGGTTTACTGATTGCATAATGCACCAGGCTATTTTCACATGTTAGTGAAAACAATTGATCAACAGATAATGAGACAGGCCACTGATAAACCACTACCACTTCACAGCATAAACTGAGCTCAAGCAGAGGGACGTTATTCTATAAATTTTATATTTAACAAAGTATGCTTCCTTCCCCTTAAATTCAACTTGCTCACTGTGAGTCAATGAAATATCCCCCCTTTCCTCCAAACAACATCTGTTTCATGGAATGTAAACAAACTGCCTCAGTTTTCTGGTATAGGTAGAATGCGCACATCCGCCATCTTTAGTGTAAGGACCCACGCATCACCATGGCGATTGTGGCACTGATTTACATTGTGAGCATGGGAGACGTCGTGAACCAACCGGCGGCGAGCTGAAAGTAGTTCACTACAGAAAACAATAGCACGTGTGTACATGTTCAATGGGAGACCTTCGGTCAATTCTTTCACTTCGTTTCCCCTGTTTACACGGATGGTAAGGTATCTGACCAGCTCAGATCCATCCTTTCCACCCCTGTCATAACAATCAACTACATACAATGCAACTGGCAGGCATTTTGACCGCTTAGACATATCTCGAAGTTACACTAATCAGCTGATCCACCGGCCATCTTTAGTGTAGGAAGATCAAAACAAAAACACTTTGTGATGTCATGCGCATTCTACCTCTTTTGCACAATACTGTAAGATTGTCTGGAAGGACATTTATTTTAAATAAAACAAATTATCATGCCCTACTTTTATGTAATATTACACAATTACAAATAATCCATTTTTGAGCCATTCAGGATACATGAAACAAGTTTGAAAACCTTGTGTATTCAAAACAATATACAAGAGGAGAATATTCATTTCCAAAAATGATCCGGCAAGCAAATGAAATAAATGGAATTCCATCAGCCACATCCACACGCATCCATAATCAACCAGTCTTGTAAACATTGCGGAGTCACAACTTTGAACAGGCTGTGGTTCTTTGCAAAGGCTATAGTCCCAGTCAAATGGTAGGGATGCAGTGCAACCAAACTCAACACATGGAAAATGATCCCAAGAAAATCTGAAAAAAAAAACCCAAAAAAAAACTCTTACGTGAAAACAATGGAAATGTTTAAAATAATTCAAGGAGGGGCAGCTAGCAAAGAAAATTATAATATATATATAAAATAAATGCTTCACTGATGCCTGCAGCCAAACCTGAATTAAATGATACAGTAACTGGCATCAAACTCTATCTTTGTACATATTTATAAGATTGAGTATTTTTGAACCAATACACTGGCATAAACTCAGTGTTGGCCATATTTAAAGCTGTGTATCAATGATGAAAGACAGGGTGTGTAGAAGAAATATAAAAACAGGAACACGTAGTTACTGGTACACCCAAAGCCTAGGATCATGCCCTGATCGGCCTGATTGTCTGTTCATTGTGCAACTGGCGAGTGAAATGTGTGAAAGCCTCTACATGTAGGCACACAGATGTGTTTCCTTAGACATATCGATAATGCATTTAAAATCCTTATGAAGAAAAATGCATTTCATAAATCTATCAGCCATAATATTTATAGAGGTGGTGGACCAGGGGATGAGGAGTGATTTTATTCCTAAAAAAAATGATTTGTTGAAAATTTTGGTCTTATGAGGTTATACACTAACAATGATGACATGCTCAAAATTCTATACTCTTAGTGTAAAGAAAATTAGTTTTTTACGATTACACATTTTTCTTTGAATCTTTGCAATAAAATTGGGGGAAAATTTCTGTATCTCACATATATGAAACAGAATGTGGAACAGATTTCCTGGTGATAGACTACGCAGGTATAATTAGCTCAAATTCCATTATCACAATGGTCTAATGTAATGGTAAAAAATCAATTATTATGTTTCATACACTATGAGTAATTGCCTGATGATAAACAATATGACATCTCTTTGTGGAGCTACTATTCACTTTTTACTAAATTGCATTACAGACTACTGCACAGCTGACTTGTGTAAGTGTTCAGTTATGATCTTTAGTGCCTTCATAAGAGAGGGCAAAAATTTTTAGAGATGAGACTGGCAACTTTTAGAGTGTCCCTCTCATGTAATAATGACTTGTCCACTAAAATATTTCCAGTATTTATAATACACTAGTGTAAGGGCCCGTTCAAAGAACAGGTTGCAAACAACACGCACAATCAGCACACAGATTATGTAGATCTAATAATAATAATAATAATAATAATAAAGTAGATTTATATAGCGCCTTTAGCCATGCCTCAAGGCGCTTTACAATAACATGATAAAATATATGCACACACACACACACGTACACATAAACGGCCAGCTGGCAGACACACACACACACACTCACACACCAAGACACACACACACTATAGATATTTCTCAAATAAATATGTTTTTAACCCCGTCTTGAAAATGGCAGCACTATGAAGAAAACAACTCACAACTGGCACAGTAACACCCGCATGGTCCGTACCGTGCATAAGGCAGACTGCACAGAAACTCATGCCTTCAAACTTTGAAACGCAACCAGAAGTTTAAAGTCGAAACAAAACAAAGGCAGGAGGGAGGCAACCATTGTTGAGGAGCAAGCATTATTCAATGACGTACTCTCTCTCTCTCTTACAATAAAAGTAGTAATCTGCAGTCCTGCGTCAGCACTCATGCACGCCAAGCTTGATATGGTTACTTTTTATGACATGCACAGTACTAAAGACGAAACAAAACAAAAGGCAGGAGGGAGGCCATCATTGTTGAGGAGAAAGCATTATTTGATATTTTCATTTATTACAAAATTACGATACTTCGCTTTCATGTCAAAGGAATAGACATAGTAGCAAAAAGAACTATCTTTCACGTGTAATTTTTTCAGGTCTGGGCATTTCTTCCTCGCAGTAATGAATTTTTTTTCCTTGCTGTTTTCTTATATAGAAGTAGCTGTCCTGATATACAAGCATGCTACTCGCTAATGTACTGTTGATAGATATACATGCACTTCAAGATGATAAGGTATGTGCCTGATATGACCAATATTTACACAGCAAATACCCTTTCACAATGAATGCATATCATGTTGAATAATCATATTGTGAAACTGATGTTGGTCATGTCATCTAAAGTGTTTATGTTGCAGAATTGTTTGTGCAACTGGTTGCCTTTTCTCCCTCCAGCTGCTACATCAACAGCATATTTCTTTATTAAGTTATGTGCACCTTTCATTGGAAGGAATCAATCTCCATAGCATTTCTTCTGAAAGCTCTGATCTCTTTGCCATTCTACTTTACCATGTCTTGCTTTCAGCCTTTATCAGTTAAACTACACATTGTTAAAACAGTGCCATGCTTCCTTTAATGATTAAATAGTGACAACAATATTTTGCTGTAATAATGCATTCAGAATATTTTGAAAGCAACATGTTTGTATGCCACTGAAAACATAAAAGAAAAAGACAAATTTTCTACATTTTGACATTATTATACAATGAAAATTTCACTACTTGGTGTGCCCTTGCTATATCTGTCGTTCCATTAGCTAAGGTAAGAACAGATTTTTCCTCAATTTAGAATTACAAAACAGAGAATCTCATTTCTTTCTATCTCAAGATGAAATGTTTTTCTGCAATATCATTTAAGAAAAAATATTTTAACATAATCAAGGTTTTCCAGAAGTGATGTCATGATGAATAGAGAAAGGACAGAACACAAAACCGCTCCACCTACCCATGCTTCAAGTAGTTTCACAACTACTGTTGACTAGAATAATTTTCCCTGCTTTTTCACTCAATTTTGTTCACTATGTTGCATGTTACAATTTTTATGCTCCTTTATGAAATTATGAATTATGTCCTGGACGGAACAATAAAAATATGGAAAAACAACTATTTCTTGACACAATGTTCTTGATCATTTAATTTCCTCATGCTCATTTGCATTTAACTGTAAAATTTAAGTACAAAAATTCTGTTAATGTTATCATAAATAAATTTTAAAGGGATGTTATAATAATTATTAATGTAATGGAGTACATTTATACAGTGCCTGCCTCTCAATGTGCTTTACATTGAAAAAGTCTCTCTCTCTCTCTCTCTGTTACGTACTAATACTAGGTTTAAGGGAGACATTATCAGAGTCAGTAGACATTTCCAAAACAGGACTGATTTAATTAATTCTAGTTCTGATTTAAATTTCTCAAATGATGAAATACATGTATTGTATTTCTCAATTTTTTGGGGGAGACCATTCCACAAACTTATTTGGGCCAGAATAAGAAAAGGAATGGTCCTCATCTTTCTTTAACAAACATAGCGGCTGTCAAATTAGTCTGGAATGTGTGGACCGCTGTCAAGGTTAAAGTTATAATTGTCGTGCTGGGTCACGACTTGCGAAGACTTGAGTTTGCACGGTCTCGTTGATTATAACCAGAGTAAATTGTCCTTGAACTGTTCTCGTGAACAGTTTGTTTTTGAAACACTTTTTCTTAGAGATGGAAAGAAAGTGGGGCAAGATAGAATAAATGGATAAGTTAGGAGTGACAGTGCAATTCTCGACCCCGTGATTTTGATGAACACTTACAAGGGAAGAGAAGGGGTGAATAAGGATAGATAGTTTAAGACGCTTAGTCGCGTTCAGAAATTCGTACATAAAATGTAGAAAGCACGAGGGTTTAAAGATTTCAGTAATTGTTTTGACATTTTAATTTGACCTTGTCTGTTTTTGGTACAAGGCCGTGACCAACTCCCACGTAGAATCTATTAATACTGCGAGCTGAGCTCGCATGGATGCACCAATCAAATCTAGGCATTTGGACGGTAATTTGCAGGTGGCTGCACAGTATAAAAGCGTAGCCATACCTATGTTCATTACTCCATACAGAAAATTCCAATCTGTGGAGGCGTCGGCACGATTCTGCCTGAAGAATCATAAGACTGTTGATTCATGTCTAGTCCATTATAGGCATTGAGATGAAGCCATATGCTTGAATGAGATATGCCCACTGCTATTGTCTTCTGTTCCCTGGTTTTTCCTTACCAGGGACCAAGTGTAAGTGTTTGTCCTTTGATTATTCAGCAATGAACGAGGAGCTGAACCTCATTTATCCAGTAGGACAGGATTGCCGCATATGCTAGGAGTGCTACCCAAGAATGCAAGACAAAGAATTATATTGACTTGCAATGAGTATGAATGTTTGGCATACACATCTGTGAATTGAGATTGATTTGTCTGGATGAGGCTGGGGATTGCCAGCCCATCCTAGAGTAGATCTAATAGACTTAACTACGTCAGTTTGTATTGACGAGCTTGATCCATTATAAGCGGTAGGCACAAATAGCTGAGATGACATTGTCGCCAGGGACATTAGTATATTGCTTGATAGATAGTAGGCAGACTATATTTGAGAGATAGATAATTAATACTTAAATTGTTAGTGAGTCAGAATGAACTTAATCTTATAGGAATCTAGAGGAGACTTCTAGTGACATATTATTGAATTTTCATTTGATGCTGCTGATGTTGTCTTTTAGTATGTAATAGATCTAGACGAAATTGTTAGGAAATTTAAGGTAATTAAATTTGTGGCCCTGCAGGTCTGTTCATGAAACTTATTCAGATTGTTCTTAGTGTGTGGCATGGTACGAAAGATTAATTAGTAAATACCTCTCGATTTAAAATGCAGTCATAATACCCACCCTGTAACAACCGCAGATTTCTGAATAGGGATTAATTATTCAGTTAATTGTGATGAAATTGTGTCTTTGAAATTCCTGTCATAAAGGACTGACAACTTATACTCTATGCGAGCCTGCACTGGCAGCCAATGGAGTATGGAGTTCTTTAGACCTAGGTGTTACCTGCTCCTTTTTTTGTTTTAAATTTAGCTTATTTTGCTTAGGAGTAATATGGTTAAATGAGTTTGAATGCCTGTCAGCAGTGAGTTACACTAACCCAGACTGGAAATAAAGAAAGCTGACACCAGGGTTTTTGCATCTTTTGCAGTTAGATGAGGTCTTATTCTTCTCAATTCCAAAGAGGTGACTTCTGCGATATGATCAACATGGTCTTCCATTGACAGTGAGCTGTCCAAAATGACACCCAAGGATTTAGCCTTATGACTTATGCTAATGGCATCTCCGTCAAGATTGATATGAGTTAATTCTAGATACCGGTACATAAACTTTGCCTCATTGTTATGTGCCACTATCCCAGGCTTACTGTTGTTCATGTTTATATTATTAGTTCAAGTACTCATCCAAGATTTAATTGACTAGACACATTTTTGAACTTCTCTATTAGCTCTGTCACATAAACTTCTATTGGCAGCAGATTTATGTAGCTGAGTATCATCTGCATACATAATATACGATAATGATATTGCATGTGATGTTTGTTGATAATTTCACTCAAGTCAAAGCCTTGGTGTATGTGGTGTATAAAATAGGCCCTAATCTTAAAATATTTTGAAAAATTTTAAAGTGATGTTATTTGTTGTTATAAATCATTTCTTTGGCCCACCATATGATGAACTAAAGATTGGTAAGGTTTTGGTGCCTCTTGAGATAATACAGAAAAATTTACACTGGACATAAAATGACGCAACAGATTACTCACCTATTTCTTCCGTTCATTAAGTTCAAAAACCGTATAGTCATCATCATCATCATCACCATCTCCAAGAGGCTCCATTTCCATGTCTCCTCGGTCTCCCTGTTGTGCAATGATTCCGTATTTTCGTGACTTTGTCCGCTTTCGTCTCAGTCTGCGAAAAATATGCCACTAGCTATCATGTTCATCAAACAAAAACACCGTTAGCAATAAACACAAATATGTGGATTTTAGCTAATAAGTTCAGTTTGGTATAAAATCCTTATGAGGAGGAGCATGTTCTGAAATAGAAATTTTGGTCAAAATAATTGATTTTCAGTTTTTGCGCTATCCTGCAACAGCAACCATTTCTATACATGTTTCCACCCAGATTTCGCCTAATTCGACATTATTTGAGTGGAAAAGATGTCTTTATTGGAGGGGGGGGAGTCACAAAAGGGTTGAAAAATGAGCTGAAATACAGAGTTTGTGCCAGCGAATGACACCCTCTAAATCCGATTATACGAAACGCCAGTATTGGTACTTGCTTCTGCCCTCCTCCATACTTCATGGGAAATACCAATATGTTTGATTCTACCAAGACTGTGTTACAACATGCAAAACTGTCCAACCCCCCAATCTTGAACAGTGACCACATGACCTAGTTAGGCCGGCACAGTAGTAACGTACATGTAGTAATATTGGGTGAGCATGCGATCAACTCTCGCGCACACTCAGCTTGTTCGCAGTTGCCATGGGTGGCCGACATCATGTGCCCATGACTTTGCTGCTTCCCGACTATTTTTGGCTATGCTTGGGGGACAAGGTGGTCTAGAGGCAAGGTGCTCGCCTCTCATGTCAAGGGTCCCAGGTTCAAAACCCGGGCTGTGCAGGCATGTTGGAAATTGGGATTTTTCTCATATTTTCATGTCCCTGATCCTATTGGGGGGGGTAGGATTGAGTACCTAGTCTTCTCGGATAAGGCCGAAAAAATTCGGAGGGCCCGTGTGCACGTTGCGCACGTTAAAGCTACCTTGGCAGTTGGAAATCGCAAAGAGCAGGCCAAACAGGCCGCTGCCCGGGCAAAATTGAAATTAAAATTAATAGATTAAAATCTATCCCTATCACCCCCCCTTATCACCAATGAAAATTTATAATTCATCATTAAATAAATATTATACAATATAATTCAAATAATATTATAATAATTTAGAATACACGTTGTGAGTTTGTGAACTGTTGTGAGTTGTGAACAGCGCCTAACAGGCTGCGTTACAATTTGCTCTGAGATAGAGAGAGTGAGAGAAAGAAAGAGAGAGTGAGAGAGATGCAAATCGAGAGAACAAGACTTTCTGTAAAGCGCCTAGAGCAAACTTGTTTGGATTAGGCGCTATATAAATGATCTTCATTATTATTATGCTGCATGGAAAAGTTTGTCAACAGTCAGCTGTATTCTGCTAACTTTGTATGCTAAATAACACATTATTTGCCAGTGAATTTTGACTAACTCAACCATGCCGAAGAAGAAAAGACAATTTGCTCATCTACCGAAAGCTAGACAAGCAAAATGAGAACAGACTGAGATCACAGAGATAACTGAAACACATAAATGTATGTGAAAAACTAATTATATTACCCTACTTGGAAGGAGTATCATATGAGTTACACAACTTTAGTCTGGCATCTGTGCTTGCATTTACTGTGACATCCATCTAAAGGACTCCCTCACGGGGAAGATCAGTTGAACAACTTTAGATCAACAATGATTAGTGATGGCTACTCAAAAATCTTCAATAAGGTTGTAGAGGACAAGAGATGCAACTATATGGTGCAGATGTAGAAATAAATAAGGAACACTGCGTCAATCACATCTACAAAAGGCTTAGAGCGACCCTAAGAGACCTGGTTGCTGATTGCAGGAAGAAAGGCATTACATTATGTTAGGAGGGAGAGGACATGGCCATATAACAGCTGAAGCCCTTAGAAAGCTCCAGATTTATTACTTAAGAACCATACAAGGGAACACCACCCAACAGGAGACGAGGAAGGCAATAGTAGCAAGTATTATATTTCATGACTACTCGACATGTCTTTCCAGTATTGTTCTCCTGGATGAGAGTCTTGATGCATCAATAAGAACAGCACTTGCATGCCACTGGCCGCAGGAAACGAGTTCATATACCTCTCAATTACAACCCTTTTATCCTAACATGTCCATCTCAAACCCATCTAAAACAGGCTGACGTCAGACAACCTTCTTATTAGGTGTCGACTGAAGGCCAAATGAAACAGAATCCAAGTGAAAGTGTTCACCACTTTGTGTGGTCAAGATGCAGTAAAAAGAATTTCAACACACTCAAAAGAGTGGAATTTGCAGTGCTAACAGCAGCAGCCGATTAGAACGGTGGGCCTGTTGCTGTTCCATTTGGATGGAAGCATGGAGTGACTGGACAAGGGTAATGCCTCTTGAAAAGCACCCAGAGGGCACAGAAGAAGGAAAAGAACAGAGAAACATCAAGCCCAAGAGAAAGAGCAACTGCAGAAAGAAGCTGGGAAGGTGGTCTTGCTTACCAGACTGGAATGCTTTGAGGTGTTCCCTTGTTCACTCAATTTTCAGCTTTTACAACTTTCAGATGCATTTTTCTCAAAACTTCATTTTTCATCACATAATTTCTAGATTCCTTTCTTATTTATATGAGAACCAACTGAAAAATGCTTTGGCACAAATAGGCATACATGATACAATAAAACTAATGAGAGATTTTGGAAAATGTTTCCTAGTTTACTTGATGTTGTGATGTTGCTATGTTTATGTGCTTTGTATTATTTGATGACATGAGCTATTTAGGGGCCAATATTGGGAGAAAAACGAATTGTCTTGGAATGTGTATTTCATAATTTTTTATAAAATAATCTAGAGTAGATATAAAAAAAAAAGCTCTCTATTTCATGAAAGGGCAGCTGTGCCAGATTGTTTTAAAGCATATTCCAAACAAATCAGATAATTTTTGAGGGAGGAGATAGCTTTTGAAATTGGCAAAATTTGAACTGGGAATTTCAAGATAGCCACCTTTTCCATGAGAACCATAAAAGAAGTCAATTTTTGTTTACTGTTTTCCGCTAATTTGAACATGCTGAATCCAACAGTAATGATGAAAATGGTGTGCACTGAAGGGTTTAGAATATCACCTTCAGGACCCACCCCACTCCCCCCCTCAAGTGGGAAGGGCACTCTCACTCTGTTTCATATGGTTCCTCAATGACTAAAGGTCACTGACATTTTTACTGGATACCCTAATGTCTTCCAGAGAAAGCAAAGACATTAAGAAAGATTCTGAATTTCTAAGGATTTTATCCACAATATTCTCACTGCAAAGTACAACATGTCAGTTCAAAATTGTACTGATGCTTGTCATTAAATGTCTGCTTTGCATGCATGTTATTTATAAAATAAAAATAAAATGGTGATTAAAACAATAAAAGTTAAAAACTTTTGGTCAAAGGATTAGGGGGACCCAAGCAAAAAATATAAGTGCATATCGTACAAAAACTACTGGTTAGGGACTTCAGATATGGACACAGCTTGTATTCCGCAATGGGAGCTGTTGGTTTATCCCAGGCAATGCCAGGTACCTCATCTAGTAAATTTTTGGAACTACAACTGTGATCATAAATATATTTAGAGGAAAGAATCTTAATCCTTGTCCCGCGTTGAGTGAACTCATCCACGTAATGCCTTGTGCGGGAATAGCCAGTGGCTAGTCAGTCGATCGTTCGCATGATACCACCAACTTTGGCAGTCAGGTCATTTTGAACACGTGTTTCGTATTTTCTTTAGTACACAATAGCAAAAATATGCTGGATAAATCAAAAGTGACCCCTACGATATTTGGATAAAGTACTTTTGATGAGATATAATATTTATTGTTAAACAGAAGACTCATGTAGTCATAATAGAAAATGTTCTGCATAAATTTACATTCAATTTAAACAGAGTTCTGTGCTTTTTTTGTCCCTAATTAGGCCACATAGGTGAACAAACAAGGTACTCAAGTTTCTACATTTATCATAAGAATGCCTTCTGCCCCCTCCACTATTTAAAGGCCAGCCCACCATTATTTTTGTTTTCTTTGGCAAGCGATTTTATTTCCCACCTCGTGTGGTGGGATGTACTTAAGTTTAAATTTTTTTAAAAGTCGTTTAACCAAGCAACAGAAAATCTTTCTAATTACCACATATCAAATGAAGATGATGACCAACAACAAAGTCAGTCATTTTCTCCCAGTTTTCCCAGATGAAAAACCTACAGACAGACACCCTTAAACATCATTCCCCCTTGTTTTAAATGGAATTCATGATTACAAATATAACTGCTTCTCAAACAAGCAGATGGCCCCTTTCATATCGCATGTAGATGACAACCAACATCAAAGTCAAAAGTTTCCCCTAGATTTTCCCTAGTTCGAACTTCGACTGCCAGCACTATTACATTACATGAGTATGATGAATACTTACTACATTTCATCGTAATCAGTGTAATTGGACGATACCATTTTGTTAGATGTAGTAAGGGGTGGCAGGATAAATAAACGACCAAAAACAAGCGAAATTAGCGCAAAAAAAAGCAACAATAAAACAAACAAAAAAATCAGTGGGAGCAACCGAGCCAACAAACAAGAGACGCTGTGCTGCTATACACTAAAGTGGCCTACCCCAGGACCCGGTAGCAAAATGTAGGCCTTCCATGTTGCGTGAGAGAGGCCAATAATTATATTGAGGGTTAAATGATTTAAAAATGAAAGTGAATTTTAGTGAAAACAGGAAAAATAAAATACTTTTTAAAATGAAAACACCACTAAGAGTACTAAGACTCAATTGCATCGAGGGAGGAGTATCATGAGTTACAGAACTTTAGTTGGGCACATACTTTGTATTCTTGGTGTTAATCGCCAACCCCCATATTTTCTATTTTATAAAACATCCATCCAGTGGACTCGCCAGGGGACAATGCGAATCCCCCCCCCCCCCCCACAGATGCTTCTCTAAAGTCGCGTCCTTATAGTATCCCTATAATCAATAATGTAACTCAAATGCAACAACAATAAAAACAACATCAGCTCTAGCACAAATTTATGTAGCCTATGACTATGATACTAGCAGGTAGGGCCTAGATGTAGTAAACTTACTTTCATTTTGAACTTTAGCTCTCTTTCACACAGACCTGTCGTTTAATATTATCTTCTTAATGTTGGGAAAAGTTTACTTAACATCATATTTGGGATAAAAATAAAAACAGAATATAGAAGTAGAAGAAAATAACTGAATCTGCCGATGGTGATGGCTCTTAGTCTTACTCTTAGTGTTGTAGGAAATACATGGTTCCCAGACAACTCACTGAGACATGTCCTGTGAAAAGCTAAAATTTGCACTAGGCCTACTGTTAACTGCAGGACTTACAATACTCCTCTGACGACGAAGTAAATAACAACCACACCAGTGAGCCCCAGGGTTACGTATAAAGTTCTTTTAAGTGCACCAGTATTTTCAGACATATTTTCCCAAGTTGTTAGTGTTACGTGTCCATCACTTTCAGAATTTCCACTGTCAGTCTTACATAATGTGTTGTTTTCCGCAGATGAACTGCAGTTCAATTTTTGGGTACCACTATCTTCATTTACTGATGAGGACGGTGCGACAACTTCTGGTTTAGGTTGTGAATCTGCAGCAACTGTTTCTGCCTCTCCATGTACAGCATCGCGTTTATAAACACGGCTCTGTGCATTCGTGCTTAAGAGAAGGAATAAGATTGCAAGAAATAGCAAAGGAACTGTACGGATGTTCTTGCTGGCGTCCATAACATGTGTATACATGTTGAACACCATTTTGGTCTTTAAAAAAAATAATACAAAAATCTGAGTGCCTTCTGAACAAATGCACTATCACGGGATACAATTCCACTTCCACTAGGCCTACCCATTGGACACGCAACTGTTGCTACATTATACACAGTGACCAGAGAAAAGATAGCTATTCAAGTGAAAAATTTGAAAATTTAATGAAGTCTTTTAAAATGATATAAATATCATTTTTTCAGAAGATAATATTCCTATATCTTTCTTTAATTAAGTAGCGAAATACTCTTTCTTATTTGAGGAGAAGTGTTGACAGTGAGGGCAGAAGAAAGATACTGATTAAAACCACATTTCTCCGCTATTGGAAATGACAAACTGACACATAGATCCATTGTTCACTTCCGGAATCTATGTTTTTTTAAAAACTGAAATCCAACTTCTGATGTTTACAGAAAACAATTCAAATCAATATAAACAAAAATATAGGAAAAAGAGTGCAAACCTAATTTACAACAAGACACGGAGATAGACATTCAATGCATCACTGGATATTAAACTTTTGGGTCTTTTCTTGCAGCATTTTCCTTCAAATCTACTTAGCAACGACGACCGGATGTGCCCTTCCGACAAGATTGAGGTGAAGGCCAATAAACAATTTAACGAGGGCACGCTAGCTCCTCATTCGTGGCATAAGGTATGCATGCCTATTACCAAGTTCCAAATTTAGTGACTTGTGCGCTATTAATAATTTGCCCGTTTTGGCCTGGATATATATATATATAAGATTTAATAGTATAGCATACATTCTCTGCTTTCACTTTATATAATAACGCTCTGCCGTGGCACCCGGTAGATCTAGTCTAGATTCTAGATCTAGACACTCTAGATCTAGATCTAGCTAGACATCTAGCAAAAATTGTGGAGGACTGGAGGGTGTGGAGGCGTAGGCCTATTGTAATTGTCTTTTGGAATCGCGGGTCTTCGCTGCCTTGTTGTGGATAGAGGGGTCCGGTAGATTACATGGACAATCTTTACAGTTTGCGAGCGGTCATTGCTTTTAAAATTTTTTTTTCTTTTTTTGAAGACCTGCGTATTTCCTTAAAACGTCTAGATATAGACTAGATCTAGATCTAGATCTAGAAGAACTTAGTTAGTGAAAAAATACCTAGTGAGGAAGCAGGAGAAACTGTTCTCTGTAAGATTAGAGTGCAGGGTAAACCTCCTCTTGTTGTGGGTGCAGTCTATCGACCTCCTGGTAGTGACTTGGAAACTAGTAAGAACATTTGTAATGAACTTCTCAGTGCCTACCAAAAGAACAAAAAGGCTACCATCTGGATAGGAGGAGATTTCAATTTACCTGATATAAACTGGGAAGAAGGAAATGTGAAGAGTTGCCAAAACTTAAGAGAAATAAATGACCTATTTTTAGACAGTGCTGCGGATATAGAGCAAGCAGTAAAAGAGACCACTCGAGGAGATGCACTGTCAGACCTATTCTTTACTAATTTCCCTAACCTTACAAGAGAGATCAAAATTCTTCCTGGACTAGGGGACCATGACATAGTCCAGATTGATTCAGAACTGAAACCCTTTAAGAAAAGACCTATTAGGCGACAGATTTACCTATGGAATCAGACAAACGAAAATAATTTGAAAAGGGAGGCAGCAACTTTTGGCACTTTTTTCATGAAATACCACTCTTCAAAAACTGACGCAAACAAACTCTGGGACTGTATCAAGTTAAATTTGAACATGATCATGGAAAATGTCCCAACAAAAATGTCATCCACAAAAATTCACCAACCCTGGATAAATACTTTAACGAAAAGATTAGTTCGGAAAAAATATAAATGGTTCAAAAAAATGAAACAGTGCAACTCCGAACGAGTGAAAAACAAATATCTAGAAATTAAAAGATTGACACAGAAAGAATGCCGGAAAGCTCATAATAATTATATCCATGAGATGATAAGTGATTCATCTGATAACAGTAAAAAACTTTCGAGATATGTGAAAAGTAAAAATAAAGAAAACTTAGGAGTAGCCGCACTGAACGATGAGAGAGGGCACCCACAGCAAGATGCCCAAAAAAGAGCCAATATCTTAAATACTCAATTTTGTAAGGTCTTTTCCGACCCAGGGGGAGTCTTCTCGGGAGAGCTGAGTGATGCCAAACTGCCAGATATGGATGAAATATTTGTCACAGAAAATGGAGTACTGAAACTTTTGGAAAACCTTAACGAAAATAAAGCTACAGGGCCTGATGGAATTCCCGCCAAATTACTGAAACTCTGTGCCAAGGAAATTGCCCCTGTTTACACTTTGTTATTTAGAGCTTCAATTGAACAAGGAAAAATACCAGAAGACTGGAAAAAAGCAAATGTAGTACCCATTTTTAAGAAAGGAAATAGAGCTAGTCCTGAAAATTATAGACCAGTCTCCCTGACATCAATATCTTGTAAACTTTTAGAGCATATCTTGCATACCAGCATCATGAAGCATCTCGAGAAACACTCAGTTTTAACACATGTACAGCATGGTTTTAGAAAACACAGGTCGTGTGAGTCCCAGCTGGTCACAACTTGCAATGATTTTGTTAATAACTTGAATAACAACAGGCAGACTGATACCATCTTATTAGATTTCAGTAAAGCCTTCGATAAAGTGCACCATGCTAGTCTCTTGACTAAACTAAACCATTATGGAGTTAGAAACAGTACTTTGAAGTGGATTAAGTCTTTCTTAGAAAATAGAACACAGATAGTCGTCGTTGATGGAAAGTCATCCAATCCTGCAGCTGTTCTCTCGGGAGTACCCCAGGGTACTGTAATGGGCCCCTTACTATTCCTAGTTTACATTAACGATATGCCAAGTAAGATCTCTCCAGGCACTAAATTACGACTGTTTGCTGATGATAGCCTCCTCTATAGAACAATAAACTCAAAAGAAGATACGGAAATTTTACAGAAAGATCTAGACAGTCTACAAAAATGGGAGAGGGACTGGTGTATGGAATTCCACCCCAATAAATGCCAAGTCCTGAGAATTTCAAATAAAAAACACAACATCACCTCAGACTACTTTATACACGACGAAAAATTGAGCGAAACACATGAGGCTAAATATTTGGGAGTTACATTGGACAGAAAACTTACATGGAACCAACACATTAATAACACATGTAACAAAGCAAACGGTATACTAGCATTTCTAAAAAGGAACATCTCTAACTGCGATAGGAAAGTAAAAGAAAAATGCTATAACACCTTTGTGAGGCCCTCCCTAGAGTATGGCTGCAGTGTCTGGGACCCCCACTGTCGAATAAACATAGACCAACTGGAAAGGGTCCAGAGGAGAGCTGCCCGCTTTGTGACAAATGACTATACTAGAAGTAGTAGTGTAAATAAAATGATGAGAGACCTCGAGTGGACACCATTAGAAGAGAGGAGAGCAAAAAACAAAGTAAAAATATTTTATAAAGGCAGGGAAGGAAATATCCATATCCCACTGAACCACCTCACCATTAATACCAGAGGCAACAGAAGGAATAATATAAAATATAACATCCCAAGCTCACGGGTTAACAGCCATCTTTATTCTTTTTACCCTAATGTCATCAGGATGTGGAACAACCTCCCGGCAGAAGTCCAAACACTATCGTCTGCAACGACTTTCGACAATGAATTTAAGAACATTATTATCCGTTGCAGCTACCATTGTAACTAAAGTGCGGGTTGTATTTCTGTGCACAATCTGGAAACCAAGAGATATTTATACCAGAGTTATATATACAAAAGACTTTATACAACTAATATATTTTTAAATGGTCTTAACATCTATGTAAGATTTTACCCTGTTTTTAGCCTCAGAGGAGCGACGTTGAGTCGCATATACTATAGTGCAGTTGGGGAATCGTCTTATAGACGAACCAACTATAAAAGAAGAAGAAGAAGAAGGACTCTAGATCTAGTAGTTCTACTACTCTACTCTAGCCTGTTGTTATTCAACAATCCGGTACACAACGTCTCTTAGAGTTTGTGTAGTCACCTTTCAAGACAACTTTGGTGTGCATATATTTTATTGAAAAGATCTAGATCTAGAGAAAATTGACCAAGCACTGCTCAGTTGAAAGTCGTAATCATTGAATATGATGTTTGTTGGTTATAACATGAGTTGTTAAGGATGAATTTGGAGGAAGCTCATGGACATGAAATGGTGAATATTGAGCTAGGAAGAAGCAAAACAGTAGACACTTAGACGGATCTAGAGTCTATAGACATCTTGATCTAGATCTAGACTAATACTGAATGACAAGACAGAAGGAGACTCTACCAGAAGTGCCCACCAGTCCTGTCTTCCTTCTCTTAGGAAGAAGGAAGGAAAGAAAATTTTATTCCTGTACTGTTCTTCTCTTCAAGACTTGGGGTCACCAGTGGCCAGCCGGGTTATATCATAGAAAATGTGTACTGACTGTGACAGGACATTGTTTTGAGACTTTTAAATTTGGAAAGACTGATAGGACACTTTCATTATAATCAATTTTATAATAAAATAAAACAAGAAGAAAAATAAACTGGTGATATTCACCAAAGAATATTATGGACAAAATGATTGTTGCAAACTGTGCATTACTGTCACTGTTTGTGTAAAACTAAAACAGTCTGACATTTGTGGCATGATGCATCAGCACAAATCATGACTTATCAAGAAATCTATCAGAAATCGACAAATGATGGCAAACTGAATTTAATGCCTTCTCACACAGCTTAATACGATTACCATGTTTAGGAGTGCTGGTATGACATTAACTTTCAGAGGGGATGGTTGCAAAATTCATGGAATTCCCCATTGTGGGTAATTGGTTGAGACTTCATTTTCTGTATTTTCCAATTTTAAATTACTTTGTATTTGCAGATGGTAGCAGAGCTGTGAAACTATCAGGACAGGCAGTTTTACCTGTTTATCTTGCTGCCTTCACTCATACTTGAGAGACGGGCAAAAGAAAGTGTAGTCATTGCAATTATCACCATGAGAGCAAATTTAGTATAGAGCAAAAATCCTGCAGATATTACTTTTTTCTTCATATACATCTGCACACAATGTCGTCAAAACCAGAGAATGCTCGTACATATAAACTTGTTGTGGTTGGTGATGGTGGTGTTGGGAAGTCAGCACTGACAATTCAGTTCTTTCAAAAGCTGTTTGTTCAAGATTATGATCCAACCATTGAAGATTCCTACATCCAATACACTGAAATTGATGGCCAGTGGGTGGTCTTGGATGGTAAGTTTAGAACTACTGTGCAGTGATGTAAAATATGTGTGGTTGTATAGATCTGATTTCAGCAGAGCAGTAATACTTAATAGTAATAGTATTGTGTCTATGCATGTCAGATAAGTGTGAAAAGTTGCAATGAGTTTTACTGAATGAAAGAATTAGGTGGAAAGTTCACATTAATTCACATGTCATTGCAGTATGAGAGATACCAGTTCAGTGCATTTACACAGAAGTATACATCATGACTTCATTAAAAGCAGCAGGAATTGTCCTTGTTGAGCCATATGGAAACAATTATATTGCTGTTTTTCAGTATTGGACACTGCGGGTCAAGAAGAGTTTAGTGCCATGCGAGAACAGTATATGAGGAAAGGTGATGGGTTTCTGCTGGTTTATTCTGTGACAGACAAACAGAGCTTTGATAACATCAGCAATTTTCACACTCAGATTTTACGGGTCAAAGACAGGTGAGCTAATCATTAGGAAAAATGATAATGTATTACATTAGGTTAGGAAGAGGATGGTTAAGAGAAGAAAGAAAACCCAATGGTTTCATCACTGTATGATTAGATTTTGAAAATTTAGTATGTCTACTGCTGGAAACAAGTATGCCTACTTGGTGAATAATTACCATATGATTATTGATTATAATTGTGTTCGAAGTTAACATAATTATTGTTACTTGAAATACTTGACGGTTTCTTTTAATCTTGAGTTAATTACCATCTCATTTCAGGGATACCTTCCCAATGATTGTGGCAGCTAACAAAGTGGACCTAGTTCACCAGAGGGTTGTCTCTGAGGAGCAGGGGCTCCACCTTGCCAGACAACTCAATGTAAGTGATCAAGTTCAGCAGAATGTATTGTAGTGTTCTTACCATATTTACTCTCCAGGTAATTTTTTTCTGTTATTATTGGCAAAGTCTTGGATTCATGCTCACAAAACAGTGTGTCAAGATTGCAGTAGTGGTCACTTTCTTATAGATGTTGTTTGAATGCCATCACACTAATAACACAGGAAGATCATGGGCACCTGTGTGCTGCACATACGAGGTTTATCTATGAAAAAGACTCAATATAAAATTGTGTTGATCTGTATAGTAACCATCTAATGGTAATAAAGTAATGAATTTGATGCACAAATTTGTAAATGGACCATGTGTTTCTAGACCCTTCCATGCCTGCATTTGTGAAAAAAAAACGCTTTTATTTCATTGTCTCACTTTCTGTCTTGAAATGAAGTAAATAAGAAGATTGAGAACTGGGGGTATCTGTGTTTAGCTTTTTAAACTATTTGTTGTAGCTATAGTTTTGCAGAAGTATATTATACCTTTGCGATGGGGTTGGGGAAATATAACCACTAAATAGATTCACTGCAGTGAAATAAACATGAGTTGACATGAGTGATTGTTAATTTCAGATACCTTATATAGAAACAAGTGCCAAAGATCCACCTATCAATGTAGACCTCGCATTTCATGAAGTTGTGAAAGTCATACAGTAAGTATGAAAATCTGCACGGGTTTAATATTTTGATCAATTTAATTGATTTTTGATGTTATTGCTCATACACCTCTCAGCTTGCAAGTCATGTAAGTTAATTTGGGGCAGGTTTATTTTATATGATATAAAATGGGATTTAATTTAGAAATTTATCAGTTGGATTTCTAACTACTTATTTCCTATGCTAAGAAGTCAATTGGTTCACAGAGAGATTATGGAGGAAAATTGCGAGGCCTTCTCAGTGTTTGGTTCTGCCTTGTTTTTATGCATTTGCTATAATATGATACATAGCAAGAGTGTATTTGATCTGTAAGAAGAAAGCTTGAAAGTGATCTTTAATTTTGTCATGAGTGGAGCACCGATGAGTGTGGGTTTTTGGATGTTCAAATCGAAGTCCATGCTCATTATTTTGAGTTCCCATTGTAAATATACTGAAAGTGTCAGTCACTTGAAATTTAAAATATTATGTAAATTGTAAGTAAGCTGGTGTGAATATTTCCGTCCATTTCCTTCATTCAAGTATGAGATGTAATGCAAGAATAATAAATTTGCAAAAAACTACAAATACCCTTAACAGATACTATTTATAACACGTATATTTGAAGTGGTTCTGAAACTAGTTGTGTTCCTTTCTCATGCAGACAAGACTATGATGTAATTCACCTTTTTTTATTCTTATTGAAGCATGTTCTTTCCTTTAGTATTGGTATTGTATTTCGTATTAGGAAACTCCGATGACTGCATGCCATAATGAAAAGTGAGTTTTGCAAGTTAGCCATATCATGTTAATTTCTTATTATTGTTTTCAGGCGTCAGCCATCTCCACAGAAAAAGCCGTCAAATCGAGGATGGAGGTGTACGGTGCTATAGACATGGCTAATGGAAATCCAACTCTCCAGAGCACCGTATTGGACAAGCTTTGGTGCAGTCATAAACTGACTTCCATTGTCCTTGTATAAACTGATCCATTTCTAGTTCCATTCCTTGCCATGAGAATGAATTGGCTTGTTTCTTGTAATATGATCAATTTTTCAGAGTTTCAGTAGCTAGGGGGTTCTGTTTTTGGTGTTTCATGTACAGTCATACACACTGTTGACTGTTATTATGTTGTCTCGTAAGTGAAATAAGTGTGGTTGAAATGTTTTTATCAGAGCTACTTATCTTCATTCAAAAATGTAAAAGAAAACCTTTTAAAGGTGCATGGAAGAGCAGTGTTCAACTGTGCAGCTGCAGTCTACAGTTTTTAAAGCAAAAGAAAATCACCTGAAATAAATTCAACTATACTATATATTTGTGGACTTGAGATTTTTCGTTGCAAAAGGTTTCTGAACCACTCAACACTCGGACTTAAAACTTTATGTAGTGCATCAGAATGGATGTAAGGGTGCACAGTTTTTAATAGAAGTCTCAAATCGGTGTAGTTTTTTTTAATTGGAAATTTATTGTTTCACCAATTTTAGATCTATTTCGAGTCGTGGTTCGCCATTTTAAGGTTTCGTTATCACTTCCTGCGATGTGTTCACTATCAAACACACTAACCCGTGCGCAAATCATGCTATTGTAAGGGATGCGCAGGGAGTCAACTCACAAAGGCAGAGCAGTGAGACTTATTTAAAAACAAACAAACAAAAATAAAATAAACAAATAGGAACAGGCAAGATGAAGCAGGTCCATAATAACCACCCGGAACTGAAACTAATATTCAAACCGATTTATCCCCGGCAGGGCTGAGGACCTCAGCTAGTACTGTTATAAATAAATACATTCTACCAGTGCAGACAAGCATTCAGTAAATGCACCATATTGAAAAACTAGTTATTTATGAGAGAAGGTGAAAGATATGATTTGTTTTGTAATAGCATAACCAGTGTCTGCTGTCAGAAGAATGTTGGCAATACTTTTTCTATCTGTTGCTCAAATGCAATTGTGCTGGTATAAAATCAGATGATATTGGTAGTTCCATATTTGTATGTTGAGTAAGGCCGATAACCAGTCATCCTCATGCCAGTGAATTATTTTGCCATTCGTTCTTAGAACAGATAGGAGTTGGTCAGTGAAATTGAGTTATTTCATTTTAACTGTGACAGTACCATTTAGCAAGAGCTAAATTTACACCAGATCTAATAAAGAGGCTATTTGGTGTGGCAGAATATCTCATCACTTTGTTTCAATGATCTGATCACTGCTTCACCAAATGAAGGCAGTGAGAAAGAAATGTAAGCCAAAATGGTTTGAAATGTTTGTTTTTATTTGCCATTGTGAATATATATTATAAATCCTGATAATTTTTATTAGAGCTTTTACACTGCCTCTACTTTCTCCATGTAATTGTAAATAGAACCTCATGTGACATAAGTTAGAGCTGAATGAAAACAAGCAACGAGATCTGCCAAATGACTACAAGCAGATATCACAGTAAATATTTTGCTTTTTTTTTTTTAAAGATTAAAGCCAATTAAATCTCAGTAATGAATTTCTCTTTAACCTTAGTAATGCTCATAGTTGTCGCTACATATGTAAACTCTGACAGGGGTGCTTTGTCTCCTGAATGTTACATACACTTTTGATGTTTATTTAAAACGTAACATTCCTTTTCATTACTGGCCAAAAAACCAGGTGCCCTTCTTTTATCCATGTATAATGTGACAAAAGCCACAGGAAGGGAGGTTATATTTATTTTTAACATGCTGTACTGAGGCATACTTTTGCTTTTGTTTAAATTATGTGTATGTACAATATGTGCATTAACTTTTTTTTAAAGTTTCAGACCCTGACGACTATTTAAGAATCTATATTTGCCTGTTATGGTACTGTGATAAATATGTCCTTGTTGTGATTTTCTTCTGTTCCTTGTTCTTTGTTTCATGTTAAGAATATTTTGAAAGGAGCTTTTTGATTTGTAATCTGATAGTCAATCTAAGCACAATTTGTGCATGTCTATCAGTTACACTTTCAGTGTTTCATATATGCCATGCCTCTCAGAATAATTCCTCTTTGTTGGTCATATTCCATAGGCCTCCAGTGTTTTTGTTAAAGGGTGACTGTCATTTACCACTGTTTCCTGTATTTCGGAACAACATCATGCCATGTTGTCTAAGAGCCTAGGTGTTTATATGGATTAGAGTACATTTGAGTTGTTGTCGTCTGCACAAATGCAAACATTCAAGAATGAGACAGTCTTGCTTTTCACTCATAGCCTATAAGTACTTGTTTTGTTCTGTAGCACAACTTTTTATATTTTAAGTCCAATACGCCGGAGTTGTGGTGTTTTATTAGTGTTTTTTCTCTTATTTTAAAACAGTGTTTCATTTGTGTATTTGTTCCTTTATTCAGTTTAAAACAAACAAGAAGTGGTAGAAACTTCTCAAAACTTCCATTGCTCATGAATGTATCAAAATATCCAGCTTTAATCTCTCAAAATGATTTTTTGATAATATAAATCGTCACCATTTCCAAGGCTGTAGTAACTCAAAAATCCAAGTATGTTTTTATAGAGGTTCTACTACATTCAAAGCCCCATCGAATGATCTTGGTTCTAAACCAAAAAATAATCAAATAGCAAACTTTCAATAGTCATTGTTTATGTTACTAGACCTGAAGCACTGAAATAAAACTGTTTTTATTCTCCTGAAAAGTAGTCGGAACCCGTTTCAACAGTTTTAGAGAATGGTGATAATATATGTAAAAGATTTGCTGTCTTTCCTTGCCTGCTATCAGTATTGACTTTAGTGATCAGATTGCTTTATCATCATTCAATGTTGATGAATCAGCCAGAGAAGGATCATCTTGCAGTGGAGAAAATGTCAAACTAATGATGGAAAATACTTTTGTATTAATAAAAATCTTGATAATGTTAATTACACTGATTGCACAAACTAGTGTTAGTATGGGTGCATCGAAGGTTCTTCAAAATTTATTAGTGAGTTGTTTCAAGAAAACTCTTTTTTGGTGAATGCTGACATCAGGCATTCATTGTTTAGGTCAGTGTTTCTCAAGGTGGGGCATGGGACTTCAGTATGGGGTGTAGGGATTTTTCATAGAAATCTTAATTTCACAGTGGACAATTTAAGTTTAAAGCTGATGGAATTTGGTCCCTTCAATCAAACAAATTTGCAGTCAGTGTCAAGGCAAGGCTCCCACTGAAGTAGCCTGATCATGGTGGGCCGCATGTTTTAAAAAAAAAAATGAAGTAGGGCATGGGACAAAAAAAGGACTGAGAAACACTGGTTTAGGTAGTCCTTGTTTGCATTTACATACATAATAGTGTTGTGTACGAGTGTTGAGGAAGAATGTGGTGTTCTGTGGTAATTGTTGTGCCGCAGTGTTTCTGATTTAAAGTATGGAACTCATATTTGTGCCTGTGCTTTACACCTCGTTGGCCGGCCCATCAAACCTCTGAAGTCCTGATTTACCTGTCTGGCTGATCATTCCTCCATACTGGACTTCAGAGCTTTGCTCGCCTCTGATTCACCCGTGATCTGGCGCATCAATCCTCTTTCCTGAACAACAGGGGTTTGCGCTTCAATGATTCGCTCAGAATCTGGCCCATCAAACCTCTCGCACTAACCAGTTATATAGAGGGGTATGTTTGCTATTTCGCAAAGCTAATGTTTACTGCAGTTTACTGCTGTTTTGATCAGCTGGTAGAAAATTAATCTTTGAAAAGATTCAAGCCTCAGTTTGATATCAGTGGCAACAATTGCCTTTCATCATCATCGGCCTGTTATATCATCATCACCTTTGCAAAACTGCAAAGTTTTTTGTTTTTTTTTTCTGATTCTTTTCTTTCTTTTTTTTTTCCATGTTTTTTCTTCTTGTTTTTTTTTCTTCTTTTTCTCTTTTTTTTCTCTTTTTTTCTTGTTGCTGTCAGGGATCGGTCCTTAAAAGAAATTGCAGAGCAAAAATTGGATAGTTTATCTCTACAATTTTAGGTAACATTGTTTTATCCTCACAATCATAATGATGGATATAGAATGTTTCAGGTACCAAATGCAACGTCGAAATGTTATTTCAGTCTATGGAGTAACAAAAAAAAAAAAGAAATATACTCTGCAACCTTATAACGACCGATTTTTTCCCCTGGAGAATGGTTTTTTATGTCTTTTTAATGTGGCAACTTGTCATAGAAATTATATACGTCTTTTGGCAGAACAGGTTTCATTTCTTGAAGATGATGAAATTTGTCTGTGCTGATCTTTCTTTGGGCTTCATACAGTGGTTGTGGTGCTTCATTCACTGTGAGCTTCATGTCAGCTCGAGACCTGGGAAGTGCAGACCAGACATCTTGGTGATTTAACTTAAAGTTGATGCTCCCATCTGGTAGGTATTGTAAGGCCCTGATGTCCACCACCTGCGGGTCGCCAACCATTTTCCCTGGCCTTATTGAGGAAATTGCAGCGACATTTTCAAAATTCTGGAAGAAGTCATATGACACATAGTGCACTTTGTACGGTCGTCCTGACTTTCTGGCATGTGCAATCAGTCGTGCATAATCAGCTGGAGAGTAAATGTCACACTGTCTTCCATTCTTTTTCAGGGCTCGTTCCACAGTTGAGTGGACGGAATCGCATTCCATCTGAGTGTGGCCTTTTTCCAAAAATTTTTGAACAATTTCCTGTCCTGTCTTAGTTGCAATGTACGACAGTGCCTTTGCAAGAGTTTTATTTCGATTCTGATAATTGCAACCGTCGCTGTAGAGAATGATCTGTTTAGATCTGGGGTGCGATGACAAATAGTTGGAGATACAGCTGGCAAATTCGTTAGCAGTAAGGCCTCCCTCAACCTCATGCCATACGTAACAGTCCACATCTGAGGTAGCTAGGTTGAAAATGGTGAAATTGTGAACAGTGAGCTTTGTCTTGAAATATAGCGACGAAGCTTACAAGCTTGGAGCAAGCAGTACGGCTTGCAAATCCATAGTGATGGCGAGTACATCAGAATTTTTCAATGCGATTTCCTTGTCTGCATTTTTGGCCGCCTGTGCAGCTTTGTACTTTTCTCTGTGTTGAGTGAACGTCTCTTCTTCCAGATTGCCTTGCTCATGTTGAACGCACACATCACATTGATCCTTGCGGGGCATAAATAAGGCAAGGTTCTTTTCGTAAAATAGGGATGTGAAAACTTTAATACTGACGGGATTAATGTCATCCGTTTTGCAGAGCTCCTTGTATGCATCGTACAGGTCAGTCATGGACCGAAACTGTCTTTCCACGTACATCTTTTTTGTTGACTTTCTGCAGTAGTGGGATGGCATGGTATTCAGTTTTCCCAAGAAGTCATCCACACAGTGATTCTTTCGCTCCAAGGCCCTATCATAATAAGAAGAAGGTTTCTTCTCTTGGGTTGGTTCATTAAGGCACCAGTTTCTTACTGTCCAGTCCTTGAGATCAAAAGTGTAAAAAAACATTTTTTGACAAACTTGTACTCTCACTCCTTTTGATTTCAGGTAATATTTTATGACGTTTTGCTTTTTGTCCGATCCATTTTTTCATGGGTGTGTCGATCAAAGTCTTCACATATACTCGCTTTTCATCCCATGATTTCAAGTTTTCCCAAAATTCTTTAGAGAGAGTCTCCCGCTCAGAGTCAGGTATTTCGGAACATTGGGTCCCCTTCGATTTGCAGAAACATCTTTCTTTCATTTGTTTTGCTGCTCTGTCAGCTGAAAGATAGGCCTTGGAGGTCTTGTCGTAGCTTCTCCCAACATAGGCCTCTCCCTTGACACGCTTTGCTTTGCATAGTTTCTGGTTATACACCTGGGCCGTTTTATCGGTTGTGTGATCTGACGCTGGTGGCATGTCCACAAGAGTATTAGTTTCTGTGACAAGGGGCAGTTGATCCACAATAGGAGTTTCTATATGTAGTTCCAGTTGCGAAGACTCCTGAACAGCAGGGGGTTTGCTTCCTTGCTGTGATGAGCCCCGGAGGCTGGGGAGATCTGTTGTAGGTTCTAATGACCCCAGATGGTCAAGGAGTTCCGAAGTGTGATCTGAAGTCTCCAGAAGGACGGGGGATTCCACCGGTCGGTTTGAAGAATCTGGGAGGTCAAGGCTATCTGTTGTAAATTCTGATGACACCACAGGAATGGGGAGTTCGGTCGTTTCTGATGACCTCAAAAGGGTAGGAGCTTCTATTGTGAGTTTCGAGGACCCCTGAGGGGTGGGAGGTTTGGGTGGCTGTTGCGGTGACTCCACAACAGATGCTTCTGTCAATTGCAATGAGGAATCCAACAGTTGCTGAATGGCCCCAAATGACGGAGTTTCTGAATGTAGGCTGAAAGAGTCCAACGAGTGCTGAGTTTCGTCAAATACTGAACTGCCTGTCTGTGTATGGACTGTATCATGGCCAGCTCTAGATGTGCTGTCCCCAGTGGCTGTAGTTCGTTGGTCATGGGAATTCTGGCCTTCTGCTGATGAGTTTAATAAAGATTTCTCAAGGATAGCAGAGACATTTATTTTTGTCCCTGACTCGTCAGTGTCACTGAAGCTTAGGTGAGCATCCGGAACTTCTGAATCTAATATTTCATGCAAATCCCCAGCTTCACCGGGAACGTTAGGAACTTCAGTAGTCGATGTCTGTTCGAAAAGATCCTCCCGTCGTGTCCTCTTGCTCTTTGGAGTTGACATTAGCTGCGATGTAGGTTTTCGTTTGCTTAATTCCACTAGCAATCGGCCTCTCTGGAGAGGAAACATGTTGTGGTTGTACTTTAAACGTTCACATGCATACTCAGAGTTCTTCATGCATCAGAACTTTGAGGTAGAATAACTTGATTTTAAGTTCCACGGATCTTTATACGGACTTCTGCACTCTTGTGCAATGCCCACCCGATCCATAGGCACATTATTACCGTGTATGACACCAAACAGCTGGCTCTGGAGGTGACAATATGACAGGAAATACTAGCCATGCTGACCCGCAACTTTCACCATTATCATAAAGTTATGAATAAATTTTAATGAAATTTAAACGATCGTGGAGAAATGAAACGAAAGCAAATGGGATTTATCTATACTAGGACTGAGCTGACACTTTTATTGTCTAACAGAAATTCACGAACAAGAGTTATATTATGTAACTCTTCACACAAAATTCCGTTTTTGTTGGCTTTTTTCCTCCCAAAGATGCTCACCCATTCCATGAAGGTATGCGGCATCAAAGTGCTTTAAGTGTTTGCATGTGTAAATTAGCCAGAAAAAGGAAATTAATGGAATAAAATAAAGCAAGGCATTATGGCTCTTTGTTTTCGTACAGTATTGCTGTTTTTAGTTAATTTGATCAGATCAGAGTCTGACTCGCATACCAAACAATTCACAACATAATTATTCAAGATAATGAAGTGTGGACTCAGTTACATAACACTACACAACCATCCATCCATAATTAATGTCACTAGTTGTAAAGAGCCGTGTCATGAGCAACTAGGCGCCTTCTCGTCACCTAGCTTACGAGCTTTGATGGGCCAGATTCAGGGCAAATCAGTGAAGCGCAAACCTCTGTTGTTCAGGTAAGAGGATTGATGCGCCAGATCACGGGCGAATCAGAGGCGAGCAAAGCTGTGAAGTCCAGTACGGAGGAATGATCAGCCAGACAGGTAAATCGGGACTTCAGAGGTTTGATGGGCTGGCCAACGACCTGCTACTCATAAATCTTTGCTACACTTGTTCATTAATTGTTTTTGAAGTTTCTTGACTAAATATGGGTGTTACTATATGTTCTGTATTCAGAATGTTATTCTTGGGGCTTTTTCTATCCATTTTTTTATCAGTACTGTAAATATTATAAACAAACCATAGATCGTGAACTGAAAGCCAAGAGGAATGGAGCCTTGCTTTGTGGCCTCTCACTGTAGTGGTACTGATTGGTAGTTTCGATATACATACATGCTTGTTATATAGTCACCTCACATTCCTGGCCAAAAGAACATCTATATACAGTATTAGATGATTGGAAGGATGTTTCCATATATCGTGCTTTTTGGCATAAGAAGTTTTTAATTATTTTTTTTTATGAACAAATTACTGCTTTCTATTTGTTTCTTGCTTCGAAAAATCAAAAACTTTTGTTTAGCCGCAGCAGACCCTATCTTTTTATACATTTTAATCTTTTGTATACAAAGAATATTGTTGACATTTGTTTATCCAACATAATGCTATTTCCTGTGAGATTTGGATGGACTAATTTTGTTTTATGTCTAGGGTGAACTGTTTTTGTGCAACAGTCAGTGGTAATGTTTCCTGCCAGGTATGTATCCCTATAGTTTGGTGTATAAAGTTGAAAGTAGTCGCTGATTGCATTTTCATTGAGATCTGAACATTATTTTTGGAGACAAGCAATAATATCCATAACAACAGCATAAGGAGATATAATCAGAGAAACTGAAGTGATGCTGGCAATCAGGGTTTTCCAAATGGAGTAATTCATGATCTGCACATTCCATGCTTGAAATATACATGTGGTTATTTTGAAGATTGCTCATATGTTGTCTGTGTTAGAATCTGCATTCTTGAAAAAATTTATGGCACATTTTTTTACTTTTCTGTGTTAACTCTTTCAGTGCGGAATTTTGGAGGGGATTTTGAGGACTTTTTTTGTCGTGAAATCTTCACTCAACCAGACAAAGGAAAATTCTTATTTGTTCATATATTTATGGATAAAGCAAAGCATATTGTATTTCAAAATAAGGGGAATTGAATAAACTTTTCAGAAATGAAACGCAAAAAATGCTAAAAATATTTTTTTATGCTGTTAGTGTTAACAATAAATTTAAGGTCCACAAAACTTGATAACTATATTGAGACTCAACAGCAATATCCAAACATCTGTGACAATATTTTTCTTCTATTTTGTCTATTGTGGGTCCAATTCTGTCTTGTTTGAAACAGATTTCATGAAAATCCATCAAGAGATAAGGAAGATAAAGAGCATAAAGGTTCTGATACAGTGATATCAGAATCATGATCCGACTAGATCTCTGAATTTGACATGATCTTGCACCATCGGACTGCTCATTTTCGGAAGCTTCTAAATCCAGATCTTGATTTTCCTCATGATTTGCCCTCCTGTGGACTAGATCTATCCATTAAACTCTCCTCAATCATTTGTCCAGCTTTTTCTGCTGTCAAACGCCGAGGTCGAGCCATTCCTACTAATAGTATTCAGAATGTAAACAAACGTCAGCCGTTCGCATGTTTGACTGATCGCAGTCAAATCTTCCGGTTGAAGCAATAAATGCTACCCCTCTAGGTACAACTCGAGACTTCCTTTTCTTCCTTTCTTCATGAATTCGTAGTTTCGCATTTTTCATTCAGTAAGTCTGAAAGCCACTCTTAAAATAGATAATTTCATCGGCCGATGCCACCAGTCGCTCTCAAATCCTGAATGACTTTCAACCATTGCCAGTGGTGGATTGTGCGGGTGAGTTAAATGGGTTTTCTGCAATCTTTGAATGGTGAGTTAAAATTAACCCTTGGACATTTTGAATGCACTTTATTCAACCTGTATTTTGTGACAACTTTGTGAAAAGTACCATATTAATCAATCATCAAAGAGCTTGGTCACCAACAACAAGTAAAAAATATAATTATTTCTACCATGAAGGCCTTTTTGTTTTTTTAACATATAAATATCATATTTTGCACACCCTTTTCTTTTATTTAATCTCCAACATGACCACATGAGTCACGCAGACACATTTTGAGACTTTGATGACAAATCTGTTATTTATGTTCCATTGATGAATTGATAAACATCAATATCAATTGTACATGTGATTGTATAGACCTATTAATTATAATATTTTCTGTGCTTGTCAGCTATTTGCTATCAGTTTGTTTCTCTGGTTATATTTATTGTAATGTAGAAAAAAAGAATTATTTGTTTTAAAACAGCATTAATTTAGTTTCAAAGAGAATGTTAAAGAGGCACTGGTGGTCTGTGTTCTACCATTACATGAGACCGAACTGCATAGCCCATGCTCTGAAGTTCACACAGCAGCAAAGATGTTTTGTCATATTCAACCTGCGAGAAAATCTTTGAGAAATGTCAGTAGAGTACCTGGTTGCCATAATGTGTGATCAGTAGGCTGAAACAGTGGTAGCACTTTTTAAAAGTCTAAGTAATAAAAAAGAAATTTAATGTGGCTTGTGAATGTGAAATAATATTTAGATGCCTCCATAAAAACACTTTTATATCAGGTAATATGTTTACAGGCAAAAAGCAATGAAACTTCTTACTGTAGATTTATATCCCTGCTGTGCTGACCTTATGTTGGGGGTATTTCCATTGGAATTGGATCAAGTTGCCTGGCAGGCCCATCAGTTAATAATAATGTCACTAGTTCGGAGTCACATTTTCTCGCACAGAGAATGAGTTTGAGTGTCATGTATAGTCCATGAGCTCCTTGTTTTTGTGAGCGAGCCCCAGTAACCTCAATGGAAATCGCACTGGACCAAACCGAGAAAATCGGGATATCATTTATATTGGCACAGACATGCAAAATTTCAAAGCCTTAGGTTAACAACAAGTACCTGCTGCTAGGGAGATATTAAGGCCACCCATCGTGTCAAGAGCGAACATTGCTCTTCCATCTTTAATGGCGATTTTCTCGGAAGTTACTTCCGCTTTTGATCGGGGGTTAGGTGTCTTTAAAAAACCATAACCTTGCAATAAAAAGGAGCATTACAATAATTTTTACACCAAATTAAAGATGAAATTTCATGCTTTATGGTGATCCATAATTCAGAACTAAAAAAATGCGACTTGCGTTGAGGTTAGTCAGGCTCGCTCACATATGTCAGTGATATATGTGCCATCTCTTTCGTTCAGTATATATTGAACTATAGTCCATTATACCAAATACTATCATTTTGTGATTGGTTTTACAGTGAACTTTTTAATTTTGTGATTTTGTAATTACATCTTTTTGAATAATTGTGACACATTTATATGTGGCCATTGAGTTTAGATCTGAACACTATTTACCATACAAGGTGGTTGTTGTTGGGTTGTAGCAGTGGTTGGCATGGAAAATTGTGTTGCTGTGAACATATAGATCAGTTCCAAGTAGTATCTGTGAAAAAAGAAAGTCAAACAGGCACAGAAATGGACTGATAACTTTATTATTTACAGAGTAAACTAAAAGAAATGGATATTCATATACCTGTCAATCTCAGGATGACATTTGGCATAGTTGGCATCCTAGGATATGAAGTAAAAGGATCTCAAAAGTTGGATTTCAGTTTTTGTGGATCAGAAATGCTGCAATTTCAAAGTAAATCTCAATACATATAGGCACCCTGTCTTCTTGTGGCAATAATATAGTGATGTGAGGCATTATCCAGTTTGCTAAACATTGAAGACCTATCAAGGGAGGGGAAACAGTATTCTATCAGTTGAGTGTCTGGAAAGGGGTCCATTTCTGTAAAGTAATCTCGCAGTCTGTAGATTTTAACTGGAAAGTAAGCTTCGCATTTGTGATAAGTCCCAGTTGTCTGCTGCTAGCATGTGCCAAAATGACGAGCTGTACTTTACTCTTGTTTTTTCATGTCATGTCACCTAACAGCCACACTTCTCAGCAGTGTGATGGATGCTGATCCAAGATTTGTGCAAGTAAATGATGTCATAGCCTTTTTTCATTATTCTTTGATTTCATGCAAGTACATGTAGGCCTACATGTGTTTGTTTCTGCAGCTGCCAAAAATAGCTTGTCAAAAATTGTGTTTGGCTCCCTGCAAATTTTCTGAATGTCATCGTTAAACCAATACTTCTAAAGATGTTCCACAAAGTTGATTTCAAAATGTCATTGGCACAGTGCATTTGTAGCTAAGTCTTCAGCTTTTTCAGTGTTACCACTTCATTTGCATAAAACATTTTCAGAATTCCAAACTTGAGGCATTTCACTCTTTTGAATAGATGAAAACCATCTAAGAGTGAAAATCCTCTCCTGACAAGGCTTGCTCTCACGT
The DNA here is from genome assembly GCA_963931925.1 of Onchidella celtica. NCBI lineage: Eukaryota > Metazoa > Mollusca > Gastropoda > Systellommatophora > Onchidiidae > Onchidella > Onchidella celtica. The sequence continues at coordinate 48,545,671 of OZ007567.1, forward strand.
AGGTTTGATTTCTTTTTTATTTGTTCAGTTAAGCATTGTTATAGTTGGTTATGGCACATGCACTGTGCATCTGAAGAATTGTGTTCCTGAATATTTTTTTCTGTTATTGCTTTTAATACTCTTATTGTTAAGACTTTTCTGTATTGTACATAAGCTTTTCTTTGGAACGGGAAAGAACACAAATACTATATATGCATAATAAAAAGCTATAGCTTTATTTGATAGACTAAAGTGTCATTAATAACTCTGGGAAAGGTTCTGGAGGCTTGATGTACCATAGTTATTTAAGCTAGAGCATAATTACTGTGGCATCGTCAGGCAAGAGATACTTTGAATATATACTGCTGCGTCAGGAAAACTGAAATGAAAATATATGTGTACAGATCTCTTGAATGTCACCTATTTAGTGGCCTCCCTTGGATTGTGTTTTGTATGACACCATTTTAATTGTCCCAAAGTCACCTGATTGATGAATTATTAATAGCTATCTATGATATGTGGTGCATGAATACTTTTTTCATCATTCAGCATTTGTCATATGAAACTTGAACACTGTGATTTTTAAAGGTTGTTAATTCAGAATTGTCTGCTCAAAGAAAGAGTTTTTTTTTAACTGATAGTACTATGAAAAAGTTTTGCTTGGTTATTCAGTTTTTTTTGTCTACTTTATACAGTTACCTGTAGTCAGTTATGGTAAATTTGTGGTGGAAGAACAAGATCTACACATACTTAATTGGAATGGCCACTGATGAAGGTAAGAATTTAGTTGGTAATCTGAGATGAAGTACAACTGTAACTACATGGCCAAGAAGACTACTTTTGTTGATAATAATTTTGCTCAAGTTTTCACTCAAATTTTGTTCTGTTTTATAGAGTCACTTCTATTGACCGTAAGCAGATTTTAAATTGTGTTGATAATTTTCAGGTTGTAGTTTATGGCCATTGGACACATTCCCACTGGAGAACAAAGATTGGCCAGTGTTGTGTTTTTTTGTTTTGTTTTTTGGTTTCCTTGGCACTATTGTACCCAAACCTCACAGTGATTTTGTGCTTTAAAAAAAAAAAAAACCCATTGTAAATCAAATGTCCACAGCATACTTTTAATTTTGACCATTCTTTGACTTGATAATATTCATTTTTCACCTTTTATTTTATTTCATGTACATACAACTACAAATAGAGACAAATTTCTTCAGTAATGGCTTCATTTTACCTTGTACAACTTTCATTTATTGTATACAGTCAAGTAGATCTGTCGTATATATATTATGCTGTGATTGGCACAATAATAGCATCATATTTTCTTTCTTGTGTACACAGATTATATCTTTGGGCCTTTTTTTTTTTGGCAACTGTGAACTCTACAATATAAAAGAAGTACGAGTTGGCAAATACATGTATTATTGATTCCTTGCACCTATAAAATTTATTTCTTGTTTACAATCAGGTCAACATTGGGTGTAGAAAGTCTGTACGTAATATCTCAGATTTTATTATTATTATTATGATAAATTTTTGTATGAGACAGCCATGTCATTTATGTGCTTGTCATAGGTGTTGAAATTTGACACCTTTTTGCTTTAATCAGTATATCAGAATAAGAGCAAATACATGTAGCAGATGTAATTGTCCTGTTTTATGCTGAGTCAAAACCGTTCAACCATTTCTGTGATCAAAATATTTTAAAGTGTTTTTGTCACTACATCAGTGAAAAATGCATAGTGTTCATTTATTAAATTCTGAAGTGAAACCAAACCATTTACTACATGAGTTTTAAGCGTTATATCCCATTTGATATGGTTTTTCAGCTGCATTTGTAAGATTTGTTGTCATTTTCAACAGTACGCTTGTTATATGTTTTCTCCTCCAAAAGTATTGTTTCTGTGATAGGTTGATGGAGCAATTTTGTTTACATGGTTCCTTCGGAGTTTTCCTATCCATTTTTTATACATGTATAATATCAGTAGTTGTTTACTTTTCTCCAAAACCAATTTTGTTGATCAATTGATAAGTAGATGTCGGTGATCACTGCAGTCACCATATCTGTTTCAAAGTTAAGATATGGAGAGGAAAAAAAGTTCGTTTTCACAAAGACCAAAGTTAGCAACAAATGACAGAAAGTTAAGCAATGAATTTCTAAAAAAAAAACAAAAAAAACTGAATTACGTGTATACAAATTGAGCCTTTTTAAAAATTTTCTTTAGATTGGATCTTGATGAAGTTGATAATTCATTCACCTAGGAGTTTAGTCTGTACCAGCATTGCTACATTTAAGTTTAAGTTAACAACAATAAAGAAATACACTTGTATATATATGTAATAAATATATTATATATATGCAGATCTGATGAACACCCTCCACACTTGTACAAATCTATTATAATGTTTATACACCAAAAGCCAGGGCATGTTTGTACTATAATCAACTTCGATATCTAGGTAACCATATGATATAACGATTAAATCAGGAATTACTCTCTTTTGCACACAATGCGTTTGTCCCTCTGGAAATCACCTTGTACTAGATTACTAGAAAGTGCAGTTGGAATAAGGGAATCGTATATTTCTCGGTTTTCATTTCATGAAGTGGAAGAAAAATTATGTTTGAGGTAGACATGCAGGATATCAATAATATTTTGATGCATTCTAACGAAGTTGGATGTTCACTGCTCATAGATTTTCAGGCACCATGGCACAATAAATCTTGACTCTACACTAAACCTATTGTTTATTGTGGTTGATTTTTATGGATGCATGAAATCATGGAAAATTCTATATATATATGTGGTAGTGTGTGTATGAAAATTGAAGAATGGGAAGTGATGAGATGTACAGGAGAAAAGGGGAAGTGTGTATGTATTAGTTTGTTACATTCTCATGGAGGAGGGGGCGGGTGTCACTGACACTGTCAACGGGTGTTGTAAACTAAAAAAGGACAACAAAAAAGCGTACATGTATTTGTTTCCTGCAGAAATGTCTGACTCTATTGTACATGTAGTATGTACATGTATCAGCTATGGGGAGACAACTGATAGGCTGAAGAAACGTTTGAGATGTGTGCAGAGATGAAATTAAAGCATTCCATTTATCCAACCCTTTGCCAAATCCCCAACTCCCACCCCGGCATAATATTTATGACATGTGCATCCTCCCCGAATATTCTAGAGCCCCACAGTATTCGGGTTCACAATTTTATACACTAATTGATTTCCCCCGTCAATATTTGGGAAGCTTAGGGTTAAATGCACCACACTGATTTGAATGGTCTCTAAAACATGAGCACAAACTGCGTTTACTGAGAATCTCTATAAGATCAGCTGGCGACATATCGCAACCTTGATTCTTGTTTTATCTACATGTATAGATCTCCATTCTCTGAAAAACTAGAGGTCTTCGAGTATGTAGAAGATGTATAACAAATGCACACTTTGACATTTGTGTAATGCATGTAATGCGTTATGGCACTTATCAGGCTGAATCATAGTTCCAAATTATTAACTCTTATCATAATTAGGCCTACTAAAGCGGCAAACGTTTAACGTCAAATTCCTCAGTTGTGCAAAAAGTGAAGTTGGAGCAAACAAGAGCTAAGGTCGCGATGTAGCCTTGCGTGACGGCGGCTAGTATGGTCATTGAAAGTTGTCGGCTATAAACGGATGTCTAGGACTTGAATCAACAAGAGCTAATTTCTGCAACCCGGGATCGGATCTTGGAAACAAACATTAAATTACTGACAAAAGTTGTGCAACCATGGTCATACCGAAGCAAAACAGGGCACAGTCACAGTTCTGTATGAGAGAGAGAGGAAAATGCTTTAATATGAGAAAACGGGTCCATAATAACATTAGGTATAAACAATGTTAGTGCAAAAAGCAAAATCGCGTAGGACGTGAGTAAAATATGATAACATTGACAAGGATATTGTAAAATGACATTGTAAGCAATATACACAGTAAAAATAACAGCATATCAGTAACAGGGTGGTCGCACGTGAATTAGTTTGTAGATTCCGCACCAGAGTAGACTTGTCAAGGGTTAATTGCAAAACTCAATAGGCCTAAGTGATAAAGGCCTGCTGGATACAGGCAGTGCAGCACTACTTTCATAAATATCTGTCCAATTTTCTGCATTACATGTAGTGGCCTTCTAGAGTCAGATTTATCCAACCCATTCTCTCTTTCCCCCGATGCATTCTGACGAGACTTGCTATCGTGTGAAATATATTTAGCCAATTTAATCAGAATAAGAATCTGAGTTAATATTAAAGGTTGCTGAAACCAGAAAAACTAGGCGAATTTAGTAGTGTGATGTTAAAATAATTGAAGAACTTATAAAATTCTTGTTATGAAATTGTGAACATTTGTGCCCTCAACAACATGTTCGTGTGGTACCGATACCCTTACAGGCTTATGATACCAAGGTATAAAATTTGAAGCAGATGAAAGCGTATCAAAGATGGAAATCAAACTTTCAGGCCGGATGAATACATGTACATGGACTGTTTTTCTCACAGATCTCTGCCTTTCATACATATAACTCTTTCAATACGTATTATATATAATAATTTGAATATGGAAAACCGATTATTTCTTCAAAATAACTCAGCGTCGTTATCAGAGATGAGAACTGACTGGTCCCAAATCCCGCAGAAATGGCATATCGTCTCAGTTGTAATTGGTGAACAAGGTAAATAAAAATTCAGAATTTATTCAAAAGAGATAGGCCTACATACAACGGTATCTCTTTAAACTTTGCTAAAAAAACTGTTGCTTGCTAACATTACAAGCTGTGAGTGACAGTTGAAATTGACTCTGACCAATGGACCCGTAATGTTAATTAAACGAAGAAAAGTGCACCGATCCTAAAAGAAGAAGAAAGAATCAGGAAAGTAATTACACAGTCACAGAGTTATCTCTATATATAATCTCTATATATAATTGGGTAAAATTGGACGGTTGTACTCTATAGCTGAAAAAACTACCGAACGCAGAGCCATGAAAAAATTACTGAAAGTAGTTCAAAGGCTGAGCAAGGTTTGTATCAATTCATTTTAAGGATGCAACAACCTTAAAAATTTAGAAAAATAGAAAACAAAATGGGCCGTTCGAGGTTTTCCGACTCGTCATTTTTACAGCTCAGACAGGGCCGAGTGTAGTAACATATTTTGGTAACTCGAAACTTTGGTCACCTAAGGCTCAGGAACCGCATCACACTCAGGCTTCAAACTTTGCACAACAGCATTTTATCAATGCGAAATTAACATGGGCTATATTAGAAGTTGTGAAATGTTCAGGCTTCTACGTTTCATTTTTCATTGTTTCGGCATCATTTAGATCTATTTCGAGTCATGGTTTGCTATTTTAAGGTTTCGTTATCACTTCCTGCGATGTGTTCACTATCAAACACACTAACCCGTGCGCAAATCATGCTATTGTACGGGACGCGCAGGGTGTCAACTCACAGAGGCAGAGCAGTAAGACTTAATTAAAAACAAACAAACAAAAATAAAATAAACAAATAGGAACAGGCAAGATGAAGCAGGTCCATAATAACCACCCAGAACTGAAACTAATATTCAAACCGATTTATCCCGGGCAGGGCCGGGGACCTCAGCTAGTCTTATATAAGTCCTTAAAATTCAATGAGTTCTGTGCTGTGTTGATTATGCACGTATTATGCTCATAGAAACTACAATGAGCACCCGCCTTTTCATTATGGAAACAATACATTCACTTGCCATAGCCAGCTGAAACAAACGAGCAATACGCCCATGCGTCACAATTAAATCCCTAGAGTCCCACAAAAATAAAAAAATCAAGAACATGTAATTTTTGACACCCCAGCCAAATTTTTCTTCTGTCTGTGGAACTGCAAAACACAGCATTTAATGCAAAGAAGTGACGGAACAAACTATTTCAGACAGAATGATCTAGTGATAAAAGTATGCCTGGTCCCCATAGTTGTATACTGACATTGTAATGTCAGGTTATATCTACATCCCTACATCTTATATTTATATATATATCATAATAATGATCACTTCTGTTCGAACTGTCAGGGCTGCGTTAGAATTTGGGGCCTTATTCTTGCAGAGTGAAAACAAATTTCCGGTTCCACCCTGGTCAATTTTTACTTCTTAAAGAATCCCAGTGGAAAGAATGGCGTTAAAACATAAAAAATATAAATCTCTCCCGATGTCATTATTATTTTGTCGAAGCTCAGGGCTCTCCACAGCTCCGCCATGTTGATGTATGAATTGTGTCACCGCTTGACGAGGGAGAACAACGCGTGC
>OZ007567.1:48554462-48571962 GCA_963931925.1 Onchidella celtica
GAGAATTTAGTGATCAATTCTAAAAAGGAACGACAGCTACACAATCCATACTTTTGGACTCATTCTGGGCCATACTGCACTGATCTCAGTTCTTTCATTAATTCCAAGCACTATCAATCTTCAATGGAAAGACCTGGGGCATCATTGTTTGAAGTGCATAATTGGTCGCTCTTTCAGTTGTGATTCGCCGGATTGCCTCAGGTCAGACGTCAATTTTATCATTCTTTTTACCAAATGAGAGTAATATTATGAACATGTCTCAGTGTCAAGGTTTTTGCAAAATGGTCATCCATGCATATTTACATTATTATAGGTTTTGTTTTTTTTTTGTTGGAGGACCGACCTACCTCACCATCAAGCCTCTGTTCATCCTTTATGAGCTCGTCAGCAGCGTCTGACTCGGGAAATTAACGTGAATGTTGATTGTCAACATTTTTTTTTAAGTGGGGGGGGGGGGGGGGTTAAGATCTGCTGTGAGGGCGTGGGGCATGTGGGATGCAGTTATACTTTGGACCAAAGTGAATTTCACCTGAAATGGTTGACAATGGCTGCATTTCTATTCACAGCTTCAGTGTCAAAGATATCTCTATACAATCCATAGCAATCGGAATAATCTGAAAATCTGAAATAAACAGTTTCTGCTTTTGTGAACAACAGATTTTCAAAACGCAGTGACTTGTGTTAAAAAAACAGATTAGAAATTGAGTTTTTTTTTTTTTTAAATTGAAACCAAGGCGGTCTTCAACATGTAAATAGCTTTGTGCTCCCGGCAACGATTTTCATCTTTCATGCTCCTGACTTCTCTTCACAAAGACCGAGAGCAGCTCACCACAGAGTGCAAATACACAGAGTCATTTGATATTTATGATAAAGTGGAAAAACCAGAACAGTTGTTCAAAATGGAACACACAGAGAATATCAACATTATGGGTAGTAGGAAACAAACACAGAAACACCTATCAGCAGCTCCAGGTAACAGATGAGAAACGACATCACCATATCTTGAGATAGTCAAACCAACATTTCGGGTTCTCTCTCCTAAGATCAACCAGTCCATTATTTCCAGTCCTAATCATGAAGATTGAACAGTCGATTGTTTTCAGTCTTAAACTTAAAGAATAAACAATCGTTATTTTAGTCCTAATCCCGAGACTAAACAGATGGTGATTTTCAGTCTTAATCCTGACACTAGATAGTCGTTATTTTAGTCCTAATGCTGAGATTAAACAGCCGATGACTTTCAGACCTGGCACTGCTTTAAGCCATTTGATTCGGCGATTTAAAGTGTTTCAACATTGCGCTAACAGCCATCACAGGCTTTCCAGAAAACATAGTTCATTGGAATCTCTAGACCAGTGCACACTGCAGATACCAAATCTATGACATTGCAATCTGCAGCCCTGAAACTTAGCAGGGCGCCGTAATTCCCCGAGGAAGCAGTGGGAGCAGTGCGAGTTCCGTGAATGTGACAGCCTTGTAATGCCCCACGTGTAGGCTCAGTATTTATTCTCAATTAATAGTTCGGTATTGTGAGGACACTGAATTTGACACCAACTATTCGAGACATAATAATTTAGCAACAGAAAACAGATCTCACTGCATACCAAAATATCACTAAAAAGACACTTTACTGTATCTGTTCAGATTTTTAAAAACCATTGCCATGCACCGGCATTACTGATTCCGTCTGAAATGTACAAAATGTTACTCCCTGCCATTTTGCATGCATTGCTTCAAGAATTCGTGCTGCAGTCTTCTTGTTTCTGTCCGCAAGTATGGCGATGAACTCTCCATAATAAAATCCGTTTTCATCTGTTGAGACATCAGAACAATCAAAACATTCTCACACATAGCTGAAGTTGGAAGAAGAGTGTGACGAGTAGCATGGAAGAAACTTGTGACCAAGGATTTCACTAGTAGGGAGCACACGTCTACCATTCGGAAGCTAAAGTCAAGGGTTATATCTCGAAACGTGACTTGTGGAGTCCGTGCATCCAACAGGGGCACATTGAAACAAACCCAGTCCGTATTTATTTACATCAGTAGAACTTTATCATGGGCAGCCACCACAATTCAGCAAATTGCACCCAAATGCAGACTTTGCTCAGACACTTGAACACTGAAGTTATTTAGCTAGGTATTAAAACAGGGAACAAACTCGTGGTTATGGTTAGGGATCTGTGTCGTTAGGAACTTGATGCTTGCTCTATGTTACCCATGCTCCTGAAATGAAAAACAAAAATCATCAGAATTCGAGCGTCGCTTGTGTGTTTAATTCTCTGCACATACAAAGTGTAGGTATATATTTATATATAATTCTTTAGATTTAAAAATACATTTCTGTGTGGTCGTGGTGTTTAAAAAAAAATTAAATGAACTGTGAAAAAACTGATAACTTGTTCACAAGTAAGAATTTAAAACTGCGGGGGAAAAAAATCTATTTCGAAATTCTTGCTTTGTGTTCTGAACATCATATATCTATTTTCCAATTGGGGTCTGACAGACTTCAGACCCACACTCTTGCCATCTGTTGTTAAGGGCCGGTAGTCTAATTACAAAGCCAAATAGAGAAAATACTGAGCAGTGTTCACTGTACAGCTATGGTTTATAATGGAAAATATCACGCTCCCCTAGCAACAGCCTCTTCATCACAATATCCCCCAACCCAATGTAAAATAGAGTTAACTCTTTGTGTGCCATGAATTTTTCCACTTTTGCCGATACAGGAAAAAAAAAATAGTGGCGGAGATGAATGAAAATTAACTACAGCAACATTCTATTAATAGTAAGTCGACTTTCTTTCTTCCCGAAACAAGTTAGCCTAGCATTCTTGTGTGTCGATACAACGGTGATTGGCACAAACCTGACCAGCGGAAGAACCTGTAGGTAGAATGCGCATATCTGCCATCCTGGGTGTCCGGACCCATGCATCACCATTGCCGACTGTGGCACTGATTTTGATTCGTTAGCTGATTTGCACTCCGAGCACTTGAGGCGTCGCGAACCAACCGGCGGCGAGCTAAAAGTGGTTTACTGCAGTAAACAATGGCACGTGTGTACATGCACATGGGAGACGTCGGTCAATTCTTTCACTTCCTTTCCCTTGTTTACACGGATGGTAGGGAATCTGACCAGGCTTGGATCCATCCTTTTCACCCCTGTCATGACAGACAACTGCAATGCAACCAGCAGGCATTTTAACCGCTTAGACATACCTCGAAGTTACACTCATCAGCTGATCCTCCCGCCATCTTGGGTGTCGGAAGAACAAAACAAAACAATTTGTGACGTCATGGGGATTCTACCTATACATCGGTGACTGGCACACAAAGAGTTAATATTTGGCTGGTTTTTATTTTTCCGTAATGTTCAGGGGGTACCATTGCAAAGGTGTGCACACTAAACAAGATCCGGGCATCTGGGACAACTGTAATGAACTTACAGACACTCTATCTTGCCAACAGAGAAGAGCCGCAGGACATATTCACGTGACATCTCAGGCTCATGGGTGGAAGGCACGACCAGGTAATCGCCTGGATGTAGAAAAAACCGCCCAGATGTTTCACGATACTTGGCATAAGTTTCTTCATTTTCCGGCATAAGAGGATCCACGGTCTGGAAGAAGTCAGGCCCAAGGGGACCAGTGGGCGTGCCAGGCAACTGAAACAGACAAAACATATTACAACATTAATTTGTTAAGGATTCATCAAGAAGTTAAAACAAAAAATGACATTGGGCATTAAATGAATCGAGCTTCCGCAGACTTTATCTGTAAGTACTTAGACTAAACCAATTACATCATATAGCTTCAAATGGTATCGAACTTCAAATGAATTGGAATTCCATAATCTGCAACGGAAAACACACATACGAAAAAGACTGCAGCAGTTTTTTAAGGATTCATGAAGGACTTCAAATGATATCGAACTTCCAATAAATGAAATTTCCGGAATCTTTAACTGACGAGAGCGGTTCCAGTATTTGTTAAAGTTTGATCAATAACGTTAACTCCTTTAACTTTACATGAATCAAACTTTCAGTCTTTAACTGAAAATACACATACAAAGCGCCCTACAGCCTTTGTTAAGGATTCATCAAGAACTTCACAATGGTATCGAACTGTGAATGAGAACTTCCGTAATGTACATAAAAATAATAAAGGCAGGATGCTAATGTGTCATTTTCTAATTTAGGAATAAAATTAACGCTTGTACAAAAGACTAATGAGTGATTTGGAGTTTAAATGTTATTTAGTTTGAAATGTAATTAAATGCAGATACGTTTAAGTCACTGAAACTGGAAACTATGGAGCTTTCAGGAATGCAGCAATTGCGATCTTGAAATCACAGCACCATGCAGTATTCTTCCTTATCACTTAGCCTACAGCTTCCAAGTTTGACACACATTAAACTACTGCATCTACCGGTCCCTGAAAAAAGAACCCAAACAAACTTAGATATACTTTAGAAATTCAAGAGCTCAGCGTTCTCCACAGATACACTCACCTGGAAAAGCTCAAAACCTATCGCATACAGATCATCCTCTTCATGGGGCTTGGCGATGCCACGTCTGTACACCTGTAACACGGACACCACCAGGGGAAGACGGCCGTTGAAACGTCGCTGTACATGTGCTGCCAATGAAAAATGAAATAACAAAAATTTCAGTTATAATTTCCCCAGTGTCCTCCCTCACAAAATGATTGATAATCAAAGTTATATATAAATGCGTAGCAAACAGGAAGAAAACAAAAAAAAGTAAAATGAAACAGATGGTAGAATTATGTCAAGAGCATGAATTCCACGACGGACTGGACTAGTTATAGAAATTCTGCAATTGTAAACAAGGCACTGAAAGAGAAGAACTCCCCTTGATCAGCCAAGCAATTCCATCGGGGCACTATGACACAGACAGCAGATCCTTCAAAGATTCATATCAGAGGCATATGCCTAATATAAACAGGGCAAAAGTAAACGAACAATGGACAATATCTTTTAGCCTTAAGTCTAGCGTTATGCCATTCGTGGTAAAATCAAAATAACAAAATAACAACAACAACAAAAATATGAGCTGTTTCACACTGTAAATGCATCCGACAGTACAAAGAAACTTCCATAACAGCAACGAATGTAAAACACAAAATTAAGATCTTCCATTTAAAACGACTGACTTGAAAGGGAAAAAAAATCTGTCAGTGAACGTAAATTACAGGCAACTGTAATCAAAGAAGAAACTGCTATGACTACAGACTTTTGAATTATTTTTTTCTATTTATACATTTAATTTTTTTCTTATCATTTATCAGTTTTGTTTTCATATTTCTCAAAAATAAATCTCACCAACGAGTAAATCTAATTATTGGTGATTTCCTACTCAAAGAATGTAGGCATCCGTATTTTACTTTACCATAAAATTAAAAGAATAATGCGCACATCTTTGATTTTACCGACACATAGTTTTTGGTTGTAAGCGTTCACCAAAATAATTTGTAAGTTTCAAACACCTGGATGCATAGAGAGCGGTTGGTAATCCCCACCAATGCAAGTCACGACATCCTACAACATAGTATCAGCACATGTACTGACCATCACTGTGTATTATGAGATGATACTGTGGGTTTGTGTGAAATGTGTCACATTCTATCCAACCGCCAGAATTCACATTAGCTTCCCATCGCCCTTTCAAATGTAGCTGGAATTCTGAAGAAAGGGAAAAAACAACAAAAAAACAAGAATGAACACAAAGTAAATACCTCACATTTCAGCAGTAGTTTATAATTTTAATACCAGGTACAATGTTACCTTCAGTCAAAACATTTGAGCCGAAAATAATATTTAATGCTATATTCATCAGTTCCTGAAGCAGCACTACAACTGCCGGTGCTGCCAACATCCTAAACCCGCTACCACTACCACCACCGCCTCCACCACTAACCCCACCATCACCACAACCGTCACCATCACAGTCACCACACCACATCACATTACCTCCCCCCACCACTACCCCCCCCCACTAACACCCCCCCCCACCATCACCACTTCCCCCACTCTCACCACCATCATCACCACCAATACAGCACAGTTGCCATCACACCATCCCTATCAGTTGTGTCAAAATTGGGCAAAGAGAAAAAGTTGTAAGTTTTTCTGTGGTTTTTATGAGATTTCATCCCTATCAGTTGTACCTACCAGCTTTGTCACTCAGGCCGTCATGGTCAAAATCAGGTGACATATTACAGATGATCATATTGCAAAATTCTTTCTTGAAATCATGGAAAGACATCCAGAACTCTCCATCTTCCTGGGCGGTCACATCCAACTCTCTCTTGATCGACTCTGGGACTCTGTTCCATTCATCCCCTCTGCAAGTTACAATAATAATACACGCAGTTGGTGTTGAGCTCTTCATTTTAGGAGGTTTCGCTGCCCTTTGCATTTACACCTCACTTTTCTTCTTTTTATTTTTCTTGTTGTGCTAGGGATCCGTTTTTAGAATTTTGCCCGGGCAGCGGCCTGTTGGGCCTGCTATTTCCGACTGCCAAGGTATCTTTAACGTGCTCAACGTGCACACTGACCCTCCGAGATTTTAGTCCTTAGCCGAGAAGACTAGGTTCTCAGTCCTGTTTACCATAGGATCGGAGACAGGAAAATATGAGAAAAATCCAACATGCCTGCATCGACCGGGATTCAAACCCGGTACCTTCAGCATGAGAGGCGAGCACCTTGCCTCCAGGCCATCGTGTCTCTAACATAATAATGCAGTTTTAATCAGGGTAAGCATAATTTATGTGGTCGAGAAATCAAGACCAATAATAGCGAGAGAGATCACAAGCGAGTCAAGTCTGAGTTTTCTCAGTTTTAGTGTTAGGTGTGGACTTTGGAATTAAACGGGATCTCGCAACACCGGCGAGACTACTACAAGTTTGTATCACTATGGGATCTGGCGCGTCAAAGCTGTCTTGAGTCAGCTAGAGGGAAGAGAGACTTTGCGCACTGAGTCAAAACAGACGCAAAACGGTCTTGAATCGGTGCGGCATCAGCCTAAAACATTGACATGTCCACAGAGAATATAGATGTATAGAGAGGTTTCACTATTGGTCGATTTGCACTGCGAGACACGGGAGGCTCCGCAAAACCATTGTTAGCATGGAGCGGAAAGTAGGTCGCTGCGGTAAACAAAACTGGTTTATGCATTTCCACGGGGCGTAAGAACTTACAAACGGCTCTAAATCGTTTCAGTCAGCCCAAAAATATGAACAATCCACAGTAAACAGATATGCACACTATCTTTGGTGAAGATGGCCTCTTTCAGTTCTTTAATTTCTTGTTTACCGCAGCGACCTAGTTTCGCGATATGGCGGAAGTGACATCTCTCTATACACCTATACTCTCTGATGTCCAGACCTGCTAGCGTTGCAGTCTTGTTGCTGATATGATTTGATATCATAGCGTTTTTTACTGCATAACTTGAATCAAATTAATACGCGTGACATTTTTTTACCACTCAACAGGTGATAGCGACTGTAAACTGGGTCAATGTGACATCTGATGACACATTCTGAGGCAGTTCCTGCAAATTATATGACGCGACATTAGTTCTTGTTTGTTTGTGTCCATTTTCTGAAAAACTGGAGATCTAATAGTATGTCAAAGAGGTACAACAAATGCTCACTCTGACACTTGTTTTTAAATGTCTTATAGCACGTAGCAAGGTGTTTCATAGTTCTGTTTTATTCTAACTCCTTACCATTATACCAAAACCGCAAACATTTAACATCGAATTTTTCAGTAGTGCAAAAAGTGGAGTTGGAAGAAACAAGAACTGCGGTCGCGATGTTCATTCCTAAAAATAGAAATTTAATTACATTTAGTTCAGTTAATTTCTTTGCTATGTCCAAAAACCAACCATTTTTCAACTGATTTCCGTAGATATCCACAACCAGGGAGCTCCGTGGTCCTAATTATAGTTTGCCACTTTATTACAGACTCCACCGCGTTTGAAAATTACGAAGGGGCAATCGCGGTGCGTTAGCTTAGTATGAATAGAGAATTCTCATTGATTTTATCCAGCTGGTTCAAACGTAGACTTGATTAATGTCTTCTTTAAAAGGGGATTAGAATTTGTAGCCTCGCGTGGTTACTGATGTTTTGATTTGTTAACAGTGTTTAAACTAACAGTCTTAACTCTTTCAGGACCTCAGTATTAGGGGCTTAGGTCAAGTCTGGACGTATTAATTTTTTCCCATTTTGGGGAAATATAGATCTAGCATGATTCAGAAAAACCCTTACAGAAAAAAAAAAGTATTGATAGTTAAGAAAGAAATGTTATACATCAAATAAACGAGAACTGAATGTAGAATACAACATAAATCGTCGATACGTCCAAACGCGTTCTTCACTGGCGCCGATAAATCGGTGATACGTCCCGAAATAGTTAAGGCTCAGCGCGCATCGGCCGATTTTGATGGGCTGGCTAGTTGGATCGTGACGTCACGACATTAAGTTTCGATGATATCCAACTAATTGGCTGGTGCGCCAGATCCCATTGAAACTAAGTGTTATGACATCCCCATCCAACTACTCGGCCGATCAAAATCGGCTGGCCAGCACTAAGGCTTGAATGCGAACATTTCGGCATTTTTCATCTCTGAGCCAGTTAATGTCTATTATACTGTCAGATTCAGAATGAAAGCGAAGTAAGATGACTTTTCCCGACCTCTTCTGTTCTTGTTATGAGAAACTGAACTGAGTACCCCAAACTTGGTGAAGGCAGAGACAAATTAATGAAGCACGTCTGATGACTCTGGACTCTCCGCTCTCTTTCGAATTATTTTACAAAAATGTTGTCACTTTGTGTAGTGAATGATTTTTTATTCGTATTTTTTCTCAGCATTATTATAAAGTCGTAATTTCGCCGCTTTCTTCATTCCTCCACTATCCAGCATGTTAGAGTCTGATCTCTTCCTAATAACAACAGCATGAACCGCTAACTTGCTGGGTGACATTATACACATTATACTATTAATAATGAATTGAATTTTCAACTCGCTGGTCGGCTATCTGGCCCTGCATGGAAAAACTGCTTGCTGGTTTGATAGACTGCCAGACTGATGGATTAACACAATGACCCCCCCCCCCCCCCCCGCACCCTCACACACATGCACACTTTCATTTGTGGAGTCTCTTGCATTTGGTGAACAAGAGGAAGGGAAAGAAGGGGAAAAAATAGGCAAAAGCACCTAAAAATATACATTTGTTTCTTCTCGCATGGAACTAACATTATGATTGTTAAAGACAGTGCTTAATAAGTAGGCCAAGATCCCGGTCCAATTTAGCTCATCTGACAGCCAACTGTAAGCTGCCACTTGTCAAACTCATGGTCAGCATGCTATTTCTAGAGCCATATATCTCATGCACGGGCCCGAAAAGTGTGTATGTGTGTGAATGTGAGTGCTTTTTGTGTATGTGTCTAAATATATGCAGGGGCGTATTTATTGGCCAGTCCAAAAATACCCAACGAAGACCTGTCACAAGGAATCTGACAGGTCCACTCTTATCGTTGCAGATATGTAGATTGAGTATAAAAGTACACCGAGGAGTGTGTGGACGTGCCTGAGCACTCACGCCTGCTTATCTCTTCAGAGTGATAATATTAATTATTTTGTGATGGTGAAAATAGAACTAGACCTGATGATGCGTGTGCACACATAAAAAAACAACAGAAACAAGAATCGATTAATATCTCGGTCATTGAATTCTGACGTGTTGTGCTATCTCTGATTATTTAGCAAGAACGGTCACTTTGTTCTGACTTTCAGCTTTCCCTATTCTCTTTCCCAATTACATTATGGGCCTTCAATTTTAATGAAACGCCGTTTAACTTTAATGTATATTAATGAGTCGGCACCACAGCGCTAAACGTGCAGTTTAGCAAAATGAATAGCAACCTTCATCAAAAACCTAAATCAAGGTCTGTTAGCATTAACGATTTTCCTGTGCGCATTTACATTAAAAAACGTGTCAGTTCATGCCAGTAGGTGGGTATTTGCTCTGGTCTTAATGCATTTTATGGCGCCTCTGCCAAAATTCATCTGAAGATCGTCACTGATCAAAGGCCGTGATGTAAATATTTATTTGAACTGCTGTTACGTACGGCTGTACGACATACATGTATTTCTTCCCTTCCCACCACGCACAAACTCACATACAGCAATAAAACAACAAGGAAAGAACTCCAGCTAGCAAGAATGCAGCCTGAAGTTATCATTTGAAGACAGATGAAAGGTCATGAATGTACGATTGCGTTCATACTGATGAAAATACCAGGGTTTACCTGCCCGCCCACTAACCTACCTACCTACCTACCTACCTAGCTACCTACCTACCTACCTACCTACCTACCTACCTACCTACCTACCTACCTACCTACCTACCTACCTACCTACCCACCTACCTATCTACCCGCCTACCTACCTACCTAAATACCTATCTACCTATCTACCCACCTACTTACCTACCTATCTACCTACCTACCTACCTACCTAAATACCTATCTACCTACCTACCTACCTACCTAGCTATCTACCTACCTACCTACCTAATTACCTATCTACCCACCCACCCACCTACCTACCTACCTACCTACCAAACAACGGTCAACAAATCCAGATACTAATAATAACTACACTGTCACTGGCCTAACTAACAACCTTCCCTTTTCATTACTTTTCCAAATATCATCTTGCCTCAACCATCTACCAGAGTGTGTACACACGGGTAAGAGTTCCTCGTATTCTGCTGCATGTGTCGTCCCCGCCTTCTCATCAGTCTACTTGTTCTGTTGTCTGTCTGTCAGTCTGTCTGCCTATATGTTACTGTTAGACATCCGTGATGATGACTCACCCATCACACCACGCCCCCTCCCACTCTGTATCTCCCCAGGGGTTTCGAACACGTATAAGTTTTGCTGCTCTGTCGATGTACGGGATCTCCTCTACTGCAGTCACCACATAGGACATGTTGGAGACCATGCCTTTCCTCTCTTGTCTAGATGATTCAGTGCGGTCCTGAAATTCCAAAGGGAAAATGTCATATACATGTTTCCACACTATCAGAAAGCAACAGTTATTCACGTGGATACCTATTCTAATGTCATTTTAGGCCGGAATCATGAATCGGAAACTCAAAGCACAATGTCACTAAGCATAAGGAAGCTTCCAACACTGCAATTCTCAAACCCTGACTTTAACCCTAAATCTGAACCTAACCTAAAGTATACGAAAAACAGAGCACTGGTACCAATACGCCCGCCATCTTGGCAAACAAAGGACAGGGTTGTATCAACTTCAGGAAAACTGACTGGGTTAAAACAAATTCCCCATCTGGTCCTAATGAATCACTTCTTTGTTAACATTTGTAAAAAAGACTTAATGTCTTCCAAACACAAAGATCAAATTTTCCGAAACAACCTTTTAAAAATAAAATACTATAATGCGGCTAAAATGATCACTCTGTGATTTATCTTGTTCTGGTGCATTTAAGGTGCGTACGCCCCTTCATCTGTTTGCTTGCTGTTTGTAATCATGATTGATTTCTTGACCTGGGTGAAGTTCATCATCATTAGCCATTATCCGCTCTTTCAAACTAAACGATGAACAGTTTCAACGTAAAATTAACTGTCCTTTGCATTAGATGATAAAACCAAACCTTAGCAAAAATATATCCTGATATGTATATAAAAAAGTTGGCGGGAAAACAAGGCACTGAAGGAGTGACAGATTTCATTGCACATTTTACTTGTCTTTTATCTATGAAATCTCTCAGTCGATTTTGTTGCTATTGTTAGATTGGCAGGGAAGTCATTTCCTTACCTAACAGTACCACTTACAAATTAAAGGGTTCTACCTTTTCTCAGAATGCTTTTTTCATGTTGTATTCTATAGGGGAAGGAAACCCATAATATAGTAGTCTAATATAATAATTATTCAAGCTTCACGCAGGCGCCAACTCACTTCAAAGTCAGTATGGAAGGTAGAAATATAAATTTGCTGAAAACAGTGCGCCCCCTTTGATAATTGAGTCACAGAGAGAAGTAGCCAAGTAGGCATCCGTAATTCAGTCATAATTCAGGCCACTTCAAAGTAACCTAAAAGTACTTGGAATTCATCATTGTCAGTGAAATTCGAACTCGAAGGAAATTACAATAATTTCACGTGGCGTGATTCTGTTGTACAAAAAAGAAGCATGCGTGATTTGAGTTTAGCCATCTATAGCATTACGAAGGTAGTTGTCAGTTTAATTCATTCACCTAGTAATAATGCGTTATTTCCACACTGGCAGCAGAAAAAAAATTAATGTGTTTACTGGCATTTGTGTTCTGTAAATACTTACAATGCTGAGACAGCCAATGACGGCCCCACATTGGAAGGCTCCTCGCATGAGATAGAAGTCATTCTCCCTGAGATCTGCCAGCGTGTACCACTCGGCAAGTCCGCTCGTCAAGTCCGTGTAAGCATCAGCCTCATAGCCAAAGTCCAGAGCTGCATAGGATTTGTTTAACCTGGTCCAAGCAAAAGAACGTTAAATCATAATACTGTTTGTGCAGTTTTGATACTGATTATTCATGGTCAGGTTTTTCCCTCAGAAGGTAAAGATGGTAAAATAAATGATTGCTAATGGCACTAAGTTCAAATGAATCAAGTCGTGTCAGTAATCATAATAATTTATACACTTAATATCCAGATATAGTTATCTGGGCGCTTTTTGCTGTATCACCAGTTTCACAGCGTTCTGTTTTTGACATAGTCATTGTCACTGCCATCTTTACAAGACATGTATTACGTTGTATTCGCTATAACTGATTCTTCTCTGAATCACGAAGATATCGGGACAGAACTCACTTTGCATAAGCTTTTTCTACCAGCGACACCCAGTATTCATTGGGATCTGCGGAACTGGCAAACAGCAGGTTGCCGTCTACGGTAGGCAGAAGGTCATCCACATAAACATCCACCCAATTACCGAATTGCCAAAAACGACAGTGAAATTGTCCATTGTAACCTGGGCTTCCGAATAAGTTGTCATCTGGAATGACCTGTAAAATAAAATTTTTATGTTAAACCACAAGCTATGTTATTTACCAACTTGTATTTCAGTAGGATTTGATTGTACAGTTCACCCACAGAAGCTGTTAAAGTAATTGCAAATCTGAAATCGAGAAAAAAAAAAAAAAATGTGGTGGAAATAAGTGGCGATGCGATTTTTTTGTTTTTTTTGCGAATATCTACCATGGGATATCATTGTCTTCTTTATTAAATCTAAAGATTGGCAGTCTTGAATCATCTTTGACCCTAACTGCGATAATCTTCCATTCATGATTCAGTGGGTGCATTAACGATAATGGTAAATACCATGAACATTCTGATGAAACACACTGATTGATCAAAGGACGATGCACTGGTATGTCATTTCTTATGTGAACTCAGGTAATCTATATTATTTTCAGAACTACAAAGCAAGTATTTATTCAAAACAATTATCCTAATAAGGTTTTTTATGTAAGTGAAATAAAAAATATGTGGTCGTTAGGCGCTCTGAAATAATGCCACAGATGAACACTGATGTTGCAAGATTTCAAAATTAGTCTTGTTAATCAGCAATTTAAACAGTTGAAATTGCTATTGTCCTGTATCGCTTTTCGTTGCAGCGCACCA
The DNA here is from genome assembly GCA_963931925.1 of Onchidella celtica. Classification (NCBI taxonomy): domain Eukaryota; kingdom Metazoa; phylum Mollusca; class Gastropoda; order Systellommatophora; family Onchidiidae; genus Onchidella; species Onchidella celtica. Next base: position 48,568,174 of record OZ007567.1, read on the forward strand.
TGATCAAATCAATATTGATTCCAACACACTACACACACACACATACACACAAACGGATCAGATACAAAGACCTAACAAGATATAACGATTTTCACTTCACAGAAACAATAAAGTGTTGATCCCGCTGGTGCTTGAAAGATAAATACGTTACGTTTCCTTAAACTTAAGTTTTGGGTGAATGCACACATAGACACATCCAAGATCCAAGACACTTTTTACTTTATTGATTGATATCAAAAACAAAAGAATTAATTTCTATCTTTAAACTGCATGCTCGTAGTTGTGGTAAACACATTGTACATAGAAATGATACGTCTTTTCCAATGAGGCGACTTGGGGAGAGTAGGATTCTATGCAAAAATTCACGAGGAATTTTCTAAGAATAGGAAGATGAAAGGAAGGAAAAACGTGGATCCCCCCGACCGTGACTCTGTCAGTAGCTTTAGACCATGCTCACCTTAGATATGAGCTGCGGTTTCTCCGCAATAAGTGATAAAGTAGAGAGGAACCAGCAGTCATTGAGGTCTCCCCGTTTCATATCATGCCTGTTGGCAGCTTCAGCTATCAACACAGGATGAAGAGACAATTCCTGTAAGGAGAGAGAATGAAGTCAACGTTACAGAACTTACAAACAATGATATTGACAATGTGTCTTTGCTATTTTGTGGTGGGATACGAGAAAAAGAGGTCCGGTTGATTGAAACCCCCCCCCCCTCCCCCAACACACACACAAACATTTTAGAGAAAGTCCAAAGAAACCTGAGTTCACTCGTAATACGGAAATATCATCTTGAATTGAGAAGAGCAGAGGAGAACGTCATCGCAAGGTTCTTGATGAATAAATGTTTGAAATGATACCATTTGAAATGCTTCAAGCAGTTTTCAAAACTTTCATCCATGGGTACATAAGTATACTGCTGTCTTATCTTATCTTATAAAAAAAAAAAAAAAGACTGGAGTAATTCACTGTGGTGCAGTTTTTGTTCCTTTTTTGCTCAGCGCTGTAGCCTAAGTGACAATTTCAAAAAATATTAATTTCCTGAAGTGCCAACTAATCCTTTGTATTGACCAACTGTGTTTATTCGAATTTCAAGTATTTTTAAAAAATAGATGTAAATGTGTAAAAATACAATGATCTCTTTTTGAGCCCTCTTTGATGAGTCCACAGCACAGGACACCATATTTGACACACGTGCAATTTGGTGCGATTTCCCTACCCAGGAATGAGTGCGCATATATATGTATAAGATGTGAATCAAGTCTGTAGAATATAATATAGCGGCAGACGTCCTAGATCACAGAGAGGGAGGAAGACGAGTGGAGGCACAGGTTTATCCTGGATAATGCTGGGTACTTCATGTAGTTTAATAAACAGTCCATTAAATGAAAATATGCCAACTGATGACGACACCATATTGTTCTTCATGTGTGAACTACAGGCCATTCATGCCGCCTTCAGTAAGTTTTACTTTTTACTTAATACATCGAAATTTACAAGACTGTTTATAGAATATATCAAGACTCCACAGAAAGAGAAACAGTTTCAAAAATCTATGAGATAGCATGTTGTATTAAATGTTTACTTACATGTGGCCGCTTCCATACAATCTTTTTATGACTATGTTTGAACTGCTTGGAGCCGATGGAAGAATCTCGTGGTGGAAACTGGGTATCCACAAACAACTTCTTTTCTTCCAGTTGTTTCCGCTTTCTGTAAGCTTGCTGGAGAAGAGTGAAATGATGCAATTTGCAATCAACCCAATTAAATTGTGTTCATTCAACAATAAAGAAATGTGCTCACGACATGAACAGCATCAATAATTTGTTATAAGAATATCCCACAAGATTGGCACAATTTATCATATTTATTTCTGCAAGCTTTGACTTAGCCTACTTCGAGTAAATTTTTGACATGTGCACTTTTTTTTTTTAGTAATGTTCAATTACAGTTGTTTTTAGTGGACAGGTATCCATATCATGCTCTGTAATTTCTTAAACAAAATCAAGAGAGACGACCATTTATTAGGAACTTGAGTGCTCAAAGGTAGCTTTACATTCCATTCCACGAAAATCATTCAGGTTGTTGGTACAGTATCTCCCAAAACCGGGATGACAATCAGGTCAATAATCGGTAGATCAATTGTCCTGCCACAAGCTTGTGTTGAAATTATCAACAAACCTCTCACTGGCGTGGATCAGACGTCAGTCCAATTGATCTGTCCTGCCAGTAAGATGCTTAGGGCACTCGATAAATTCCTCCCCATTGTATCATTAAGAAAGTCATAGTATCATGGAATAGTCAATGGCCTACGCTTGGTCCAGCGGTCTTCATGCCTACAGCTACATGGATTCCAGTAGTGAGAAGTGGCAGGGGCCACAAATGTATATTGATAGCAAATCATGCGAACCTCTAATATTCGTATACTGCTAAGAAACCAGATAGGTCTACTGACTGACATTGGCACGCCCTAGCATTCCATGCCCCAGCTCGGAAAGAATTTGGAGTCGGAACGATACGTTCATTTACATGAATAACAATCTTCTTTATTAATCCTTTGATTAAATCCAGTACAGTTTTCTGGTATTATGCTGGAATCGTAGCATTTAAGATCATTTATACAATATGTCTCCAGTATGATACTGTCCTGAGACAAAAGGGTTCACACGCTGATAACGCATGACATAATTCTTGACATTTTCCTCATTGCTCGTCATGGTTTTTTCTTTTTGTTTTTGTTTTTATGCTACATTCTAACAAAATCCTGGACACGAGAAAAGCACGTAGTGGGAACAAATTTGAACGGAAGACAAAACTTCTGGTCTTTGGTAAACAAAACAAAAATACAAAATCCTCATTGCTACAAGCTGGTGGCTTTTGTCCATCTTTTCTATGTTCATATGCAGACATACAATGCTTTGTTTTTAAGTTGTAACTCTGACCTAATCATCAAAATAATGTGTGAAAAATAACGCAGGAAAATACTCGATGTTGATACTTGAAGTCGTCTCGAACTTGAAAAGGAAGTGTTTCTGTAAAATTAGATGCCATCAGATTGTCTAAATTTAGAATCTGATAACAATGTGCTCATGGCATTTGTAAGTTTTACATTCCCATAACAGTGTTCTAGACAGGTGAGGACCGTCACGCCGCAGCTATGTACACTCAAAACGGGCCAGGAAAGTTTTTAACTCTCTTTGGCACTCACCAATTTCAGTGAAAGACTTCACGCAAATGTCACAGTATGAAAAATGTCAACAATTACTGCGGACAGGAGGTGAGGCATTTCATGACCTTAGTTCTTGTCTGTTCCAACTCCACTTTTTGCACTACTGACAAATTCGATGTTAAATGTTTGCGGCTTTAATATTAAGATAAGGGGTTGGAATAAATCGGAGCGGTGCAACTGCTTGATAAATGCCATTAACAAGTGTCAAAGTGTGCATTTGTTATACCTCTCCTGCATACCAAAAGATCTCCAGTTTTGTCAGAAAATGGAAACAGAACAAACATGAAATAGGGTCCCGATTTTCATGGCCAGTAAACGTTGTTTCTATCAATAAACAAGCACGTGTCCTTGAGATAACTGTGAAAAACAACTGCAACAAAATCGTTATAAAGCAGGTATTGAAAGAAAACAAAAAACAAAAACAAAACCCACACATAATACTTCACTGCAGTCATATGCCAATACAGACTCACATAACACAAACATACACATATAATGCACACACACGTACTGTCCCACTGAGGCCCCCGAAGTCACATACGTACAAACACACATAACTTTT
>OZ007567.1:48574462-48646962 GCA_963931925.1 Onchidella celtica
ATCATGGATTCGTAGCGAGTCTGAGTGCTGTGTGACACGGTGGAGGTGTGTTACCGTAAGATGTGTGGTGAGTGAAATGTGGACTATTGTGAGTACGCTTGATGGTTCGTAATGAGTGGTGAAGTGGATAGTAATTGTGTGGTGTATTACAGATGTAATGTTATTCTTATAGGTGCCGGGGTCGGGCAGAGAAGCCACCCGCGGTGAGCGGACTTGTGCCGGGGTTGGGCAGAAGGCTACCCACAGGCCGCCTGAGTGAAGCTGTCGCGCAGGACAGAGGGAGCACATGAGTCGTGGCAGTCTGGCCACAGACAGGGACGTTGTTATTGTCCTTATTGCTATTCAAATGTTAATGTGCTATTAAGATGTTAATGTGCCATTGAGAATATAATGTGCTATTGAAATATTAATGTGCTGTTAAGACCTCGAGGGGAGATTGAGATACGGAGATTAGGTTGAGCAGGCGCCAATAAGAGAGGCCAGCAAGTAATATATATATAGATGTGAGGCTGAGGCCAGAGCATATTTTAGAAAGTATTATCGGGTTGTGGACCCGTAGAGGAATGAATGTCGGGAGTGCTGACCATTGTATGGTATTTGAATTGAATAATGTAATGCACGTATCTCTTTATTTTTATGTATAATAAATGTGTGAGTCTGTTTGGTTGTTCTGTTAAGTGTTATACTTGTTCGTTCGTGATTGTTGTCCTGTCGTAATAAGTACATCTCCCAGTCTGGGATTTGTTACATACACCTTTACTTTATCTGCCTCGAAACTTCTTGGTCAGTTATTTTGAAAATGAAGACTTAATTATTGCTTCACATTCTAGTGATCTGCCTATTTTATAGAGTTCAGATGAACTGTATTACAATATGTATGTGTTACAACAATATGGCTGGTTTTTCTTAAGAAAAATCATGTTGTAAAATCCATAGTCTTTATTAAGTTTGGAAGCTTGGCTTGAGTTAATGCAAAGCGATTCCTACTGAGGTTAAAATAATACTAGTCTTCAAATGTCATAAAAAATGTAGAATGCAAAATTTCTGTTGCATTTCACGGGCAGCAATACTAAAGTAGATCCTTTAAAGATGTTGATTTTCAAATGAATGGGAATATAATTTATATTTGCAAGGACAGCCTCTCTGCAAATTGATTTTCTTCACAGATTATTTTTAAAATTTACAGCAGTTGCAGTTCTTTGCCGGGACAGCAAATAGACTTCACATCGGACGGTTTTATTCAGGGTATGCAATCAAACTTTGGTCTAATATAAACACTGGAAAGAGGGGCCGTTGCTTCTCAAGTGCAGCGGAAAATAGGCTGTATTTGGGCATTGTATTGATTTGTATTATAACAGAAGAGAGAGAGAGAGAGAGAAAGGGGGAGAGGGAGAGAAGGAGAGAGGGGGAGGGGGAGGGAGAGGGTGAAAGAGACACAAGGAGAGGTCGGTACACCTTGTTTGACCTATAAAGAGAAGAAGTGATAATAATAATAATAATAATAATATACTGAATTTAACATTGTTATTATTTAGTCTTTCCTTTTAGAACTCTATTTATTTCAATAGTATTCAGGGAACATAATTATTATTGAATGTTTGAATAAACACTCAAAATAAACAAACGTCTCTTCAGCATAAGGAAGAAAAGTATAGCATTTGTCAAAGTCATGATTTGTAATGGATTTGCAATGTAGTTTCTGTTCTGTCTCCACCGTAGAGAGAGAGAGAGAGAGAGAGAGAGAGAGAGAGAGAGAGAGAGAGAGAAGAAAGAGAGAGAGAGAGAGAGAGAGAGAGAGAGAGAGAGAGAGAGAGAGAGAGAGAGAGAGAGAGAGAGAGAGAGAGAGTACCGGTAAACAAAAGAAAACAAAACAAAAGGTTTGTAGAGTTCTTCAGTGTCACTGAGAAGCTGACCACTTATCCAGCTAATGAGTTTGACCCTTTCCCACAATTTCCTGCTCCTAAGGTCACCCACTTACTCACTCACTCGAACATATCACTCCTTAATTAAGGGTATGAAATCGCACGCGCGCGCGCGCACACACACACCCACCCCTACACACACACCTGAGTGGGCGGGGATGTATCTACTTGAAGCCAGTAACAGCCCAATGTCTCAAAGATCAATGTCAGACAGGCGTATGTTAATATTCTCTAATTACTGGGTACATGTAAACAAAAGCGCTCTGCTTTGTAGGGTATTAAAGAGCCTGTCTGTCTAATGCCACAAATCTGAGCTCAAGAACGTTGCATAAACCTGGATTATTTATCGACACTCTCACTGGCAAGAAAAAGTTAAAAAAGGGAGCTGGCGACATCTGTTCCCACCAGTGACCTTAGCAAAGAACCAACGGCGCGCTTATTTATTCATATGTTTTATACCAAGAAAGGGCTGTTTCAATTGCGTTTCGAAAATAAACTTAGAAATACGACTGGCCACCAGTTCTTCCGTCCCTAAGTGTTGTCCAAAATGATATCTATCTGTTCGCAATGAACATAAGTAAGAAGGTAAGGGTTGTGTTCTGTCCAAATAGAAGTCATGGAAAACAATAGGATGCCAAAATAAGGAAGTTTCACTGTGAAGTTTATGGAAGTTGGGAGGGAGGGAAGGAAGTAAGGGGGTTGGGTAGTGGTGGGAATGCTGTGAAGAGATAGGGAAGAGTCACAAATACTGTCTTTGGGTGAGGAAAAAGAGATGTCAGACAACAAAATATTATAGAACTTAAATGCGCGAATGAAACAGCCAGAAGGAAGCCTATGGGAGAACATGTTCAAGGGAGAGAGTGTCTCAGAGAGAGAGAGAGAGAGAGAGAGAGAGAAAGAGGAAAGAGAGAGAGAAAAGGGGGTGCGAGAGAGGTGAAGGAAAGAAGAGATAGAGAGAGATGCGGGAGGCAAGAAAAAGTGAGAGGGGGAGAGGCAGACAGAGAGGTGCGGGATACGACTGAAAGAGGGGAGAGAGAGAGAGAACGGGTGAGCCAGAGAGATGAAGGAAAGAAGAGAGAAATGCAAGAGGGAAGGAACAGAGAGAGGGGGGAGAGAACGGAGAGAGAGAGTGTGAGAAAGGGGATGCGAGAGAGAGCTGAAGGAAAGGAGAGACAGAGGGTTGTAAGGGGAAAGATATAGATAAAGTGAGAAATAGAGAAAGAGAGAGAGAGAGAGAGAGAGAGAGAGAGAGAGAGAGAGAGAGAGAGAGAGTCACTAAAGAACAAAATGGTGTGAAATGCAGCAATCCCAGCTTTAAAAAAAAGCAGACAACTGGATTGACAAAAAAGGAAAGTTAAAAAAAAAAACACAGCTTGCTTTGAGGTCCAGAACATCACAAGCACACTCACGTTCATCCATTGGATTGTTCACAAACAGACAGAGTCAGTGGGTCATTTACATAACTGACATGTGAGTTTGTCGTGGAGTCTGTGAGTGCAATTATTACGTCAGCAATCTTTGATTTATTGCCTTCGTCACGGCGACCGACAGTTTCATGCATGACCTACAAAATAATATGGCAATCAATTTGGCGTTTACGTGTGCCTGCTTCGTGTGCATGAATAGTAGTGAGAAATTGCGAAATCGTGGAGAAAGGGAGTGGCATTTTAGAAAAAACAATTCTGGATCTGAAATGCCTCTGGAATTTTACATGATTTTTGCCATCTTATTTTTTTCTCCTAGATAAGCCACGGCGGTCCAGTATTTGCCATAGCACATTGTTTTCATTGTACTATAGTGGAGCTCGAGGGTGAACGTGGAAGCGTCTAGAGCTTCGTGACTATGTGACCAAGGAAGGTGACACTTTGTTTACCGCCTTAATTTTTCGCAGATGAATTACTTGGACACATCTGTTTTGGACCAAATGCAATCTTTGAAATTATTTATTTACAATTTTTCAACCCCCAAAAGTATGACAGGACATTTTCTTGTAATAGTAATATCATTACTGGGACATAAAATATTCTGTTTTCATAAGAAATGAAAATCGCCAAGGACTGAAAATGGCAAGAAATTTGATCTGATTGCGGGGCTTAATTGTTCATCTTTCAGTTAAATGAAATACCATGCTTCCTCTCTCTCTCTCTCTCTCTCTCTCTCTCTCTCTCTCTCTCTCTCTCTCTCTCTCTCTCTCTCTCTTTCTTTCTCTCTCTCTCTCTCTTATGCTCGCGTTTTACACATCCATAAAGTGCTTCGTAACGTACTCAAATGGGCTTGAATATTATCCCAAATCTTAATGCTGCTGTAACGGGGCATGAATCCAACAGTCATTCTTAACTCTTACAGCATAGCTATCATTAAATATATATATTAAACCGGTACAGTTACATCATTAAGAGTCACTTGTGGCATAAATTCCAAACCAATGTCTTGTTAATTTATACTTTATCACTTTTGTCCTGAAAGTGAAAAGATTTACAAGTATGAAACAAATTTCAGTATAAGTACGACCCAAGCCCTGTCTTGCTGCAGAAAAATACCAAATTTCAGTAATATAAAGAGGCTTCGAAATGCGCTCTAATCATCTCTCGCATTCTGTACTGTGCTGCACCATAGAGCTAACCTACAGTACTGGATTAGGTTAGGGAGATCGCACCTGTAAAAACGGACAGCGGTGACGTTCCAGCGATTAACTTTGTTGTGTGGTTACCATAACTACAAGCTGGCTGCATCCTGTGCCAGGCAGTGAAGTGAAAATAAAGTCTGGTTGAAATGTTTTTACGTGTGTTTCATTTCGCGTGCAGCATGTATTTCCTGGCGCGGTCATTAAGTATACATGTCTGGCATTGCATGTATAATTTTTCTTTTCTTTGGCGAGGATTCAATTGTTCATGTGAAACAATGGTGTGAGCTTTTACACGCATGCTGGTCATATACACATGAAAAGGTTACAGTAACAAATTGGAAGACGGGAACAAGAAATACAGGTTTACGTTAGTATCCAGTGCTAATTACCATTTGTAAATTGTACATAATGGATGAAATAACAAGATTCACCATCAGAATTTTATTGTTGTTTCACAGAGGTCTCTACATTTCAAATACGTGAAGTTTAAGTCGAGATGCATAAATGATTGAATTTCGTAGCACGGTAAATCGTTGCCTTTCTCGATAGGTGATTAGACTTACAATAAATTGTAAAAATTGTGAGACAATATATTGAATATCTTTAATAAGTATTAATGTTTTAATTTCCTGGTACAAATATAAAGTGACCAAAAAAAAAAATAAAAAAATCGTCAGCAGTTTTGCGGCCCATCAAAGGACAGTTATTAATGTCATATGGGAAACAGTTGCCAGGCAGGGACACAGTGACCAACAGTATTGCATGTAAGTGCTTGCAATCACTTTTGATTTCTACGTACTCTTTACTCGTCCCTTCTCCCATCCCATCCCACCCTACCCCCAAAACATACAAATTAAACGAGCCCGTAGGTAATGATAGGCTAAAAATAACAACAACAAAAACAACAAACTCGAACAGTGAAAATGACGTAATTATTTGAAACAAAGAATTGACCGATACATTGAAAGCCTCCAAATGAAGAAACATATGAACTAGTGACAGTCCGCAGGGAAACAATCAGCCTTGGTGATGGTGCTATGTTCTGTTGATTAGCACATGTGTAATATATAATTTATGTAATTAGTGGAAAAACCTTCCTCAATTTCCCATCCCGGTTAGTGAGCCACAGGAGAGACCTGCGTGTCCCAAGGGTTGGAACATAATTAATGGAAGTCCACTATCTATCCAGCTAGATCTATCCTTGCACCCATCAGCCGGAGGTAGTAATTGAAATGGGCAAATGAAACTTCGAGTAGCTCGAGCTGCGATACTGAAAACATTGACGATCCGGCCTTAGGTACGATAATAATACTATGGTCGCGGTAATCGCTGATTAAATTTTGGTAGAGATTTTCCTTCAAACTCCTACAAGTTTCATTATTATTATTCATACTTTTATTATTGTCATTATTATTATTATGTTATTATTATTATAATATTATTAGTGACGATGTCTTTTCCTGTATGCCAATTATTCGGGGGTCTTAGGATGTTACATGAATGTAAAACATTAATGGTGGTGCAAAATATCAATTGCGGTATCGTTATAGATCTCGGACTCGTTAACGTGAGACTTAACAATATTAACATCTGTGGTATCGAAACCACGCAGTTTCTGTGGCATTTCGTTCTGGAATGTTCCAATGATTAAGTTACCACTGGGATTTGGGGACCTCTAATTTTAGCCATACGGAGAGTAATGAACAAAGAGCACTTGCGTGACGTCAGTGGCCCTGAAGTTTGGTGGTCCTGGGAGGACACCAGCTAAGCTGATACATGAGCATTACAGTAGTTCAGAGAATAACCAGCATACATTTTGTCTCACAAATAATCAATAATCTGTTTTTTTCTTTTTAACCAGAGAAAATGCCATTGTCATAGAAACTGTTCAGGATGACTGTAGGACCCATTTTTGTAATCCTAAGATTCGTTCACTTCCTTGTGCATGGTGTCGGCAGCATTGCCGCGACGACATATCTTGGACTTTCCAGCCAATAACAACTTCCATACTACTGCATGTGGGAACAAAGCAGAAACCTGACAAGCTACAAACAATAATATAAACATCAACACCTTATGACATACATTTATCTCACAAATAATCAATAATGTTTTTTTTTTTTTTATTAACCACTGAAAATATTGTTGTCATGGGCATTATCACCATCATACGGCACTGAGAACGAGGGCGCCATCCCTTATCGTGCTAATCAATAGTTGACATAAACAATGCAAAAGATTTAGATCAGCAAACTCAGCATGGGAAGCAAGAATAATGATATTTTTTTTATCAGTGAAAAACAGGATTATCATTCAAATCCCAAAGAAAACAGATTGGCCGGTATTACAGATGCAAGAAATTAAAAAAAAAAAAAAAGATTAAAAAATAAGAAAATCTCTTTCACATATAAACAGATGATTTAAAACAACAACAAGAACAAGAAAAAAAAATCAATTATTTTCTTTCAAATTAATGAAAGCTGGAAGCCTCTGAGTTTGATTCTGAAGATGAGCTTTTCAAATCAAAGATCCCACACCCAGCGGAGAATGCACCATTCAGTCATATTTCATAATTTTCTAATCATTTCAATAATGACAATGATGTTACCTGAATATTTTGGGTTAGTGATGTCCAGTTTCGTGGTGTCGTTGTCTTTTCCGCTGGATTCACGTCTACTTCATCCATCTTGGAGCAGCATTGTTTTCTGGAGGGCCAGGAGGGAGAAGCACTATCTACTGAGGCCGAGCACCCCATTGCCTCATGGTGACGTCATAGTAAGGACAGACAGGACCAAGCACTGATGTCATCTTGACATCCGGGATAGTCTCGACTCTCAGCCCATTAAATCCAGAACCTTCAGGCGATCAGTCTAGAGAAATAGGCAAAAACGTACCGTCACAGGCATTCTCACAGTGTTGTATTTACTACTCGCATTAAGCTGTATTTTCATGTGTACGGAATGGAAACGTCAGAGGAAAGTAAAATATCCATCAAGTACTCGTAGTAAAAAGAAAGAGCATTTCCATGTGTAGCCTACGTAAAAGGCTTTCCCGTACAGATGAAAATATTCTTTCTATTTCACTACTTGAAGGTTTTTGACGTTTCCGTTTCCGTATGCATGAAAACCCAACTTTATGATGTTATTTCAAAGCTAAATTTTTATCATCTCCCTTAACGCCTTATTCACATAAAATTCATTGTTATCGAAGCTTGACAACAAAAAAAGTTGAATGAACTGAAACTTTCAACATATGGACTGAATTTACACCAGCCTTCACAAAATCATTATTTCGGTATAGCAGCACTACCTTGTTATAGTTTTGATAAGAGATTGTGGCATAATTAAATGTAAAAATATCATGCATAGGAAAAAAGATGTATCACCTCAAGGTGAACACAGTATTACATTTCCCAATAGTGCTAACAATAGATTCTAATCAGTGCTGTGGTCCTCTGCTTCGACAGCGCTTTCAGGTGTCAGAGGGATAGAAAGTATTATTCAAGTTCTGACACTTCATTACTTGTTTATTTGTTCAGAGTAAACGCCACTAATTGAATTTAAATGAAATCAAGATAAATCATGCTTAGTTTCCATTCAGATTTTCCTAAATTTGATGTTCTTCAAATAAACGAACAGGGAAAATAGGAAACTAACATTTGCTAATGCATTACGTTTACATTACTGTTTTTATATAAATAGAGTGTTTATACGATTTTATATGTATTTATATCCACAGTATCAATAACAAATTCATTTAGAATGTGAAGTGTACGAGTTAGTGCACAAAACAAACATGTTATCGGAAATCTAGAATTAAAATTCTACATCAGCAGGTATAAAGTTTTATGCATTTTATAATTGTTTTGCTTGTTTGTTTCTAAATATAGACCCTTTTCTGATAATACAAGGATCTTCCCCTTTCCCACCCATTATATCCATACTGACACAACAAAGCCAGACGTACTCCTAATTTCTTCCATCCACGCCAACAGTCAGGTAACATTACAAAGAGCACATTTTCTCACATAGCTACAAACAACTATCAACAAAAGCAACACTGACAATAACAAAGCTCGCACAGTCGCATCTTCCCATGTGTTCACAGAATACTGAGCCGAATAGTGTGCCACACTAATTTCTGTCCCAGTGCCATTCTGTCCATTACCTTGCAAATTTTATTAGTTTAAAAACATTTGCAGTGCTTTTTTTTTCTAATCACTTTACCTGATACCCTTCACCGAGAGTGAATAAAATAACTCGCTATACTCTCATTAGAAGTGTCAGCAAGAGGCAACTGATTAAAAACACTGATTTTTGTCCAGTGAAACGAACCCATAAAGAGGTCTTTGACCTAAACATCATGTCATTCTGACAAGCACTATTGAATTCGACAGCAGTACATTGTGAAACAAACGAGGTCGTGTGTATAAATAATACCTTCACTAGATTTAAACATCATTCTATTTTCTGTGTTTGAGTATCGTTTCTACAATCTGGTCGGCCCAGTGTCAAATATCATTAAAATGTTAACACATATTTATATTATAAAACAGTTGCAAAATGCCGTAGGACGATGAAGATAACAACAATAATTAGACACCAGGACAAAAGACAATCGCTAACAAAACAGAGAGCATTTTCCAAATAAATAAAAAAATAAAAAAATAAAAAAATAGGTAAATAGATGATTAAATAAATAAATGAATAAATAAATAAAAATATTAAAATTGAATCAGTTAAAATACATCGATGAAAATTAAGTGACGTCCACTCAAATCTTCCTGTGGCAGCGAAACATATTATTAAAACTGTAACGTAATATCGAAAAGTGTGTTTGTACTCTGTGGTAAATGAACAGCAAAAATTTAGTTTTACAGTCTTTTGTAAACAGAAAAAACATTAATACCAATGTCAGTGTTCAGTCTATGACAATAAGATATTTAAAAAAGTGTATTATGGGATACGGATTGTTTTTTCTTTAAGCGGCCGTGATTTAGCTTGATAACACTGGCGTCGGGGGTGTTCACTGAAATAATTCGCCACAACAATAAGCTTTGTAGAGGAATAATGTAGGCTTTATCCCCTAGATTTACTAATTAAACAAATCATATAAATTATGCCGGACACGTCGAGTCTGTCACTGACAGGCGCATCCAACATGGCAAGTATTCAGTGACAACTGTGGCAACAGAAATGAATCGATATTCTGTGTAATATGATATCGCACGATTCCAATGATTCAATTTACTTTCGTTTGATTTTCAAATTATCGGCTCGTGAGGATGGGGCCTTTTGTTGGCGTGATGAGTGGTAGTCAGCTAAGAATATTGAATTACATTTACATAACTTTAAAGTTCCAGCGGTTAAACAAGAAACGGGATAGAAAATAAAAGTCGAAAATCCCAGAACAGAATTAGGGTTAAAACAGTTCGTGGCCTTAGTTCTTCTTTGTGGCAACTCCACTTTTTGCACAATTAGTTTGTGGCTTTAGGACTATGATAAGGAGTTAGGATAAACTGGAACTGTGAAACAGCTTTATAATTGCCAACAACGCATTCTAAACAAGTGTAAACGTGTGCATTTGTTATACCTCTCCTACTTACTAAAAGATTTCCAGCTTTTCAGAAAATGGGGGAAAAAAAACAACAAAGAAGAGCCAAGATCGCGATTTGCAGACCGCAAGTAAGGAAATTTCACTGAAAATAAATAAAATCGCAAATCCTGCACCTTACCGCAGATGAATTTGTTGTCTGCGATAAAAAATTTACACATAGCAAATAGTAAACAATTAACGAAACTTTAATAAAACATATACCTGTATGCAATGTACTTTAGAGGTGGTTTATGAGCAAAATCGATGTTGATGACCAAAATAAGATATAATAAAATGAAACAAAACAAAATAAATTGTGCACTTGAGTGGGACAGGGATCACAGCTGAATTTTTAGTTTGTGATACTGACGTAGGGGAGCCTGTCATTGCGATTCTCCAAATAAACCCCGATTAGATCAGATACTACTGACGAATACAACTCATACCAATCTAAGTCCTGGGTTAATTTACTGCAGGCAACGTGATTACAATCGGTTTGTGTAACGATTCCGTCCCATGTTTGATGAGGATCAAAGCTGAAGTAGATGCTTGGGCTCGGTGGTTTGTTTGTTGTACTGAAGTAGAGAGTAGGAGTGAGTTGGGGCTTTGCAAGAGAGGCAGGTACATGAAATTGGATGGACGAAGAGACAGATGAGAGACAGGTATATTGTACGCTGTTGGATAGAAAAATTGAGAGATGGAAGGGTGGGGGGTGGGTGGGGGTGGGTGGGAGAGTAGTGGGCGAATGAATGTGAGTGAACTGTCCAAAAAGAAAAAAAAATCACTAATTAATATCATAACAACGGAAGATTAATTAATGGCAGATATAAATCAGGACATTGCCAGAAAAGTGGTACAGATAAATACCACCCGGGCAGTTGGTGTGATGAAACTTGTGATAAGCTTGAAGGTGAACTGAAAAACAAACAAGCACATAGACAAACAGACAGAGGGACAAAAAGACAGACAAACATAATGGCAGGCACGCAAGCAGACAGAGAGACAAACAGATAGAAAGACAACCTGAAATACAGATAAATAGTCGATAGATAGATAGATAGATAGATAGATAGATAGATAGATAGATAGATAGATAGATAGATAGATAGATAGATAGATAGATAGATAGATAGATAGATAGATAGATAGATAGATAGATAGATAGATAGATAGATAGATAGATAGATAGATAGATAGATAATGGAACTGGTCCATACAAAATACGTGTACTTTGTGCATATATATACTCATGCCCACTACATCTAGAATCTTGCTTTTATTACCACACACACAAGACCACAGATGCTCGGAGAGAGGGACCAAAAAAAAAAAGGCAGCTGAACGTCGAACAGATCCATAAAACCAGCTCCCCATGGCGGACACAATGGATAAAGTGCAACTGCGAAGTGTAGACACCCTCACCAAACAGAGAACTTCAACGGACACAGGAAACATGGGCGGTGTCCTGCCCAAAGCAAAGAATCAGATAGTATGCATTCATTTTATCAGATGGTTTACTGCCTTTTATCAGATGACGTCTGCTCCGACTATCAGTAGCAGTTACAGCTATCACTAAATCTTCTTCCTGGACAATTCCCCGGCTGATGATCAGCTTACTCTTGACTTTAGAATTCAATCAAAGAGTCCAAGTGGGTTCTGATGTGTAACTCTCTAGACAAACATCACTGAGATCTGGAATTACATAAACTGAAATCTGATTGTACAACCCCTGAGGTAATCCATGGTTTTTCTCTGGTTAAAGGAAAACCGCAACAACAATAACAACAACAGTCTTGAAATTATGATAAAATGAATACGAAGTAATAATTAACCCACTGCTGACCAGACTTACCTTGCCCCTAAAGTTAAACCCACTCATAAAACAGAATCAAAATAATAAAAAGGAATGCAGAAACACGAAGATTTAATGGAGAAAACTTTTTAATGAAAAGTAACAGAACGTTTCAAATACGTGATGCTGGGCACTATTGGAATCAATACCTTAGGGTGACAGGTTTTTTTTTTGTTGTTGTTGAGAATTTCTGCTTTGGCTAAAGGCTGTTTTAATCCAGGAAAAGGCTATTGCTTTAGGCCAGCGCCAAAACCATGGCAAGTTCAGCAGCAAAGACAGCCTATAAAACTGGGTTTTTGATGGGAAGGACCATGTGTGTTTGTTATGTAATCTCTATTTGGGCAGGTCACTATGGGTCAGGCGTGCCCATTTTGTTTTCATTCGTCCATGTCTCGAGCCAGGACAAAATGTGTTCTTTTTTTTTTTTTGCCTTCAACGTCGTCGTGTCCACATACTATTCACTTCCTCAAATATCATCCTCACATGGGACATTTGTTTGATAAAACTTGCCTTAATAATATGAACCGACAAACATGACTGCGTCTTCGGTGTTTTTATCCCATGAATAAGAAATAAACTCTGCTTTCCTATGTGTGCACGAAGATAAATAATTATTTTGTCAGAGATTTTTCACACTGTAGATTCACACAAGTACAATTATCCGGTACGCTATCGAATTCAAAAGGCTACCAGCTGTGATAAATCGCTGCTATAAAGTGCTGGTGACGCTGGCTCTTTGTTTCACGAGAAACATAATGAGCGTTTTGCACATTAGTATTATTGTTCTGTGATCGCTGTCGGGCCTTGACAAGAATGAAAAGTAGTGGGGCTGCCAGGGTCTGAGACAGGGAAGGGTTAAACGGGGTTAAAATGGTAGGATAGGGTTAAAATCTAGAATGGAGGTATGTGTATGTGTGGAAGACAGACAGATGGATGGACATAGAGAGACCGACCGACTGACACACCAATGGACCAACCAACGGACTGATAGATAGGTAGACAGATTGATCGATAGACCGATAGATAGAGAGATGGATGGATGGATGGATGGACCGATGGACTGACGGAGAGACAGACGGACAGACAACTAGATAGATTGATAGACAGATAGATAGATAGATAGATAGATAGATAGATAGATAGATAGATAGATAGATAGACAGATAGATAGACAGATAGATAGACAGTTAGATAGACAGATAGATAGACAGATAGATAGATAGAAAGATAGATAGATAGATAGATAGATAGATAGATAGATAGATAGATAGATAGATAGATAGATAGATAGATAGATAGATAGATAGATAGATAGATAGATAGATAGATAGATAGTTATAATTCTTTATTTCCAATTAGTCGGTACAGTATTTCACACACGATACCCATACAGGAAACAATAGAATGGCATTGTAAATATTAATCCGTTACATGACTGAACATAACTGCTGGCTCTTGGCTTATTTTATCCATAAATAGATGGTAAAAGTGGACAATAACTAAGACTGGCGCATTTATTATTGTAAACCTCTCATGGACATTTCCGAGACTGCCTATAATTAGCACAATGATTTCACAATGACACCCTATGGCGTTGATCTCTAAAGAAAATGGGTAGTACTTATCAAACTTTGATGTGTAAGCTTTATCAATATAAGCATCAAATGGTATCGATATTTCTACTAGTTTGACTGTTTTTCTTTTTCTGTCAATCACTGTTATATCTGGCCGCACTTCTCTACGATGGAAACCAATAGAGTCACTTTCAAATATAGATGGTTTGAGGGGAGTGTCTTTCAATATGGTCTTGTTTCTGTTGAATGAACGAATCTTTCTTTCCAAAATGTCCAAGATGTTGTTGTGTCGTTGTTAGATAGATAGATAGATAGATAGATAGATAGATAGATAGATAGATAGATAGATAGATAGATAGATAGATAGATAGATAGATAGATAGATAGATAGATAGATAGATAGATAGATAGATAGATAGATAGATAGATAGATAGATAGATAGATAGATAGATAGATAGATAGATATTCAACTATCCACATCACTATAATACATGTATATCAATTTCCACGTAGCATTTCCCTACTCTTCTCCGTCTTCTCCCCGTAAGACTGCTTACCTTCTCCAGGTAACTCCCTTGCGGTCAGGAAAGTAAGTGATTGACTTAAGGGCGATCAATTCATTAAGTCAACTCATGGAACCATTGTCAGCTTGACCTGTGCCCTGCCCAAACCAGGCCCGGTAGTCATATAAACACTGTTTAAATAGACCCACCACGGCAACAGTAGCCATCTGTAATTATCGTAATTTGATTCTGGTGCACGCAGCTTTCTATTTTTGCGCCCGTTGTACGAATGTCGAGATGCTGTGCGTGTGCCTTAACGCTAGAGTGTTGACTCTGTTGCTAAAACACCCAGTTATCGCCACTCCTGTTGCCAGGGGGCGAGAAATACAACCCAGGCACACTACATAGCCTTGGGGTGAAGGTTTATCGCATCAGGAAACCGAAATATTTCTGGTGCCAGTCATTCTTATGCAACAAACCTATTTCGCCACTCCCTCTTTTCAATAGCAACAGCAAAATGGCAACAAAAAGAACAAAGCCAATGACTTGAGATCAACAGGAGCAAAATAAAAGACAGAAAGAAAGAAAAAAGAAAGAACGACAGGAAGAAAGAAAGAAAGAAATGCAGAAAGAAAGAAACAATTGAAAAGAATGCCCTTATACTGTGTAGAATTCCAACAGATAAAACAGTTTTCAAATTTGTACTAAGTAGAAAAGTATTAGTAATAATAAAGATCTATACATTTCCTCCATTCATGAACTTTTATAACAGTTTTAGGATTTTAACAAAAACAACAGCAACGACAACACAAGGAATGATTTCTGATACACAAACCATGCCTTTGTTTGCTTGTCTGTGTGATACCGAGAAGCCCCAATGACAAAAACATCAAATGTTGGATTTGATCGAATTTACTCGTGATCGGCAATATTCCTATGTTCACAAAATGAGGAAAAAAAAAAGTAGTATATTCCACAAAACACAAACTGATCTGCTTTACATAACAAGTCTTGGAAAGATACCTGATTTTCTATATAATATTGAACCAGACACGACACTTTTATATCTTATAGGTGAAAAGCTATATCAAAGCAAAAACTTCCTTACCACATTAAAAGAAAAAAAAAAAGCACAATATATAAACTATTATATAAAATTTCCCTTCTCCTTAATCGGACCAAACATGTCAAAATGTACGATCTAATGCCTACCAAAATGAACGATTTATGACTTGCCGAAAGAATGGTTTATGACTTGCCGAAAGAACGATTTACGACTTGCCGAAAGAACGATTTATTACCTACCCAAATTAACAGTTGTTACGTATGTAAAAGAACAAGTTATTACCTACCGCAAGAAAAAGATTTATCACCATGGTAAGCATCATCATATATTATAATGGTATAAACATGCAACATTATGGCCTGCTGATTTTCAGATGTAGGCCAGGAAAATATTTAAAAAGCGTTTATCATTTGAACAACTTACTGTTGCTTCCAACCCAAACACAACACCTGTATTGGAAGTTCTCCTTTGATCCACACGTTTCACACTAAATCGAACCAGGAGCATTAATATCCTGCTGCTATGAATTTTTCAGGCCGCTGACAGGTAAATTCATCTTTTCAATAGGTTTACCGGGTATGGGGTGGCGGCTATATTGATGTGATCTATTAAGTCCATCAGTTCACGTGTTCAAATGAAGAGCGGGGAGACAAAGAGTGAGTGAGTAAGCGAGAGAGAGAGAGAGAGAGAGAGAGAGAGAGAGAGAGAGAGAGAGAGAGAAAGAGAGAGAGAGAGTGGGAGAAGAGAGAGACAGGGAAGGAGGAAGGAGAGGGTGAGGGAGAGTGAGGGAAAGATCGGCAGAGAGAAAGAGAATAAGAGAAAGAAGAGAGAGAGAGAGAGAGAGAGAGAGAGAGAGAGAGAGAGAGAGAGAGAGAGAGAGAGAGATAGAGAGAGATCCCAGGGAACCAAGAGTACATTAAGCTACAACAAATGAATATTTATTATCATCATTATTTTTTAATCTTTTTTTTCTGGTAACAGTGGACATAGGAACCATTTTCACATCCCATATAGGGTTTTGAAGTATTCATGAAAATTCGCCAGGGAATGTTTGATTTGCAGCATGGTAAAATACAAAGGTTTGAAACAAATCACTCTTGGAAAAGCCACCACTGGCGTACAAATTAAATCGTCCAAAGGTTTATTTGTTTACTGAACGTGCAAATCTCCCCCCCCCCCCTTCTCTAACGCCCCTCCAATTAAAATGGATTTAAAAAGCAAAAACTTTGCATTCATTATACTTTTATATTTCAGTTCACAAAGGATAAACTGCTGTTTACGGATGAAACAGTCCCAGAGAACTTCGCCCAACTATTTCGTATCGAGGATGTCTACGGTCGATCAGTTTGGTAATAGGAATATTTGCTCGGCGAGAACTTGGTGGTAACAAGGAAAAGGAAAGCTTTACTTAAATAATAAACAAACAAAGAAAAAAATCCATCAGTAGTTTATTCAAATATAAAAAACAAACAAAGTTGAATTGGACTAAAAGTACATTATTCATTAAAGTTGTACCAAAGACAGTTAAAGTCCTACTGAAAATTCGGGAAAAACAAGCACAGACAGATGTCCTGGTCTAGACTCCAGTCACAACAAAATAAAGACGAAAATTTGCGATTTAGGTATTGAGGTTACAGGCCAAATTTAGCCTCAAGCAAATAAATTCTTAGTCTTTGTACCTTCATTACTCCACAGGCCTAGTGTTACTCCTATAGGTTGTTTATGTTTCAAATAGAAATCAAAGAGAGAGGGGTCCTGAACTTGAACAATGAATAGATATTTGGCTGTATGATAATTTCCGAGATTTTATTTAACATTATTTTTTCATATTTCATCAATTTATAGAGGGCATTGTGATTTTTGCACAGTGGATTTGCCAGCCAATCGGAATGAAGAGACGAAACTTAAAGAGAACAAAAAATACACAGAAAGTGCATGATTTAAAATTAATGCAATCATATCGATCCATTTCTGGCCGTGAAAAAGCACAGCTGAATTAGCAGGAGCATTCATGGACATGTCATTTACACAACAATACAACGAATTATCACCACCAACAATACCTGACTTTCAAGAAATCATTACGTACTTACCAATATCAACACATCTGATTCTGTGTGCGGCCGTTTCCAATGGCAACCAATGCATTCAAAAGCGATTTCTCCGATAGAAAAAAAAATAACAACAAACAAACAATAGAATTAACTAGATCAGTTGTCTCCTGAATATCCCAGACCGTGTGGAAACATTTTTGTAATAAAAATAATTGCACTGCTGTAACGCTGTTATATTTTAAGTTAGTATAAAAGAGAAAGTTCAGGTCGGAATAAATCCTTTCTTTAGGTGGATTTGACTGACTTGCGTAACAACTGTTTTAATTTAACTTCGATTTCTAGCTTTAAAAGTTTACATCCAGCTAGGTAGCAGTGTCACAGAGAACAAGACCCGACAATAAAAGTGTTCAAAGGAGCAGGAACAAATCGATGGATGAGAACTTGGCAAACAGTGGTTCCGTTTGAAACTGATTCCCTTGTTTCCCTCACTTCCGAGCTCGTCTGTGGTCTTCTCTACTCTCCCCTTTCTGTCGTCCAGTCATGGATGGGTGAATGGCCAGGGAGATGTTTGAGGGGAGAGGGGAGAGGAGGCCGGACTGGGGTGGAAGCAGGAACCTCTCACAGAGACAGGAAGAGTTTCCGTTGAATCGAGGCCGGGTCGATTGGTTGCTATGGATCGCTCCGGCACCACACAGTTCTGTGTCCCTGGTGAAGTTGCTGGATGCCAACATTCATCACTTTCTCCAGACTCGACAGCCCCGGGACTCATTCACACCTGCGCTGTAGGAGATCATGCCACAATAATCTGCAGGACAATTACATATTTTGCCTAGCCGCCCCAGACATTCTCATGTGTATTATAGAAATATCCTGAGACATCATGCTTGAACGTTCTTACAGCAGACTGTGATTGCGTCCTAAGGGAATTTACGTTGAAGTGAAGACAATTACTTTTGGCATACAACATTATAGTATGTTCCAAATGTGATCGCTTCAGTGTAAAAGTGAAAGAATTAGTCAGAGAAATACTACAGTTCTGTTTGCTTTTTTTTTTTTTTTTTTAGAACAAAATGAAATGAATTTTTAGTTCACATGTCATGAATTTTCGATGCCATAGATACCTAATAAATTAATTTTGAAATACACAATTTGATCAAGACTATCAGTTATCATCTTAACTATATTGAGTAGAAGACTTCAACAGTCTACATTTTCACTGCCAAAGATGCCAAATTATGCTAATTTACCCAAATATTTCACATAATTATGTATCGTTCAAAGAGGTGAAATCAAAGGAACGTTCTCCATAATGCCGCAATGCAGATTATAAATGATACCCACGTTGTTGTTTTTTTCAGCAACTGTATTTTTTGTGATTTCTTCGCTAATGATCAAAATATTTGCTTTATTTTTCACGTCTAGGAGATTCGAATTTTAGCTTACTTCTAAACGGTGCCCGTGGTAGGTCTAAAAGTTCATGATAAACTCCTCTATTTTTTCTGATGATGTCCTGGCGTAGTAAATTCTGGCTTGGCTGTGTGGCTGTAAACGTTTTGTATATTGTTTAACGACAACACGCTTGATCTAAAGAAAGTCAAAGAGATTGTAAAAAAAAGGAACAGGGAGGGCATTATTTCTGTAAGTGATTGAGAAAATGAAGGCAGACCCCAGATAGACAATCGAATGAAGCAAAACAGCACGACCAGTTTGTACATGAACGCGTCTCTGTGAGAGAGGATGTCGTTTATAATAATAATATCGGTTCTATACATGGTCAAGTTGAAGCTTGGGTTGGCAAATCAACACATGATAAAGAAAAAAAGGAGAGCTGAAATGTCAGTTTATGAGTTGATGACGCTGATTTCCAACACGTTAACTATACCATGTAGATTTCAGTCGAGGTAGCCAGTTTATCAAAAGGCAGATTAAAAAATAAAACAACAGAAAAAGGATCTAACGTATATTAGGGAGTGATGTCGGAAAGACATCGCCTCCAGACAGAGTAATCTCCTGGGCTGCCAAATAAAAAACATTAAATTTGGCCATGAAATGCCGGCTTAACCGATTTGTATTTGGCTAGAATACAACTGTGAAACGATGATGGTTTTAGGTGGAAGACATTAATTTATAAGAGCATGTGGCGACGTGACCATTTTATGAAAGCAAGAACATATTTTGGACATTGTGTCGATGTTGATAGTTTCTCTATGTGGCTTTACTTCTAGGGCCATATGGTAAACTAGCAGTAACTCGACTTTTTTTCATTAAAAAATGTGCTAGTTGGGCAGGCTTGTAGTCCTTGACAGGCCGCAGGTTGTGTTATAAGTTGGGCATTATATTCCGAAAACTAAGGGTTAAATACCGTTGTTGTTTTTTTCAAATATCGTAACCAATGTCTGATAAAGAGCGTTATTCGCGTCTTCTGGGGAAATTGTAAAAACAGAGTTACAACAGATTACCGCTCGGTCCTAGACTGGGAAACTGTCTCTACGAAAGCCCTTCTATTTTCGGCGGTGAGATTATAGAGAGAGGGGGAGAGAAGGGGGGGGGGGGTGAAATAATGTTTTTTGTTTCATAAAACACTGAAATGGTCTCACATTACAAGCATTTGTTACAGAACCCAGTTCTCTTTTACAGAGGAATCGGAATCTTGAAGTATGAGCGAAATACCAGGTCACCTTTGTTGTAAGTTACAAAGCTGACTTAGCTCTACCAAAATCTAAGCCGCCAAATATTTACCTGAATTGACTTTGCTAGTATCAAAATGGACAGAATGGAAATAATTGAATTTAATCATTTGGACGTTATTTCTTCCTCTTCTGCTTTCTATCTTGCATATTCGTTAGCTTTGTGCAGTCGCTCAATGGTATTTGTGGTGAAATGTACATGAAATGCACATAACGAAGTGCCATGAAAACCGCAGCATAAATAAATTATCGGCCTGTATCACTTTACATCCTTGATTCAACACTATTTGTTATCACTTGCAAGTGAAGCATGAGTAGGTTTTCCCACGCATGAAAATAAAGAAACAAAAAAAAAAAAAAAAAATTATCTGTCCAAAGAAAAATTGGCATTAAAAAATAATTTAATGAAGACTCAGTCTAGGACAACTCAAAGGACACCTAACTATGCGATTATATTATTCAGGACCAGAGCAAATGTATCTGTCATTTAGATCGATCTATAACAGTTTCAGTGCTGAACGAAAACGTTATGAATTTGGTCACAAATCAATACAGGAAGGTAATTATTTTCCTCGGAAGCAAAGGGCAACCATTCAACCGATATTGACTCCCAAGTTGAGAATGGGTGTCCAGGGGAAAAGAAACAGCAGTCGTTTCTGGCTGACTTGTTCCCTCACGCTGAATTCGTGCCAGACGAAAATAATCGTGGTCGTAATTCAGGTAAATACCATCAGCAGGGAATAAAACCAAAGTCTGTTCCATGGATGTTGAGCACAATCAGCCTTTTTGTTGTTGTCTTTTATAAGATACCCAGACAGGTGACCTATCTCTATCCCATGCATTTTATGATTGTGCATTGAGACTGCTTTACACTAATGGTTATTGTGGTCATTCTCTGACACCAGCTGATGACAGATATGGAACTCTATCTCATATTACATGTCTCATATCCCACGGGTAAACAGGTTTACAAACAGACTCATGCTTTTCCAGTGAATGATTGAAAGGATTTCTGATCTCAAGCTTTGAAACTCACGGATCATAGCTAACCAGATGTCCCAAGACCATGCCCTGATGGCCGTTCTCACTGAACAAAACAAAATAAACAAAACAAAACAGTCGTACAACTAGGCTAGTCTCTTTTGATCTGGTACTGATAGTGAACTTTATACAACACCAAGCCACTTACTGTCCTACTTGAAATCTTATCAGGGTCATCAACCATGCCTTGCAATATGCGTGCTGTAATACATAATTTGTCATGTAGCTGCATTTCTCACTCTGTCTGTGTGTCTGTCTCTTTCTAGCTTTCTCTCTCTTTCTCTCTCATTGCATTTTTGCTAAATCAGCACTGGCATCAACAATATTAGAGGCTATTTATTACTTTAGAGATGGAAAGAGAAATTAATGGTCTAACCAACCCTGGAAATCATGTATTTATTTATTGTATAATATTACATCTTCAGCTTTGCTGCATTACAGCTGAGTGATAAAGAAAGTTTTCGTGGTGAAATGAGGATGTTGACAGTAAATACTGACGAATATTTCAGCTTTTTTTTCTTTTCTGACCCTGCATTTAAAGAACTTGGTTTATATCAACACTGTTAATCAAATGCTTTTTTTTCATTTTTTTTTTCAAATGAACATTGCAACATAAAACATTTTCATCGGATGGGATTTAATTACAATGTAGTTTCCGCCCTCTGTAGGAAATAAAGCGGGGAGAAAGCACGGCAAAGATCAATGACAAACAGAGAAATCAATACCTAGAAATAAAATATTCAGGATCGTCACACGTTGTTACAAATTTCTGTTTGGTAGTGAATTACACCAGCAGGTATTTAAATAGATGATTAAACAATTTACTGCAGTAGGAAATTACTATCGGAACCTGAAAAACGCCAGAACAATAGCAACAACGTTTTAAATAGATTACTCCACCTCACGCCACTTTTAGCATATCGATTCACAGAACTAATAGAAATGGAAATTTCCAAGGTTTTATGTGTACTTAAAAATAATAGAAAGGATGTTTGTGCGACAGATGGGGTAAATATAGAGTAGAATCATTTCATTCAAAGTTTAATTCTTTCCAATATAGACGTTTTATTCATAGTTCAAAGCTTTTCATCTGACTACAAAACAGCATGTAGCAGTCATTTACTTTCATCTTTATCTAAAAAATTCATTTTCTAAGGTAAGTTGGCAGTAGAGGTTAAGATGGAAGACGCAGGCAGGAAATGCTTCACAACGGCTCACATATAATCACTGAAGGAACATCAAACAAGAAACATGATGGATCGTTAAAAGGGGGAAAAAAACAAAACACGATACACATTCAAGAATAGTGTAATACATACTGTATTATATATCTTTGAGAAAAATGTCAGATGGTAAATAAAGACGGAATTGAATTCTTTCCTATTACATGATAAATTGTTCTTTTCTTCTTTGCGAAAAGCTTCCTAGCACTCTTGCAAACCAGCTAGCAAAACAGCAATGACAGGACCCAAAGTATAACATATATGGTATACCAATAAGCTTTGATTAATACAAAGTCATTATGGAATTAATGTAAATCAGCCTCTAGATGATGGAACAGAGGTGATTATAGTAGGTTCTTTGATTAAGCCACATTTGGTTACTCTTTTCCGGGGCATATTGGGTGAATGAAGGAATTAACTATGGATATTTTAAAATGAATTTAATTTTGATCAGAAACGAATTTGCAAAAAACCGCTATTCGTCTTGATTCTCATAACATTTAATCTAGAACCAAGTTTAATCTGCACGAGTATGTGAACTGTGATGAAAAGGCATTGATTCAATAAAGGGCAGTCTAAATTACTAGAAAATCAATTGATTAAATGAATGGATGACTGACTCGCTGACTGACAGGATGAATTGAGAACGAACAGAAAATCCTAACTATTGCCAGAGTGAATTATTAACTGGATGTACTATGAGTGACGCCACAAAAGAAGTGTACTTGGTTGAAAGGCATGACTCGAAAGTCGTTTATTCGCAAGCTTAAGTAGAAATTTCAACAGGACAAAGGCCAACAGTACTAACACAGAGTTGAAATAAGTGTTACTTCACAGTGTGTACAGTGAACCTCCGTGGGGATGGTTCAGTAGGTAATGTACTCGTGGAAATCTTTAGAAATGAGACACGAGGAAGAATGGTTGGATGGGGAACTAGATGGCTGGCTGGCTGGATGGATGGATGGATGGATGGATGGATGGATGGATGGATGGGTGGATAGATGGATGGATGGATGGGTGGATAGATGGATGGACAGACAGACAGACGGGCGGAATGGATGGATGGATGGGTGGATGGATGGATAGATGGATGTACGGACAGATGGATGGATGGATGTATGGATGGATGTATGGATGTATGTATGTATGGATGGATGGATGGGTTCTATCGCCAAAAGTTACCCTGGCCAAAGGGCTTATATGAATAAACAAGAGACAGACATTATCAGTATAACACACTATCCCATGCTCTGTTACCAGAAAAGCTGATCCAAATCCCAACCTTAACTCCACAATTATTCGTTTTGGTACGACTCCCACTTGTGGCCGTCTCGAAACGTAGACAAATCCGACTGGTGAAAAAAAATCCACCTGTCCACAATATATGGAACAAATTTTTGCAGCACGCACACTCCTACTTTCATTACTGGCGCCTTTTACCTCTGGCCTTAGACCGGTCTATTTTACCCTCTGGCAGTCACCGATGTGAAATTCTCGTACTAGATTACTAGATCGATCAAGAGAGGCGCACCCCATTCTTCTCGACCCAACCAAAGTGATGGATGAAGCTAAGCGCAATACACAATTAAGAGGACAGTGCACAATTGAAGAAATTAAAAAAACAAACAAAAACGTAGTGAATAAAAAAACAACAACAAAAAACACACACACAAAGAGAACAAAATGACACCAAGAACAACTGACTTCTCACTCTCCTCACTTGAAAATTGATTTTAAACATGTTGTTAGCAATAATTATAATGGTGCTAGTGTTGTTAGTTCACTAATGGACCAAAAGCAACTGCAGCTTTTTCTTGTGGGCACTTGAAGAAACAATTTGATCACAAATATTAGTGAAGAACTAAATGAAATAAAAAATGTATGACTTTCTGACCTGAGAATTTGCCGGGTGTTATTCCGGTAGTGACCATTTTAAATCCACCACTGTTGATTCCATTATGGTATATACCGGTGTGTCTCGGAGGGGATCTAGATGGGAAATACATCGATGGCTGCCAAGTTTTCCCTGCAGATTTAAGAGTGATAAGTACGGAAAGGTCTAATAACATTAGGTTGATTGGATCTTAATAATAGATCTCGAACACAGACTACAGACAATTGTGAATAGTGGGGATGCTCATCCATGAGGAAATTAGTTCAAGAATCGAGGAATGGAGATTGGGAACAAATTGAACATATTGTTATTCCAGTTCAAGTCCAAGCTCTGTCATCAAAATTTCGACCGGGTCCATATTTTTTGTCTGTCTATCTCTCTAGTTTTCTCTCCACGACCATTACGAAAAAGACACAATACACGGCTTAGCTATTTAAATCTTTGTTTCCTTGGGGAAATGAACAATAACCAGTAAAGTTTTACCGACTTTTCATTTGTGATAAAAAATTACGTCCAGCATTCCAAAAGAGAAATAAAAATTAACTTAATGGGAAATAATAAACATCTAATCTATTTCTGTCTCGACGTCGACTATCATAGAGTACTAACTGTTGAAGCTTTTGTTCTGAACTTATCCGGATATTTTAGTTTAACCTGAAGCATTTAACATTCAATACAATTGGTTCCGAAGTATTGATTTCTGTATATGTAGCGCTGCACTGATTAGTGCTGATGAGTAAATTTTCCTGTCATTACTTTGGTTTTTTAAATCGAAAGTCATTATTGCACTGGGTGCAGGTAGGGCGTCACACCTGCAGGTAAAAGCAATTTTCGTCACTCCTCCCCAAATGTGACATTTCGATATTAAATTTGCGTGTTTTCAATGAGAGAGAAAGAGAGAGAGAGAGAGAGAGAAGAGAGAGAGAGAGAGAGAGAGAGAGAGAGAGAGAGAGAGAGAGAGAGAGAGAGAGAGAGAGAGAGAGAGAGAGAGAGAGAGAGAGAGAGAGAGAGAAAGAGAGAGAGAGAGAGATTATGGTCGATCTTAAACAAAAAACTACTCTTGCTTTGGGTGCTGGGTGCACGAGACTATTCACGTGTTCCCGATTTCACGAGGTCGTTGGTTTATTTGTAATCTTTCCATGATTACTTCAAATTCAGCTGTTTACCTCGTGATTTAACTGTGTAAAACGGGTGATACCAAAGCTTCAGGGGGAGAAATGAGTTGTTTTATCCCATTCCATGAACATGTCAAAAGAATTTATGTTTTCTTCCCTTCTGCACACTAAAATGAGTCAGACCAACTGAGCCTTTAACACTCGGAAAAAGGCAAATTTCGTGATGATCAAAATTTTCACCTCGAAATCTGCGCCGTAAACAGTAAAGGTTCAGTTGGATATTTCGTCCTTCTGCCTTCCGAAGATCTCAAGCATTTTGTCCCAAAGAGTTCGTGCCGGACATTCACAATCAACCAGGTGACTACTTCAGTGGGATGGCTTCAGATGGCTCTACTGAAAAGAAAACGCAGGTAGGAACTCTTAATGACATCTTAACATGATATACATTACATTGGGTACGGATTTCAGTCAACCAGTGCAACATCAGGGCATGCCAATACTCACTTAAAAAATGCACACCCGGAAAGCAGCGTCTGAGGCCTGGATAAAACAGACGAAATAAACTGGACATAAATAATTATAACATTTCGCACAAAAGTGACCAACAAATGAACGGGAGGAGTTCCATTTGAGTCACACTAGAAGATATTACAAGGACGCGTCTTTAGGAGTGCTATTGATCGGGGACGGGGGGGGGGGGGGTGGCAGAGCCCCCTCGCAAGTTAATCCTATAGGTGGTTTTTTTTTAATAGTATATGCTCGGCTCGGCGATTAACATTCAGAAAATGAAATATTAGCTCAACTTAATTTGTGTAGCTCATGTGGTATTCCTTCCCAGTGAGCTATGGATAGAAGTCCAATGTTGCTGAATTCCTTTTCTGTGGAACATTCCATGGTGATGGAAACTAGAACATCCATTTTTCCGTCTGCATCCACAATTTCGAAAAGAGACCCACCAACAGGCAGGATGGCTTCCTTAGAAAATATGGGATCATGTTTAGCACCAGATTCGCTGGTCTGTCCCTTTCCCACTCCCATCAAAATCAGACAGTATTTTGACATATCTTTCACTGCTCAGATTTAGCTGTTCTCAGCTTTTTACAACGCCCCTAACATGTTTTGGCCTGTCATTCCCTTTGAGTAGGCGTCAGTAAGTGAAAACCTTAGGGTGCCTACAGAGAGAACGCTTGACGCTTGAGAAAGCTTGAGCTTGAAAGTAAACGCCTGCTAAAAAGCGCTAGGTGAATATTGAGGGGCACACAGATAACGCTTGTCGCCAGCGCTTGCTTTGGGCGCCATCTGAAAATGAGAGTTGATTTGGCGCCATGGCGGCTTCATCTGGCGACGAATTATTATTGTTGGACCGTGTTTTACCTAAACTCATCCTTGGAAAACAAAAGAGAACAGCTGTTCATGAAATTAATCAGAAACGAAGAGAAGGTGAATATCATCACCTGTTTCCTCGATTGAAAAACCACCTCAATCGATTTCTTTCATACATGAGAATGAGTCTCGACACATTTTATTACATCTTCGGAAAAATAGAACCTAAAATAATTAAGACCTGGTGCAATTGGCATCAACCCATTATGACAAAGGAACGCCTTGTCATCACGCTGAGATAAGCCAAGCTTCACTTTCAAACAGTTTTTTAAAAATGTAATGCAGACACGGTGTTATCAAGTATTGGTTTTTTTTCTTTTTCTTCTCTATTCTTAGCACAGCTATGATGGGCGATTCGACGGCCATTTGTTGAGGTTATAATAAACTACTGTGCGCTACACACTATGCCTGACTTCTCTGCAGACAACACAGCTTAGCCCCTTCAATAAACTACTGTACACATAATAAAAAAAAAAAAGGCCTAACTAATCTGCGGACGACACACCCTAGCCGCTTTAAACGCGAGAAAGAATTAACAATTTTTTACGCTTTACAAGCGTCGCGACAGACAGCAAGCGCTAAAGAACAAGCTTTGTCTCTGAATGGTACTAGAGGAATTTGAGAAACATTACAAGCGCTTGTCTACATGCGCTCGCTTTCCCAAGCGCCAAGAGTTCTCTTTGTAAGCACCCTAAGGGAGGAGCTCCATTTGAGGCGCACAGCATGGACATTTCAAGGTAGGGGCGTCGGTGTGCGGGGTGTCGTGGGGGGGGGGGCAGAACCCCCTTACGAATTAGTCCTCTTGATGGTCGTTTTTATAGTTAACGCACGGTCCGGCCATTAATACTCAGAACATGAAATATTTGACTGTGCACCTCATGTGGTACTCCTTCAAAACCTTGTAAAGAAATTTTCAAGACCGTAATCTTTTTGCTGGAGCAAATGTGAACAAAATGCTGCAGCCATTTACCAACTTAAATAGCATAATTAAAGTTGCTAAATCATGCAAATTACAATGTTAACACGCTTCAGGTCGACATCTTAGCTGAGAATAAGGGGGAAGAATTCCAGTTGAATCGCACAATAGTGATACTACAATGATGTGACTTTAGGAGAGTCCATCAGCAAGGGGTCGCAGGGGGCACAGCCCCTTGGCTAGATGTCTTCTAGGTCTGTGCTTTTATAGTAGATGTGAGGCTCAGCGATTGATCGAGGCTCGGAATATAAATTTGTGCCGGACGAAAATTGTGTAACTGATGTGGTACTACTTCTGAGTAAGGAATTAACGAGAGCCGTTTCTAAGAGTAAGAACTGGCTTCCTGTACCTAAGCTATCTTTGGTTTCTTCCATCCCAATCCTACTCTCTTCCGTCCTCTACACTAATCTAGTTCCACAAATATAAAACCTTCGCTGAGTCCCAGTTGTGGTATGGTTGATTTGCAATTCAGAGCTCCGTATTTTCTGTGCAGACGTTTAAGCCGCTATGTATTTGTTGGCTTAATCTGCTTGAGCGTTACTTATTCCTTGTTCATGCGTCTACACTTTGTCTAGGAAACATCAGTTGATGAGTCACAGGGATGTGACACAGACCACACATCTCAGGCCGCCAGAGAACTGTTGAAATTTGACGTCGTAGAGAAGGCTTTGGATTACTATAGAGGTAAGCAGTTTGAAGAAAGTTTATTGCGATAAGCCTGTCAGACAAGTATTATGTTCATGTACTACCCTTGGTCACATTAAATATTTCTTGCCTACGGGCAGTTAAGAAAACAATTTATTTTGGAAAAATTCACAGCGTGTAAAGTTTGAGAAAGAATATTATATAAAACTTTACTGGTTCTGTTCGTTTCAGATGTTGTTGGTTGTTCTGAATTTACACGTGGAGTTGCTGATGCAGTCGAAAGCAGACAGTCGGCTGTGTGTCGAATATTCTTCAAAACCAAAGCTGGACAATTTGGTGAGCAAAAACTCGTGCACGCTGCGTGACTGAAATCTCTGGCTTAGAACCCACAGATGTTTGACTCTTTCCATAAACAAAACCAACAAGTTTTAAAAAGTCGACTTTAAGATGCTGAGGGTATTTTTTTGTTGTTGTTGAAATCCCAGTAACTGAGAAAATGTGTGTTATACGATTATGAATGAAACAGTGTCGTGTTCTATGACCATTTTATGTGAGGAATAAGATGCTCCCCTCTATTAAAAAAAAAATATATATTGACAACCAAGAAAATTAATTTTATAATTTTCGAAACTGTTATTCAGGCTGCAGCATTGAGCATAAATGTGGCCATATTGCACCACAGTGAAATACTCTTGCTACTTATTTGTTTATATAATATTAAAATTTGGCCAACCACTCTTGTGACGATCAGTCTTTTTTTCCCCTTCATCTTTTAAAGTTCACTTAGCTGTACGCTGACATGGGATAAGGTCTTACATTTTGAGCCCTTTGAGAATAAACTTTGGGAAAGTATCCAAAGGCCTACATTATTCAAAAGAATTTATGCAATCCCTACAATAGAATTTATGTAAAAATGTCATGAAATCGTAACCTATTCTTCATTGTAGCTAATACATAATCCGTTTCCCTTATAGCTGACCAGATGATCGCCCAGGTAGCACTGCGGGCCAGGAGGACTGTAAACGTCTGTTTTCTGTGTAAATGGGACAGGGAGAGTGAAGTAAGTGACATGTGGGCAGATCCAGAAAAGCTCGGAATACAAAAAAAATCTCCAGACAAAATAGTTTGTGGAGTCATCATTGGCCACTGAACACCAACAGTATAACAGTCAATAATGCACTTCATAAAAAAGAAGAGGCATACTCCAATGGTGATATCGTTGTGCAACTGAGCAGTAATTCGAAGTTTACCTGCAAGGGACCAGCCATGAAACATTCACGACCCATATATGTTTTCTCTGCCTTGTTCGTTTCTACTGCATAGAGATGCCTTTATAAATGAATTAAATGTAACTGGACTAGTGTTTGTCTTCGAATGTCCACCTGAATGTGGCCGTACCACCAACCCTCATTGTATCGGATGAAAGATATATAATTACTTCTAAATAATGTTTTGAGTTTTGTGGGTTGTCGGTGTCTCGAAAATGTAATGAATAAAGTATTATGTGACAGAAGTTTGAAGTATTTTCTCGGACTCAGATGTTTTTTTTTTTATAACACATTTGTTTCAAATTCGCTCATGGTTTAGCTACTAAAGAGACAAACAAGGAAACCTTGAGAACTTGAATTCATTCGGGGAAACATATTATCCACGCTTATAGATAATAGTTATGGTCAAATGTAATTTTGTGTCGCTGAAGTAAATAAAAGAAACTACCAGGACCTCTCCATGGCCTAATAAAAAATTCCGTCGCATTTACAACCGAAAAAGCTTGCCTGCTCAGGGTCCAGATGATTTTGTGTAAAGATTTGCATGTGATAGGTCGGTACCTATCGGATGATTCGACCAGCACTTGCATTACAACTTTTTCACATACATAATTTAGCTATCAGCATATCTGTGCAGTTTAGGACAATGTTACAGCCATCTTTATCACCTATAACCATTGAAGACAGAGCATGCACAGTTCTTAATCTCGGTTTGTGATCTCTAATCCACAGTGCACCCATTCTGCCCTGACTCGGATCATGATGTCCATGTTCCATGTTTACTTCCGTTTCTTTCTGCCTTTTTTGTTCATGCGATGGAGTGTGGACATTGCCCTTCTGGTGTCTGAGACTATTCTAGCATTTTTTACCGACTTGGTCCGAAAAGGCCCACAGGTAAGACGAACTCTAAAAGTGACTGCCCTGTGGAACAATTTTGTTAAAAGTCACAGAACAGCATGTATTTTGCTATCTTAAAAGTATTTCAATGTTCCAAGAATGTTCTTCTAATATAACAACAAATGCCAAGATTACACGATAGATCTGTCAGAAATTTACAATAACTGGTCATATAAGATTAACAAAAAATAAAGATAAAGGGAGTAGTATTTCTACAGCAATGCTTCGACGATTAGATCTTTTCAACAACTCATCTCTGAATATCGACCACGTTCACCGTGAGCAAAAGAGAATTCCCCAGTCTCTAAACTTTTTGAGCCAAGTTACATCGATAGAAAGTCTCTGGACAAACTGTCTACCATATGGAAAACACGCACACCTACACACAGCAACGATGCACAAATTATCATAAAGTGCGACTCTGAAATTTTCAACAATATATTATTGGTGGGATAATGTAGCAGCTCATGAGACCACAATCCTCTACAGAAATGGAAATATGATTTAGGGGCTGCAACCCAGAAAAAAATCACCGACATACCCGAGCATTATCGGGGTTATCTTTCATTAGCGCCCCATCTTGAAAACAGCACACTTAGTGTTAGACATATTTTTTATTTATTATTGCTGTTTTAGGTTTTTATGCACTGTTTTATAATCAGGCAAACGGGTTGGATGAAAAAAAGCCACTTTGAAAGCATAAGTTACACGCAATGGTGTTAGATAATCAGGTTTGTGTAAATGGTCTCCTCTAGCTTGATATGTTAAATGATTTTATTTTTCTAAGCTCCAAGGAACACCAGAGTCTCCAGAAAAAATAGGACGTCCTCAGGCGAAAGTATCACCTAGGCGATCCCCAGGGAAGCAGGGAGGGTCTCGTAGGGACAGTTCAAAGAGATCACGTGGGGGAGGCGAGGCCTCTGAATCAAACAAGCAAGCACCTGGGACTCCCAAGGGAAAGAAGCAAAGGAAAGATGATGATGGCACTGCTGCCACTACCAAGGCCACTCCTACTACACTTCAAGCTGATCGAAATCAGGGATCTCGAAGTCTGCTGGACCGCATTGAGATAATTATTTACCTCATTTTTCTGGTAAGTTTCGGATCCCTCCAGCAACGGTGTGTAACAAATCAATAGCACAGTCATCTACTGCATGCACGAACATGTCAAAAGTATCTCAGAATAGTAATTGTTCTAAAGAAAACTCAAAATTTAACCTAATTTCACCATTGCATGGATGTTTTTCTTTACTTGTAGATGTGGAAAATGTATATATTCTACCATGGCATGGTGAACATCAATAATGCTAATCATTATTTGACTAGATTTTAAATGAAAAGTATACAAATTGATCACTTCGTGAAATATACATTTCTTTTTTGAAATTCTTGGCAGCCAATAAACCGAATTCAGTGAATGATAATGTAGCCTACATCATACCATTGGTACTTTCCCCCTCTCCTTCCAGACTACTCTCCGAACAGTCGTGGGCTTGATCAGCTTCTTCATCGTGGAATTCATCATCCCATGCTTAAAATTCCAGGTAGGCCTAAAGTTTTATGCCTGCTACAAAAGTGATTTCCCCTTGGCCATATTCTGTCAAGGCAACATATGGCTGCAAACTGAGACTTTGTGTTGACAATTAAGTTTCTATTACTTAAATCATGTTAGATCTTGAAAAAAAACCGAACTCATCAGATCTGTTCAAATCCAACGTAGATTCTCCTTGGAACAGAAATATTCGGTCTCTAAACGTTCTATTTGGTTGGTTTCTTCTGTTGTTTTTTAAGCAAACATTTTCGAACTAACCGTTGTTTTTTCTCCAATATATCTTATTTTTTATACCTCTTTAAAAACCTTTATATACATATAGTATCAGATAATACAATCTTCATTTCTATAGGTGGTGGTGCTTTCCAAAGTGAGTGACATTCTGCACAGGCTTGCAGGTTTGGATGAGTATTATAATGTAGGAGACACATGGAGAAGAAACTTCATCTATAAAAATCTGATCAACAAAGAACCAGACTACCCTGTAAAACGCAAGGTAAGGTGACAAACCTGTAGAAGATAGGACATCTGAGAAAAAAATAACTGTCATAATAGCAGAAAATTATCTTTCACGAATTGTTATAGTCACAACTGACCAAAGTCTCTTTGCTAATTCGATAAATTCTGTCCGTTCGGACAAATAGATCACAAAAATGGTCTGTAATCAATTGGAAACATCGACCAAACACAATAATATACCTAAATGGTTATGCGATGACTAAATATTATAAGAACCACAGAAAAACTTGTGCGATGACTGCACACTTTCGAACTGCAACTGGCACTCGCGTTCACAGGTAAGAAATATTGAAAAGTATTTTATTTTTAGTAAACTTTTTACTTTTCCTCCTTTGTGGGGTATCACAGCTAACTCGATCACTCCTGTGAGTAGTTACTTCTTGCAGTGCCAGCCGCTAATTCTGTAAGAAATTGCATTGGTGATTTTTGCTTTAAAAGTCTGGATCCATTCGTTCATTCTACATCTCTGCAGCTGGGAAGACGCGAGTGGCTCATGGACTTTGTGATAGATCGAGGATTTGGCGACTTGCAAACTTTCCCCATCGTCCTTACCATTGTACAGCTGATCGGCATAAAGAGACCTCTGAAAATACTGTATGGTTTGTCCGATATTGTGATTTCACGTAAGTTTTCACTTTAGATTATGTCAGCGACTTACCTCCGTTTCTCATTTCTACCCCATGTGTATAATACAATGATTAAATCTGTGGCAAAATAAAGTGAAGTTCATAATAAAACATGAGGGCTGGCTTAGAGCAGGTATTTACTCCAGACTTATTTTTCAAGTGTGAACTTCACACCATAGCATTAGTAGGTCTGATAATAATAGTCCATTGGCCATTTTATGAATATCAGGATAAGTGCAATCATGACTTTTATATTGCCGAGAAAGATTTTAACCAATGACATTTTTGTGTGGAGAGTTCTTATCCCGATATCTGTTCAAATTTGAGTAGTGCTGAGTGCAGTGTGCTCTTCAGTATAAATATAAATCGAATGTATTGTAAAATCTCTCAAATACTCATTTTCTTCTCTAATTTCTTAAAGAAATAGACCGTTTTCATTTCTAAATCATTAACGGCCTAATCACTTCTAAACACAAAGGAATATTTTCTTAATTTTTACAGTGAGGAAGAAGGAACATACTCTGGTGGTTCCCTACTTGCAAGATGATCCCAGCTATGACGAAAGCGAGGATCCTGATTATGTGGTAAGCTTCGTTTAGGCAGGAAAAACAAAAACAATATAAAACAAGGAAACGGATATAAATATACAAAAATATATACCAGGAATGGAATTTATACATAGAATTTGTTAAATCTAGTGAGGTTTGCTCTGATGGAACAACTCGTTGTGAAATCAAATCATCAGTACTTGTTGACCAGTTAGAAAATTTTGTTTCACGTGCTGTGATTTGGAAGTTCCAGTCATTCAAAGTGCCATTTGAATAAGAATTGTTGATGTGCTGAACTTGGTGACCAGAGACCATAAACTACTCATTCCATAGTCAACTCTTTCATGAACTTCTCGAACTTTATAACATGGGACCTGGGTTTGATAGGACAACCACATGCAGCAGAAATATAAATTGCAAGAGAATCGGATCACTTATGTATTTGGGTGCCGAACATTAAAGACGCCATGAAGCTAGCGTTTGGATATGTCGTAATTCATTAAGAAATTACAGATGTTGAGGTTCTTGAAAGTTTTTTGATTTTCTTCTTTTCCTATAACTTTTTAGCCGGAAGAGCACAGTTCTGATGCAGACTCTTTAGAATACAGGGAGGACGAAGAGCTGGATGTTGATGGAGACAATCAAGAGGTCAGTATATATACATGTTGAACATGCTACTGGTGAGGTTTCCTATGTAACTGTCATAGATAGACCATATAACAAATACAAAGACTGACAGCATCACGGATACAGTAGATTGTTTCTCAAGAAAATTTGATAAAAGAAACCGAATGTTATGAATACGACATAGCAGCGACAAATTCCAAGATTTTATTGAATGTGTGCATAATGCAATCATGATGAAAGGGGAACCTTTCCTGAATTTAGAACTTTGTGAAAATGGTCGAATAATATTGCACAACCATCATCACGACTGCATTTTTAGTCCATCCAAGAGCTTCCTTATGAAATATTTGCTTGTCTTGAAAAAATCCTGGCAACAGTGAAGTCATTAGAATGTGCTTGAAATTTGCACCGATTTTCTTTCGAGCCAGACTGATTACGAAAGTTGTAATGAACCAAGTCCTAAGAATGGCACACCTCAATCCACACGTATAAAACACCAAGAGGAAGACTCAGACTCGGACACGAAAAGAAAGGAGCCACCAGTCTCAGGTGATGAGCTATTGCATTTAGCATTACTGGAGAATGAAACAAGAGATGGTGCAAGATGTAGGAAGGGCAAAGTAAAAACGTACAGACTTTTGTTACAAAATGGACTGTTAGTCCAGTGAATGTGAAAAATATCAACTGTGGCATTGATATCTGAATGTTTAACAGCCACGACTTCCCTTGACACGTGTCTTCATCGTCGTTTCAGAGGTGACCATGTCAGACGCCGGCAGCCAAAATGTGGATGGTGACGCTGACGAGAGCTCAGAGATGGCTCGTCAGAGAAAGATGGCGGCAAAGGATAAAACACTAAAAGCACAGGCTGTCGCCAAGAAAGAAAGTGAAAGCCAGACTGAGGAATATTACAGGGATGGTCAGATGGAGACTGTTGCAACTAAGTCCTATACTGTTCAAACAACAGAAACCGAAAGAAAACAGCAAAACTTGTTGGATCAGGATGGCGAATCTGTAGCTGCTACATCTGAAGATACACAGCCAATATTATCAAAGCCTGTTGATCCAATAGTTATAAGAGAATGGTCAGTGGGCATCGATGCCGGAGAATCGAAAAGCACAGGGGAACTGGCCGCCTCTGACAAGTGTACAATGCCGGAATGGTACAAGAATAGTAATGGCAGGCTTTTTTTGGGCCTCGGTGGGACGGGCCTCGAATTTAAAATTATTGAAAAGAACCCGACTGATTCCCTTGAGGAGCAAAGATCTTTCTCGACTGACTACTCATTCGAAGATGCAATAAAGAATGCTGCTGCAGAGGTACAGGACGAGACAGAAAACAAGACAAATGTAGATCAACTAGCCCATTCAGATATACTGTTAAAGAGTCCAGAAACTAAAAGTGATGAATATAATCGGTCAACTGATGTAGACACCGTTGAAGGTGAAACAGGACCATAAGAAACTATCAAATCTGATGGAAGGTCTCTGGAAACTTTCTCTGGAGCGTTTTGAAAGAATAGCTAAAGGTCAAATAGTTCCATTTTACAACATAAAGCCCATACGACTTTGGGGGTGGGGAATGGGGTTGGGTGACGGGGGAGGGGAGATAGACTGAAACTTGTGCTCTATCCACATTGGTGATATGATAAAAGGTAATTTGATGCAAGTAAAATACATGTTATCAGATCCCCCCCCCCTCCCCCCCCCCCCTGAAACAAGACAGTAATGTCTCATCATAGATGGCAGATAGACTTCTCTAGTATCACAGCTCCGTCCGTGTATGTACACTGACCTAAGGGATAGTAGGACTTGTGACAGAATGAAGCAACTTTTTTGCTCCCACAGTAACCCCAATATTTCCCATTTATTTGCAGGACGTTGAGGCTACAACATGACATCTAGATGTCTGTGCCACTTGTCAGAACCAGTGTTTATGATTTCAAGTGTCCACATGTTCATTATTCTACATTTTGTCTGTGATGCCATGCACATGTTTTGCTCACCTACGAAGTTTAAATTACCGTGATTTTGATACTTCGGGCAAGAGTCTTATATCCTCCCTGCTCAAGGCCACGCGCCATCTCATTTTGGTACAATCTGCAAGCTGACTGTGCACATGTGCTCAGTCATTCATACTAAAGCGAGGGCCATCTCCGTATACCCTTGACGCTACATTTTAAAACAACTGATCCATCATTTGTGAGTGGGTTTGCAAATTTTTCTTTCACTGCTAGCCTTCACGTGCTCCACGTTGCCAAACGCGTATACCATTCTCTGACCAGACCCATTTTTATGAAGCTACTGCTATTATGTAGCTTAACAAATAAACTTATCAATAAAGTTGATAGAGCTGCATTAAATTAGGCACTATTGCTTTAGTGTTAAGTGAAGGATTGTGACACTGAATCTTCTTTAGATTACTTTGATATTTATTGCATTTGCATCGTTTTTTCCCCTTCACCATTGTTCTTTCCACATTAAAATGTAATTAAGATTACATTTGATTCAGTTGCCGTTGGGTTTCTGCTGGATGCACTTGGTGGATGTGGTATCAAAGCGAAAGTGAGAGAGATGGCAGGGAAGGCATTAGAAACTTTCTAATCTTTCTCAACAAAATTATGACCAAACATTGTGATATATGTGCATTACTTTCTCGATCATGTCTGTGTAATGTAACTTTGTCAATAGTCATTTTTGCCTCGTAATGTATCGCATTCAACAATTAATTACACTCTACAGATATTCATACACTCTACAGATATTCAGCTTTTTTTTGTTTGTTCAGGTATGTAGTGATTAATGTTGCTCTTAAAAATCTTATGACGTTCATCATGATATGGACACCAGTACCAGGTGATCTTTATTGCAGTTCAGTGTGACAGCAGAATAATAAAGTGTCAGGTATGAAAAACTGTCGGTTACTGTGTAAACAAACTGAAAGGATTTCAACTACTAGATGAGGCAGACATGCGCTTCTTAAGTTGCTCTTAACCCCCCCCCCCCACGCCTCCTTTTTTCCCAAAAGCACACACACGCACACACACACACACACACACACACACACACACACGCGCGCGCACACACAACACAGACAAGTTTTCTTGGAGCTGTTTATGTGAAGGACAAGTTAACAAAACAAAAAGGCTGGTAATCTCCCACAAATGATTGGGTTAAACTTTCAGCTTAAAACAGATCCAATTGTCAGCCCTTATCTATCATAAGTGTCCTGACACAATAACAATCTAATCCCCGGTCGGTATACGTTCACATACAAATGTGCCAAATCCTGATTGAACCCACTTTGTTCTTATCTTAGGCCAGATTTCTTGTATTTGTTTCTCAGGAACACAGGACTCAGTTTCACATACTCCTCCGTTCTTAAATTTGGCGTAAAATAAAAGAAAATCAGTACATAATTATTGCTACTAGAATATATACCTAATGAAAATGACTTTTCGTTATCACTGTTGCTACAGTGACAAGACGGGAATTTGCTTTTGAATTTTAACTTTGGCATTGTTTTACATTTGCAATTTTTCCCTAAGTTTCTAGTACTAGGAATAGTTATTGGGTGATAGGCAATTCCTTGTT
The DNA here is from genome assembly GCA_963931925.1 of Onchidella celtica. Lineage (NCBI taxonomy): Eukaryota > Metazoa > Mollusca > Gastropoda > Systellommatophora > Onchidiidae > Onchidella > Onchidella celtica. The sequence goes on from OZ007567.1 coordinate 48,612,251, forward strand.
CTCTACCCTTAACTAGAGACACCAAAGCTCGGTTGTGTAATTTTAATACAAGAAGGGGGCTTTCTCTGTTGTTTCATTAAAATTTTCTGAACTTGGCTGACAATTTTACTCGAGTCTTCAAAATCAAACGACGCTTCCTGTAGTTCACAGAAGTATCCGCAACATGGACGCGACGATTATCATGGCAAACGTGGTAAGGACAATCAGTCAAGTACGGTCTTGCGGCATTCACTCTGTGTTATGACTACGGGTAATAAGTTAGTGGAAGGAAAAGATTGAAGGGGAGCATTGGTTCTTTACCTTTGCTAAGTAAGTGGTCTGCACACAGTCCCAAGGACGTCGGACGGTTAAAGGACAAGTTTCAATCTGACACCCTGTTGTGTACTGGTCTGACGTCTCACAATTTCCTATTCCATTACCCTCCAATTCAACCCAGAGGATTCAGAATGTGGCTTGAGGTCCTAGTTTTCCAAGAAGCCCTGCTTCGTTTCACCTGGTTTTCTTTTGCTTTGGGCATTATGCACCACTGCCATTTCCCATTTTGTGTTGGCCTGTGCATTCTTGTGCAGCTGTCAGTTAAAAACTAAGGGCAATTGTCTTAAATTCACAGTTGTGCTGTCATTCCAAATGTTCTCTATTTAAGTAAAACTAAAAATTACCCTTTGGTCGATTGCCTGGGAAATCAGGTATTTTATTCGGGAAAGGGCGTTGGGAGAGAGAATGAACAGCGATGATGACTTACTCATTTACTGGCTTCTCTGAGGTTCAAGACATCAGCCATGCATTGTCTGGATACGAACATATCACAAAGGCGGCTACCACAACAACATAACCTCTATCGTTTATTGAACAGCTCTGAGTTTGTATTGATAATAAATTACTTGGTGGAGCACAATCAAAGGTGAATCTAGCAGTTTAATGTCTTATCTTTTGAAAGGTAATTCATCTTGTCTTCGAAAGGAGGGACTGAAAATGAGAGTTAGTCATGCTCAAACGACACCTTCAGCAGGCTTAACTCCCGCGCTGACAAAGATTAAAGAATAATAAGGAAACCCATATTTTGGACAAAAGATATTTTTATGGCATGAGGAGCGGCTCTAGAATGTTTTTATGATCTGTGAAGGAAATGGATCCCGAGAAATAGCTGGGATCTTTTAAAGTAAAAACGTGGATTAACGTAGTCCCTTTTTCCACGCTGCGTAGGCGTTCAAACGCAAGCTTATACAAATAAATATTTTCAGTCACGTTCATGATGCTGTCTCGATCATGTAGACTCTACTAATACTGCGAAAAAAAATTAATAATGAAAATAACAATCTACAGCTGTCAGTTGCACCATGACATGCACATTTGGTTCACTGAAAGAAATTATGAACAAGTTAAAATAATTTTACAGGAAAATAAAATTAAGTCGCATCTTGTAAGCAGAACTAGAAGATTGCTCATCATTGACTCTATACCAGTGTGTCACCAGCGTTCCTCGTATGGTTACTATTGTTTCCTCAATTTGTGATTTTATCAGATGACATAGTGTTCTGATTTACATGACACCTCCAAGAGTATAGTACCAAGCCAACCTTAAGTCTACAAAGGGCCATTCACCACTGTGTTGACAACTTTGGTCATAGAAAAGTGAAGATAAAATGTAGAAGTGCCGGTTTTCCAGTTCCAGGTGGAATCTTGAACAGGAGAAATAGGTTCGAAGGTGTTAGTCATGAACTTACTTTTGTTTTCACGCTCTCCAGAGACCACTAGAAGTAGAAGGTGCTGCAGTGCACGTGTAGTTGTAAGACAATAATTATTATTTTTCGGGCCCAAAAATTAAAGGGACAAAGGTCTCAACTGAGTAAGCACCCAGTAATGATATTTCATGGCTTATAACTTATTATAGAGTACTTTTTAATAATATTCATCAGTAATTCTTTTCATGCTGAAAGGACGGTTCACCCCTGATCTGACCCGTTTTGACCTGTTTCTGAAAACAGGCCGGGGATTTTATATTACAACACACTGCAGAACACGAACTGCTTGCCAGGATTTTGTTGAAGCCATAGCAGTGTTTGTCAGTTTGTGCTGTAAGACAACATCACGAGTTGACATTAACGATTTTTCTCTTCAGGCAATGCGTAAACTGTTTGCCATTCATTTGGGTAGCTGTAGTAGTAAGGCTTGATTTGCAAAAGGAATAATTATAAAGCGTTTTGTACTCCTGAAACTTAGTGAAAAAAAGGCATGACTGAGTTATTCTACTACAAATATTTTCCATCAATAATTAACCTCATCAAATGTCCCCAGTTATTTCAGCCTGTAGATTTTCGAATGAAATGATTGTGTTAAACAAAAATCAATATTAAGTTAATCTAAGAGCTGTTTTGTAACCCGAACTCCTAGAAAAATGCATTTTGGGGAGATAGAATAGTGGGATCTGACGCTTGGCTTCTCTCTTTCATCTTAAATTGGGCCAAGTAATTCATGGAGACTTTGGCAAAGCTTGCAAAGTGATCAAACACTTTGCGAACAAATAGAATTGATTTATTGCTTGTGTTATCAACTTCTTTAAGGGTAGTCTACACCATGGAGACACCAGAGACAAGTGAAATAGTTTTCCTCTCTGAGAAGAAAAAGCTATCCACGTTGAGGGTAGAATCGGCAAAAAGAGTGGAATTTGTCGTTGCACCTCAACCTACAAAATTGCCTGCGCGATATCGCCTTTTTCATTATTGAATCAAAAGCCTTCATATGAGACTAATCCCGTACGTTACTAGAATTTTCCACAGTTTGGGAAAGTCGAGGCCACGTGACAACTTTCCGTGTTTAAAATAATTATATAACACAAAGAGTTCACAAAGAGTTAGCTCATCAAAATGGGCGTTTATGCTGAGTTTATTGTCACGCGCGGTTACTGACTTAACGTATGTATAACTTAACTTAAGTATGTATAGACTTATTTCTAGGCTAGACTTTTTCTTTCAAAAGCATTCAGAAAAGAAACTTTCTCTGTGATTACATGAATTTAGACATGGTATTAGTTGTTTTTTTTTATGTCAATTAAATTTTTTAGAAATTTAAAAGTGATTGGCACTCTGCCTCGTAGGGAAGAGATCGATGAGATTGTTTTACTAAAATCATGCATAAGAATAGGGAGAGTAAACCTACTGACTGGTTGGATGATCATTCTGATTAAGTGACAAAGCTGCCACTCGTCGCCACTTTGCCTCGTCTTTTCTCTGGTTTTATTCCCTGCAGGGAAAATGTAATTAGGCTGGACTGGATGTGGACTAAAATGTCAAAACAGCCTTGTTAATAATAGTAAATACTCTATGTAGAATATTTTGTTTGAAAGTATAAAGAAAATATGAATTAGAATTATAATGTTTGCATCATTGGCAAAAATTTAATCTGACTACATAGTACGTGACAAGAAGCTGATGTTTTAGTGTTGAAAGATGTGTGAGAATTAAAGTAAGACTAAAGGCCTACTGAGATAATCTATCAAGCGGTATTCTCTGTTATTCCTGTAAGGGTCTTTGTATGAAAGTAGAAAGATGGTCCTTCTTAATCTCTTACACTCAATGGTCTATAGCTGTCTTTATTGTGGACTGAAGCCACTGGAACCCGTGCGTGGTTTAAATCACTTCTATTTGATCTCATTCAGTGGTTTTCAAATGTACTTGGCACAAGCTTAAACAAGACGCTTTCGTAACATAGAAATACTAAAATAGATCTCTGATTTACAAGAACAGTACTGGTGACTTAAGTTCTTCCAACCCCAAAAGTTCCACATGTCCGTAAATAACTCAGATTTTTACCAGTTTGAAAAGACGAAGACAGTATTACCATAAACCGATCACACTGAAAACAGAGGGAAATGGAAAAAACATCACTGAGAATTCCATTGGTCTCTGCACATTATAACATGTCTTGATAGAACATGAAAATATTCCGCCATGTCCGTCTATTTGCATTTACGGCCCTTGACAAAATGACACCCTAACTTTGACACAGGGTCCATACCACTGTACTGCACGAAAACCCGTGAGTTGTCGGTTTGGACCAGATAAGACAGTCCATAGAAAGTTATGGGATCTGACTTCGATTCTGTACAGATTTAGTCAATACGACACATATCAGGATTGTCTGTGCGGTGCCTCAGTGAAAAGGGAATGTATTGAAGAAGACTTCAATAGAGCTTCGCTTCTTCACTCCAGCAATAGGTTTTTGGGTGAAAGGCGGGTGCTAGACGTAAAATCAATACGTTCGTATACAGATCGATCTTCGGGATATATTCTGTAGGGTTCATTCCGGGGTATCTAACGCCACCCTGCTGCAATACTGTTTTATTTGCAACAACACACACACTTAACAACCCAAAGTGATCATATAGCCAGCATAATATTTATTATAATAATACAAGCGTGAAGTGCAGGCAGATCTCTGTGTGCAAATGTGAAGAGGAGTGCTTTGTGTGAACTGTCAGTGCTGGAACGAAACAAGGATAGGGAGTGTGACGTGATTGAATTCTGGGATATACAAAAGTTTTGTTCTTGGATACCGGGTCTCTGATAAGAAACACATTTCACCAAAGTGCACGGGTAAGGACAATACTTAATAAAGGCGGAATACTTAATAAGTTAACTGTAATGTGTCTATATTACACAGCAGAAAAGATATGGTGATAGCTGGAATGACTATTTATAACCTCTTTCAACCCTTGGTGTGATCAGCATACACATTTAAAGTGCTGCAACTGCGTAACTAGTTGGCTGTGCTTGCTCCAACTGCATCCAGTTTCCACGGCAACAGTATGCAAAGCGAAGGTCAGGAATCTTATTAACAATTCTAAGTGTCTGAGTTCGGGCCCAACCACCTCTGGACCCAGGCGAAAGACTACATTTACAGTTAATTGCCTTTAGGGCTAAATTTAAGGTGAAGGTTAGGGTTACGGTTTTGTTAAGGTGAGGCATACAGTTACTTACAACATTCACTCGGATATCAGTTTTCCAGAGAACTTCCCAAACCTTAAGAAATCCGGCTGTTTTAGTGCTACAATCAGTTCTAATCTTCATAATTTCTGTTTTACACAACTTATCCTTCTCTAACAATGAACATGATCTGACCTACATCAGCCAGGAATAAATCTATCCAGTGAAAATACAGCACCAGTCTTTGGCCAGTGAACAATGTCTATTGAGAAAGAAGAAAATACTGAATAATTGCTCTCGAAGCAAGGCGTAGTTGAAGTAGTGAGAGAATAATTGTTCTATTGCGTGAGTGAAGGTTTGGAGTTTGGCATCGCCGTAACCCTTGAATTATGAATGAAATCTTACACAAGGTAAATCCATTCAGTTAAAGAAAGAAAGAAAAAAACAACGTATCGTTTGACCAGCACGGCTGCATTAAATACATCTCAGAAATCTTCCACGTACAATAACCTCTATAGTATCTGAACCATCTATACGGCTATAAACTATCTGTACCAGTATAGATTAAACATAGTCTACCACTTTCTCAGATCAGTTTCTTTTATCGGGGTTGACACACACCAGAATATCAAATGCTGGTCATTACTTAGAAAGTTGCATTGTAAAAGATATACACTATAAATACTCAGGTTTAACTTTAAGGACCATTTTTTTGCTTTGTTTATGTGGCTTTCCCATATTATATAACATCACTCTTCAAAGATAACTGTTTTTAAGGAGTGTGGTTGATAAAATTTAATTGCGTGAGTATTAGGTGCCTAGGCTCATAGTCATACATTTCTCACTTTTTCCATTTGACGGAAATGACTATTACTAATATTAGAGCGTTTGAAACTTTTAGCCTGTTAATCTGTTATGATTTCTTTGTAAAGACAGTTATTATGCTGGTGATGATGCTTTGTTTATTCACAGTTTAAGTGTAGGGACAGGACTGGGGATAGTTTTAGGGATAGGATGAATAATTGCACATAATTCTCCCAGGAACGTACCTGGCTAGAATAACCCCCTAGGATTAGAATGGCCACCCACCCAGAATAACTGTTTCCCAATTTTGAAACCTCGAGCACCTCAGTGTACAAACATCCACCAAGCTATCCACCGATTCAGGTAACCACTGTTGTCAAGAGCGATATGGTATAGGTGAATAGCCCTGTAAACACGAGTTGCTGAATACAGTACATTTGTGCTCTTCGCCATTCATGGGTAGCTGAGCGTGAATGGGGCACACTTCACCATTAATGCTTACAGAGGACAGTGTCTGTACCTCTCTAACGGGTGGCAGGGTCCAGACTTCTTGGAATTTCAATGTTTCATTTTCTATATGGACTGGCCTGCAGGTCTTTCAGGTGCCAAAAGTACCCGCCCCTCCCCATTATTCTCTTGCACACCCCCTCCCCCCCCCCAACCAAAAGCAAATGTCATTAGACCCATGGAGTTTTAATAACAACATTAAACCCGAAAAATTATAAAATTGAAAATTATATCATATTTAATGGCCAAGTTTTGTGTGATAGTCTGAGTACGTTATCCTACACGTAACTGTGTTTCTTATTTTCACTGAGTCGGCTAATGTTGTTCCCTTAACGTTTTCGTCTGTCCCCAAGATATCGAGCTTTCTCCCTCTTCCAGGGATCTGACAAACTGCATATTATAGGACTTGTTACATGCCTAAACAAGTTGCAAAATGTTACACAAAGCGAGGAATTACAGTAACGTGGGTGTTTTATTGTTGTTGATGTTGTTGAAAAGAGCTGACAGTCTCTGTGGAAACCTTCACAGCTGATTGGTATATTCACTATACTAGGCTTAAGAGAAAGATTTGAAATGACGGTCTGGACTTCTACTGTTGCTGAACACTGAAGGAACTGAGATCTTTGTCTCGATGGCACTCCACTAGTAATTAGAAAGTTCGATGTGGGTGCAAGAGACCCAGTGTTTCAATTCCTCATGGGACAGCGTTCTCATCGGCGGCGTGGTCTTTGGAGGGAGTGGTGGGAGGGGACAAAGCCTCGACTTCTTGTGCCCCACTCCCTGATTCCCCATCCCCAAGAAAAGTGATCAATCCTTAGTATACAAATTTTACAAGAAAACAATATCTTGAGCCTAGAAATGGTTTAATTACTTCTTTTTTTCAAAAGAAAAAGGTATGTTGTTTTTTATATTGCACCGGTCTACCCATTTTCTCCATTTTTGCAGGTCTCATTTAATGTAAAGCAGGAGATTAAAAGCCTGAATTCAATGAACATTGTAGAAGATCAAAAGATTTTGAGCGAACTTCAAAGGCATTATGTTTAGCTAGACACCTCCCCAAAAGAGAATTTAGAACGTTAAAAAATCGTAGACTCACAGTGTAAGATATTGTAAGGAAAAAGATTCTTAGATAGTCGCCCGTTTTATATGAGCTATTTTGGTTAATTATTAACTTACTCCACAGCTCAGAGATAAGGATGATTGTAAATTCTCCTACAAGTGTAAATGCCGTATCCTCGGAGTAAGGAGAAGATTGCTCTGAATTTCCCACTGGTGCTAAGAAGGGAGAGAGTATGGGGTGTGGTTCGTCCAAGGAAGGCCAAGGAGGGAATAAGCGAAGTGGGGCCAAGGACGACAACCCTCCCATAGATGATGTAAGTTGTTTTTTTCCCTTGCATTGCTTCTCCACATATTATCAATGTTACTATTTAGACTTGGAGACACATTAATTTCTAGATAGTTTACTATATTCTACCTTAGAGAGCATATCATAACATGCATAGATAGCAGCAATAATTAATGACATTATGATTTTTGTATAGCGCCTCATCCCGTAATACAAACTCTAGGCGTTTCACAGCCATTTTACCATCCGCAATCATTTCACCAATAAAAGAATATACCAAAACACGTGACAACGACCAGAAACAGACGTGGATGCAATCCATCAGTTGAAGAGATGTGTTTTAACATGTTTCTTGAAAAAGTCAAATCTCTTTAAAATCTCTTAATTCTGAGGCAGCGACTTTCAGGTCTTTTTGGACCGTAGAAAGAAAAGTATGGTTCACCGAGTGATGTAAGAGTATATTAACTATATTCTGAAACTTTCAATTTTCTTATGTCACCCAACGATCGTAGATGGCATAGTGGAACAGATAAGTTACATGATAATCTCAGGTATCCAGTGCGAAGTAGAAAAAAAAAATGATTTTGAGTAAATATGAGGATATGCAGTTATTTGGCTAAAGACTGCTATACTATGGCCGCACTATAAATCCTGACGAGGTAGTACAGACTATAACTTTGTTGTCAATGTTTTTCCGTAATCAGATTGAAACCTCATAACGTTATTACTTTATAAAAACATGTCTCCAGAAGATTTAATGTATGCTAAGGCACATAGTAAAATTGTATTCTGGTCATTGTTTTTCAACAGATTGACGTATTAGACATTGACAATAGGTTCCCGGCGCCAGGGCCACCTCCCAACAGCAAAGATGACTTCTATAGACCGTCAGATTTCAGCAGTATTGATGATAAAGTGAAACAGGTTAGAAAAAACGATTGCTGTTTGTCACAAATCCCAGACTGGGAGATGTAATAGTTTATGACAGGACAACAATCACGAACAAACAAGTTTAACACTTAACAGAACAATCCATCAGACTCACACATTTATTAAACATAATTATACAGATAATAGCGCAATTACATACATTATATTATTGGGATTAACTGCCGTACAACGGCCTTATTCTCACACACACTCTCCCTCGGATCCACAACCCGGTAGTTACTCCTAAAGGCACTTCGGCCTCAGCCTCTCCCCTAAGGGTCTTAATAGCACATTAATAATTCACTGGCACCGCAGTCTCTCAATATCACCTTCCTATTGTCCTACACCTTAGCACTCCCCTAGCACCTCAGCAGGGCAATAACACATTATCATTTCAATAGCCCCTCAACATGGCAATAGTACATTATTAGTTCCTAGCCCCTCAACATGGCAATAGTACATTATCACATTCACGCTCATATCTACGTCCCTGTCCGTGGCCTGACTGCCACGACTTTATGTGCCTCTACTGTCCTGCACTGACAGCCTCACTTCTGGCCTATGTGTGGCCTCCGGCCCTATGCTGGCCTATCACCGTAGGCGGCGCTCTTTGGCCCGACCTCGGCACCTACAAGAATAACATTACATTGGTATAATACCCTACCATTTCTATTCACTCCACCTCTCCTTACAACCCATGAAGCGTACACACATTAGTTCACCTTTCACTCACCACACATCTTACGGTAACACACCTCCATCGGAGTACACACTACTCACTCGCGCTACAAATCCATGAACTCACTTTCATCTATCGCTCATGGCGCACATTGCTATATCCAATATCAAGGACTTCCACATTCCTCACATATACTTATTTACATCATGGTAATAGACGAATATAATATAATACATCAATCATAATTATCAATCAACGTTCTACCTACCAGTCATCACTGGAAAAACTCTCTCACTGGTCTCTCGACTGCTCCCCTTATGTCCGCCCGCTGGGCTCTTACTAGCGTCCGTTCAGTAGGACCTTCTAACTTGCAGTGATAGTAATACAGCGCTTTCGCCTCATTCAGACCCCCACCACTCATAACATGCACGCTTTTCTTACTTGTCTACGTGCGTTAATTTTACTCTCCTCCTTTCACGTCTTTCCCTACCTGTCTGCCGTGAGCCCTTCTTACTCTACACCCGCTCTGTAGCAATCCCCTTAATTGCACTCACTCCACTCGTGACACTGTTGTCAAAAAATATTTTATATTGCCTTCAGCACACAATGACAACAAAGACGACATCAATTATAACGAAAAAGACAGGGAAAAGAAATGATTAAAAAAAAAAAATTTGGTAAAGGTGGCATTGAAGACTGCAAAGAGAAAAAGAATAAGATGAGAGAGAGAAAGACAGAGAGAGAGAGAGAGAGAGAGAGAGAGAGAGAGAGAGAGAGAGAGAGAGAGAGAGAGAGAGAGAGAGAGAGAGAGAGAGAGAGAGAGAGAGAGAGAACGAGCGAGACTAACAGGCAGACGAAAGAGGGGCATGTATATGAATATTTTTAAAACAGTTTATGTCAAGTTTGCTAACAATTCTGGACTTGAAGTTTGCATCGGCAGCAACAGCAAGTTAATTTTCAGGTCTATTTTGTTAAGAATATGGGTCATAGGCAAAAGTTAAAATGCTTATTCTGTTTCGAAAGAGGCCTCGTAACAACGATATTGACATTATCGTCATCAAAATGTTTCCGTTCTATAATATTGTTTTTCTTCCATTTAGGCTCAAACACCAGCACATCTCACCTATAATAATGCGACAGCACATATGTTAAGACTGACGTCTATACACATCTCTTTTTCACAGCAACTGCCTAAGTTAAATGCAAATACCTACGACTCCCTCATCAGAGGACTAACCGCCGGCTACACTACAGACCTGCAAAGACTGCGAGCCATTTTCGTGTGGCTATATCTGCAAGATGTCCATGGATCTTTCTATAGTGGTGTAACAGATCCCTACACGCCCATTGGATACATGAAACTGATTAAAACAGGCAATGGCTCATACCCATCGTTTTTTGCTGAACTGTGCAGGTAAGTGAGGATTTTTGTCTGAACAGCAAATCGCCTTTAATACTTGGTTAATACATCATTCCATCTTAGGTCGAAGACTTTCGCTAAATGTATGCCCAGGATTTCTTCAGATATTATTCTTAAGAGCCACCCATAAAGTACGTAACTTGATTTTGGAGAATTTTTACTCTTTCCCTCCCTCTTGTACGTTTTTCACATGCTTGGCTTCAACTCCCCCCTCCCCCCCCCCCACCCCGTACAAGGGCACGGCCATTAAAATGGTGAATATCGATGATAAAGCCTTGATGTTTTGAAGCTTTATATGCCATTGGAATGAACAATTTGACTGTGTCAATAAAAGTCGTAGCCTCTATTTGATTTTTATACAATTTGACAACATATTTTGTTGGAAAACAACAAAAAAAAGATACCAAATTTTTAATTCATGGTGGTACTGAAAAGGGCTTCACAGAATCCCTCCCTCCCCATGAACTATTTTCATATGCTTGTGGCAACCCCCCTCCCCTGCCCCCATTCGAGCCGTACATACGTTATGAATGACCCCCCGGTGGGTTGCGTGTAACAGCTGGTGAGAAAAAAAACAAACTGCACTAATTTTGCACACACTAGGAAGGGAAACTGGTTATGAGAGAAAGAAATGTAGTCCATGACAGGTAACACTGAATCGAACCCGAGGCTTGACCTTTCTTTACAAGGCTACCGTTGCACCAACTGAACAGGATTGGTTAACAAATTCAGAACAATCCGAACAAACGGTTTTTGCGATTCTTCATAGACCCTGTGAAGTAAAATGAAAACCAACAATTCAGAAAACTGTTTGCCTTCCCTAGCAAGTCATCCACACTGATGCATATCAATATGGATGACTCATCTTTTATATCTCAGGCTTAATTTATCCGTCTGTGTTTAGCCATGCCAGTCTTACAGAAATAATTAAATGCACTTGTCTTCACAGAGCTGCCGACATACCATGCAATGTCATCAGAGGTATAGGCAAAGGCGATGACTATGAAGTGGGACAGATGGACACAACAAGACTGGAGAGTGCTTGGAATGCTGTGTATGTGGAGGGAGGTTGGAGGTTGATCCACCCTCTCTGGGCATACTTCCAGGAGAAACAGACCTATCAGAAGGGGTAAGTCAGCCTCGTAAAACAAAACAGTACATAAACAACCCCTCCCTAGAATTTTCTTCACCTCTCTAACTGAGGAGATATAAACATTGCGTTATTCAGTCTTTTGTACTGTGATAAGAGAGCTACCTCAGATTAGCGTGGGTGTAGAAGTAGTGCTTTGACATTATTATGGCATTTCAAGAGTGCTATTCTCTCAAGGCGAGTTTGTGAGGCTTTACAACAAAGAGGGGTGGAACTGCCGTACCGCATAGCACAGTCATTATCGTGTAAGGACAGAACAGGTCCTACGTTGCAACAAAGATTTTTCTACATTCTTTGGTTGCAACTAGTGTAATTTGCATTAAAAAAAAAACAAACAAACACGGCATTTACCCCTTATCATGAGTTGGCGCCTTCGCAAAAGAATGGCCTTTTTTAACAACATGAATAAATTGATAAATGGGACTTTCAGATAAGGCGCAGAAGGGAAGGATCTTTTGTAAGAGTATTTTTTTAACGGGCAGATCAAATTTCAGTAATTTAAAGATAGCAGTGGAAAATTATGTACAAGGTTCTCATGCTAACCGATTGTACTTCTACCCCGGTGTAGTTTGTTATAGGGTCTGATGACTCCCCGATGATGCTCTGCGCTGATTAACAATTTATAATGCTGTTGTCTTGCATAGCAAATATATCTGGTCTTATACTTTCAGTTAAGTTAACGGTAAGGAAAAAGACATTAATTAACCTAGCAAACAAGTAAATAAAGTAGGAACCAATGCATTCTCATTTGTTGGGTAAGTCTTATTTTTGAAATCCATTGTGGAGAGTTAATGGAGGCACAGAATCAATGTAGTTTCAAAGTCTGTTAAAAACGTTTTTCAACAAGTACCTGGTATTAAAGGACAATTTCCCTCATTTTTTTTTTTTTTGGCTTTCAAGTTGCGATTGAATCCATAGTTTTATCTCAGATTCAGGTAACATTTCCTCCTTATAATTATATATGTTAGCCTTTTTTGGTGCTTACGAGTCAGTCATATTTGTTCAAATCTCAATGAGAACAATGGCGGCCAATGCAAAATCACCGTAAATGGTGAGAATTCACAATAGTATAAACATTTAGAATACCTCTCTGGTTAAACAAATTTTGCACGGCATGCAATAGAATACAAACAACGTCCAGGAAGATGTTATTTATTAAACTATTTCATTTCATTTTCACCCCTCTTCAGCTTGCGCCCACCTCCAGGCACAAAGAGATCAAGTATAAACGAATTTTACTGGCTGACAGACTCCAACAAAATGATCTGCTTCTGTAGACCACATTCAGATCCCTGGCAGCTTCTCAAGAATAAATGGGAACACAAGAAATTCATGAAGAGCCCTCATTTCACTGAAGATTACTTTGGCTGTGCCCTGATGTTACCAAAGCGATACAACGCCATCGTTTACTGTGACAATGGTATCACTGTGATCGAGTTTGATCATCACGCTTACCAAGAACCATATCTAGAGGCTGATGTGGTGTTTGACCAAGAAATGTCCAGCGATGAAATGCCACCCAATGTCAATATGAAGGATTACATAGCCAGAGCTAGCTCCACCACGAAAAAGACGTTACTGATTCGTTTCCCAGCTCGTGGTCGCTATAATGTAGACATATTTGGAGGGCTGGACAATAGAAAGCCCAAAATTGTTGAATTTAGAATAGAATGTGAAGATATAGTATGGAACCCACATCCTTTTCCATTGAACCCAACAGAGGGCTTTGGTATGTTCGACAATGCCAGTCAGTTTGGAATTTCCGATCCTGTTCCTGAATACGGTGTCGTGTTGGTCCGTCCACATCAACAAAAGCACTTCTCGTTCACATGTACCCAGAGGCTGGACGTCGAGGCTACATTGTTTCATAACACGATTGACTCAAACAAGTTTACTGACTTTATAGCGAGCAAATGCCTTGACGACGGGGTACATATTTCTGTGACTATACCTGACGAGACGCAACTGGAATTTGGCTTGGAGGTCAGTAGACGTATGACGCACCACTTTTTAATTTCTCCAAGGACAACTTTTGTCATGTCCAGAGTTAAAATTAGATCGGCTGTAAGATACATTTTGAGAAATGATGTTTTTACCATATGAAGTATAAATCTAAACGATTAACTGTTTTTTGAAATGGACAGACAGGAAACAGTCTCTTTTGATGCGCTTGAAATCCTTGTCCAATTCCTGCGCTGTGGGCTGTCATTTCGTTCATGTAATTAAATGACAACCACAAGCCAAACGTATGCTAGTTTAGTTTTTCTTGTGAAGGTAAACTCTCTTCATGAAATAATGTACAGCAGCTTACGTCGAAGATCTGAATTATAATAATGCTCATTATTTATTTGAATGTGGTATTTTACTTCAGCTTATAATCTTCAATTCCCAGAGAAAATAATTTCGACCATTGCTTACATTATTTTGTATTCAATAGCATTATTGATGTTAGAAGCCTGGAAATGCTATCTGTAAAAGCAACCAAAAGACATACAGAAAACAGTTTGCAATTGTCGTTTTTATTAGAAAGTTCCAAGTCGCAGGCATCTTCATAATGAAAATATTCACCAAAAGTAAAGATACAAGGCTAGAAGAAGATTCGATCCCAGAGCTACTATCAGTAGGGAGAAAATTTTCCAGTTTCAAAATCAGTTTCTCCAGAAAACAGTCACAACTGTCAAGAAGAAACTCCCTCACATGGTGAAAACAAGAACGCAACAGTAAAGACAAGATGACAGTCATGGTTTATGGAATACGGAGATAAACAGTGGCTTTTCGTTGTATTTCTCAGATTGCAGTCCGGCCCGAGCATTCCTCTCGTGGCTACACGGTCGTAGCCAATTACCTCCTGGTGGATGAGAACTGGAGGAAGAAAACCGCAGTTGTGGCCCCTACAAACAAAATCTCCAGGGTGAGGAAATGTCATTATCTAATGATACTCTCGTGAATGAGTCAGGCAAAGGTGGTATATATCTAGCCACTGAATGGAAATAAGGTTGTATTAAACGTTTAAATTATACAATAATTTATGTCGCACAATAACATGGACGAATAATTGTTTTCACATGTAGGCCCAATCATAAATCATGATTTATTTCATTGATCGGTTGATACCCATTGTATTACTATACAATAATGTAATTCTTATCCGATACTACTTCTTGATGCCATACTTCCGACGTATCACAGACCAGAATGCATGGTCGTAGTCATGAAATATACAATCTTATGCCAAGTGTTTTTCTGTACATCATATTTCCAGTCACGGGTATTACGGTATCTGCTCTGCAAGAAACTCTGTTTTCGAGACAGCATAATATTATTGGGTGAACGAGGGCACGATCTAGCTTACTGTCGGTCTGTTTTTTTTAAAGATTATTTTTGTTATAACAGAAAAGGATACGAAACAATGAATCACCGCTTTGATAGTAAAACAGAAACAACACTACAGTAAAGGAGATTTTTCTTTGACGAAGAAAATAATAGCCGATACTGTGAATTTAATGGCCTCGTGACCATTTCGTGTGTACCTATTCGTTTTTCCTTAGGACTGTTTTCATCCTCTTTGGCCAGTTATGTTATTTCATGAGAATTTGGATAATACATTATAGCCCATTACAGGTATAGATTATCAGGTTTGATTTGAACAGTACCAATCATTGATGCAAGCATGCAGTCGTATCTAAGTCAAGGGACAGAACCAAACAAATCATTAAACAAAATTGTTGTCATTCTAATGGGCCAGTGTTATTTCCCTTCCTTTCAGAGCGAGGAAGACCGTATAAGGAGGACATTGATTGCTGCCACACACAAAACTGACATTGACAAACTGGAGGCAGCCATAGATGAATTTGAGCGTAACCGTTTGCCTGACAACGGGGACCTTACCAGAGCCAGGCACAAGCTGGTCCAACTACATCTGCAGCGTAAGACATCGTGTCATATTCCCGTCATGTTAACTACTTTAATATATTTTTAAAAAAAGATACCACAGAGAATCATTCTGTGGGGTCTCAGCAAGGCTTGAAACAAAGTCAGAATGTGGCAAAAAAGCAAAAGTTACTATTATATAATATATATTGCCTGATGAAGGTCTGATAAACCAAAGCTCGATTTGTCCGTCCTTTTCTTTTGGGTTGTAGTGTATTGTTTCTGTATTATTTCTTACCCAGAACCTTTTAACACATAACTTTTTCTTTTCGCCATATTTTGAGTGAACTACTTTATAGCCGGCTTTTTTTGTACAGGCCATTGGCATACCCAGATTTGCTCTTGTTTTTTTTGGTGAAGTTGCCCCAAGAATTTGAGGAACAAACAATAAATTATGCGGTGCAAAGAAAACATCTTCGGTATCTCTGAACAAATACTGACAGTTAGTCACCACATGGCCACTCCCCCAAAATAAGTTCACGTTATCGAATTTTTAAAGTCGGTGATGGTTTATGATGTTAAAATAGCATCATTTCTTAACTGCCATTTCATTTCCAGAGGTACATTAAGATTGTTTCCTTATAGAATTTTCCATTCCAGTACCACCCTTCCATTATTTAATAAGCCTCTATAAACTGTGGGAACCGTGCATCAACATATCGTTTACTTTTTTTTAACTTTCTGTCTTAATTTTAATTGCCAGTGTTCACTTTATTTATTCATTTATTATTTCTTTCTTTCTTTAGTTATATATCATTTATTTATTTACTCATTTATTATTTATTTATTTACCTTATTTTCCGATCTTTTTCCGAAGACAATGAAAAAGAGAATTAAGTAATCATATGCTACAAGTAAGCCGAAATCAAAGCTATAGATACAGCATAAGATCAATATTGCAAGGGACCAAAGGCAGAGGTAAAATCGAAATTGTGTAGGTTTTGAGAAAGCCTTATCCTCTTTTCATTGTGAGAGTTTTTCTATTATAAGAAAAAAAAATGCATCGCTCGAAGTTTGTTTATTCAAAGTAAAACAGCTAATCCGTATTGTCTTTTCTCCAGGTTTACGAAAAGTTACATTAGAAAGAAAACTTGAGGACCTTGAAAAGGCAATTGATTCGGCCAAGAAATCTCACGTAGTCGAAGAGTTGATTGATAGCAAAGAGTTTACTGTAAGTAATTGGCAACTTGCATTGTAAGGAAAAACAAAACAGTGTCATAAGAAGTCAACTTGGCATTACAGGGTAAAAGATCCTTACTTTGCCGCTCATCACATCAAACTTTTCGTGTTTGCAATTGTCAGTTGGTTAATTTATGTTTATTCAATTTAGTTTTCGGGTCATGCAGTTGACGTGCTATATTTCTAAGAAGTATGGAAAGATTTAATAAGCTGTACGTGGCTGCTTCATTAATGCCATGACTAAAAAAAATAATTAATTCCTTGTATTTCGACTCATGAAAAATGCTCCAAGGCAGACTGACATGATTTTCCACTCTCACTGATGCAAATAATATGTGTCATTCTGCTATATTTTTTATTTTGTTTTTGTGAGATAGTCATAATTATATCGTAATCATAACATAACTGTCAGCAGTGTCAGATCGACATTTCCTAAACTCGAAAATATCAAAGGGAGCCTAGAGATCGGGAAGCATTTTTGCAGTGCTGAAATGACATGGAAGATGTAAGGGAATAGCTGTGTTAGCATGAATTGAATCTAAGAGAGAAGAAGATAAAGATGAGGGGGGAGGGGGGAGGAGTGAGAGTGAGGAGAGAGGAAAAAGAGAGAAAGAAAGAAAGAAACAGTGATGGGAGAGAGAGACACACACAGAGACAGAAGGCAGGGGGGGGGAGATAGAGAGGGGGAAGAGAGAGAGAGAGAGGGAGGGGGGAAGAAGGAGAGAGGGAGAGACAGAGAGAGAGCGAGAAAGAGAGAGAGAGAGAGAGAGTGTGTGTATGTGTATACCCAGAAGAGCCGTAAGGGAGAAAGTCTGAGACTTCGAACTGTAATTTTACTCCTATAATATGATTCATGTTCCCCCTCCCTTCTCTCTCAAAACAGAGCTAGGATTTCCTCTTTTTAAGTAGAAGAAAACCGGGCCTAATGAAAAGCCCATTAACTTCACGTCAATTATTAATGTTTATTGATGTTGTGTCAAGTTATTTTGAAAATATAGGGATGCTTACTTAGGAATTCGTTGATTCATTTGGAGGAGGAAAAATGACCCGTTTTTTTTTACTTAAATCACTACATCCTGCAAGTTGACAGGTTTGATTTGTAATGATGCGAAAAAAAAAAAAAAGCTTTTCATGTTGATTTACTCTGAGGAGTAAACACATGGCAAAGATCATTATGCTGCAGATTAAAATATGTTGATAACGAAATTATTACTTTTATGCCGAAATGTTGAACTGCCCGAGGTGTCCAGATAGGGAGAGAGAAACAGGACTCACAGTGAAGATGCAGTTCTGCACTGTTTCACTTTTATTCTTGCTGTCGAGCGGCTGGTTGGTGGTGCTTTTGATAGGGTCTCTTTCTGTCCTATCGTTCTTTTTCTGTTTAGTCTTTGGTCTTGTTTTTCTTAGCACAATGTACCCGTTATCAGGCGGCGTACTTTCTCCAAACACAGACTCAAACTTGTGGCCAAGTTGCCAACATTATAGGGTGCCGGACCTACATACTTTGATCGTTCTGTTTCCAGCATGCAGAAACCACAAGACTACAGCTGAAAAGGCTGAAACTGTACATGCATAAAGTGTTAGCCTTGAACAAAGCCACTATCTCAGAGATACACAGCTATCAGAGACCACGGCCGCTAGTCCACACTGTCATGAAGGCAACCTTCAGAATTCTTGGAGAACCAAATTCCAAGATCCGGGTGAGGAAATCAATTTGTCTGTACAATCTTGCCATTTTAAGAATATCTGCAATAAGATTTCAAATGATTAGTCTTTCTAAGGCTGATATCACGCTGAGCCCAGTCAGTTTCGTCACGATTTCAGTGTGAGACGTAAACTATGGCGTTAAACGTGATCTTGCACTCTGGCGAGGCCGACTTGACTAGTTCGGGTATGTCAGAACTGTATTGGGCTAGGCTAGTTGGATGGAAGAAACCTCGCACAATGAGTCAGAACACATGCAACAGACTTGACTTAGTGTGTCACCAGCCTTAGCGAGTTCATTGCCTATTGAAAGACGACAAAAACGGAGGAAAATGCTGTAATATCGTGAGGGGAGGGGGTGGCATAGTTATTTTAAACTTGAAATAAGAGAACATCATTTGCAGGTGACCAATTTATTCCGCTGAAGTAGAAGTGGAGTCCTAGCAGTGATCTATAAAACAAGATAAGAGTAAAGTGTTTTTGAAACAATCTTTTCGTCTACGTGTGTGTTATGAACAGGATTGGAGCTACATCCAGACATCGATGAGGACATTGGGAAGAAACAGCATGATCAATCGGATGAAGAGATGTGATGTGGTCCATGTGAAACAGATGCAAGTTAATGACGCGGAGAATTATCTGGGCGAAACAAATAAACACTTGGTGCGCATGTGCAGTGCTGGGGCCGGCACATTTTACGTCTGGGTAAGCCACTGAGAATATTAGCTTATACATTAACCTAGTGATAACAGCGTGAAAGTTTTAGCCATGTCTGGTTTGCCCTTTCCCTCCTTCACTTTTTGCTGTGTTGGAGTCAAATGGACTGAACTTGGCGCTTGATCTCAGACAGTCAATCATTTGGATTACATTCCATCTCAGCCGTCAAATCCAGCCCTGAAGTTTTTAGGGTATATGAGTAGGAGTTGTTGTTGGACACATTCCGAAAAGCAATATGTCAAATGCACTCTCTGGGTAATGGTCAGTTCCCTCCTTTGTACAAAGTTCTACAATTTATTATTCGGTGCCTGCAAAGAACGATAATTTCACTGTGACACCTAAATGAATATGCTTTGTTGTACTAATAATTTCTCTAGTAGGACCACAGTATGTACAGACATTAGAATTGCAGAAAAAGTTAATGATCATATTGTTACAATGTGTGATATAAAATTCGAATAAATGTAATAATTTCCATGTTTACTTGTTCAGAGCAACAACATGATATCGGAATATCAAGGCAAGGGTGAACAAGATCCACTGACCATCTGGAATGCCCCCAACAAATGGGAGAGAAGTAAAAAGAAGAAAAGAGGCAACCCAGACCAGAGTTACACGTCGTCTCAGTACAACACGCCGAGAGACACCAACAGATCCGAGAATTTTGACCAGACACCAAGGGATGAGTGGAATCCTAATGAACCGTCCACTGGTAGACTGGACGATGATGATGATTGGAACCCCAATGCCCCGTCTAGAGACAGATTCGACCCATCATTACATAGAATGTAAGATCCCTCAGAAATGCCAATACAGTTTAAATTCAGATGTTTTCCATGTGCCACTGCGGTACATATCAATTTGTGCCGAAAGATGCATTAAATCACAGTTGTCATATAATTTACTGTAATGTTGATATGTTCCACTACCAGTCAGTAGATATCAAATCAATGTATCCTCGCTGCTAATGAATTTGTGATCATATCATTAGTGGAGGAAATCGAAGTACTTGAAAGAAAAGTCTCGAAAGCAGCATAATGACAGAACTAGGCTCAGGTACCTTTGCTTTGGAATAGCTAGAGATTTTATACAGGTTTTCATGTAAATGCTTGAGACAAAAAAGAAGTTAAAACAGCATCATACATAAATGGACAATGATCGAAATTATGTTTATTTTCTGTGTTGTTGTTCCTGTCTTCATTCCTGTACAATATGAATGCGGTCTTAAATAATATATAAGGATGATGACCTTCAGATCAAGAACTGTACTGAGAACAAACAAGCAACACATAATATATTCGGTTCATTATTTTAATCGGCATACTGCGCCGGTCAAATCAATCTTGAACTAAAGCTTGAGAAATAAAGAGCACAATATTACTAGTTGTATCCAATCAATCCAAGGGTCTAGTGCATATGTTTCTGCAAAATTAATAGATGCTCTTTTACCATATATTTATCAGTATAATTATTATACCATTTTTTTGTTATTATTATTATTGTGAAATTATGTTCTGCCTAAGCAGGTGAGATTGAAAGAGGGAGAGGTCACGATGTGATGCACTGAATATCAAAGTCTTCTGTCCAAGTAAAGCCGCTAAGCCTACTTACATTTTAAACAGCAAGAAAAATATATAATTTTATTCTTTACTGAAAAAAAAATGACCTGCACATATTTATAATTAAACTTGGAGGAGATTGTGGAAACTAAAAAAAAAAAAATAATAACATTAGATCACAGGAAAACATCCTCTTCAATATTACATTTTTTTTTTGTACTCAAAAGTTTAGAAATTCTACAGTGATCCTATAATTCGAACATTCGAACTTGAGGATTAAACTAGTTACGGATAATAATCGTCTCGCCTTTTTGCTAACCTAAATACAAAAAAATACAAAACAAAACACAAAAACTTTTTTTGAAAAAGGAGGAGGAGGAAGGGGAGGAAAGCTCACTGAACAATTCTAATGTTAAGCAGTTAATTATTGTAAAGAAAAGTTCCAGTTGTAATGTAAAGTTGGATGACGTCTTTTGAGCTGTGTGAAAGGTGATAGTTATTATGTAAAACGTATGGTTGCTTTTGTATTATCTTCATATTGTACATTATGTACTTTCCAGTAAGAATTTGTTTTTTTTTTTTTTGGGTAGTTTTCGAATGTCTGCTTTGCTTGTTCAAACATTTGCTTCATTTAATGTCAAGCTAACTGTGATATAATAATGTATACTTAAACATATTTGTCTATTCTGACGTGCCAAGCTGTGATATAGGATTTTATATTATCAACGGTCTGCTTCAAACGGACGATGTTTACATGTTCGGGCAATTCCAGCGTTTTCTCTTAAACATAAATATTTTCAATCGGCCCGTTGCCTTTTATATACTTATTTAAAATATTTGTGCTTATATATTTTTTTAATGAAAAGTGTACTTTTTATGTAGATTATTTTATGTTGTCTTTTATGCAAATAGCAAATAATTCAAATTAAAAGACTGGTAAAATCATGGCTGATGTCATTTGTTGTTATTGTTGTTGTAACATTTATTTGTTTGTGAATATTTTATGCTGGAGGACTGATTGACTGTGGAAGGGCTTCAAGATGTTGTAATGACGTGAAAACGTCTATAAAAAGCTGCGTAGGACCAATTAAAACTTTCAAATCTCTCTCTCTCTCTCTCTCTCTCTCTCTCCCCTCCTCCTCCTCCTTTCCACAGCTACAGAAAAGTAATAATTTATACTCCACGTTGTGTTTCGCTAACATCATAGCAATCACAGTATTGATTTACCTCACAATAGCAACAACAAAAAAAAAAAAATCAACTTTTTTACACAATGTAGCCTAAGCTCAGATTCTGTTTTTGCGTGTGTTTGCTGCTGGAACAAATTCTGTTGATGGTTAGTCAAGCCACTTGAGAGTGAGCTATAACACCAACTCACGCTGGCCAGACGTCACCAGGATCTCTTGAAGGCTGAAAAACCCATACAAGAATGTTTACATGAAATATGAAGCCGTAGAGTGTCGCGACAAAACGCAGACTGGGATGAGAAAGGAAACTTACGAATCACATTTGATCAGCACATAAACCTCGGGCTCAGTCTGATATCTGATCCAGCTGATGAATTCTCGTGTTCACCATATGAATGAAGTCATGCGTATCGAATAAATCGAAGCCAGCCCTCTGTTTTTTATTGTTGCTTTTTCAAGATGAAGCTAACAGGAGATCAGGTGTGATTACTTTTGTCTGCTATATCGGTATTTTTTGTTAAATACTGCCTCGAATAGCAGTCACCTCATTGTCTGAGCTCAAGAGGCGTGGAAAATGGGTCTAAAGGTTCACAATTTAATTTGATTTATTTTGTTCAAAAAGCAGTGTCAACCTTTTCTGTTTAGTTTTGGATTCTGAATTATTTATGGCTAGCCAGACGTGAGGATTGTGAGATGAGTTTGAAATTATTTCATACAAAACCACATAGCTGCTGCTTTTTTATCAGTGACATTTCCGCATGATGTGACATATAACAGACAAAATTTCAATATTGTCAAGACTGGAGAGGAGCTGGAATTTTGAAATAATATTAATATGGCAGTGGCTACGGTTACGGCAGCCGGTGAACACAACTCATCATTTTTCTTTGTTCGGCTTTACTCCCGTTCGTACAGCAGTGCTTTCTTTCTTTGTTTTTTTCTATTGGGATATGAGCGTAATCTGCCGTAAACCTAGCCACTGCCTATTAATATAGTATGGTAAGTTTTGGTTCATATTACAAAGTTAGTACGTCAGTGTGTGTGCCCCACGATAATTTTGCTGTGTCAAATAAATAAATAAATAAATTGCAACGCATTCTGTACTACGTGCTCAATCTTTATAGAAAGAATTAGTTTTCCAATTATGCTATATTTTAAACCTGTTCAGGGAAACGCAACTCAGCTGGTGGAAAGGGATACCACCCAAAAATGTTTGTCTGGAAATTCTCAACGAAAGCTCCATCAATTAAAGTCAACAATGCATAAAGAGCAACACTTCTTTAAAGTTTTTGTTGCCAACAATAATAAAATCCCGGCAGAAAATCGATTAAAAGCCTCATTCCAGATTCAAGCCTGAAAAGCATGACAATAACAACGATAGCGTCCTTAGCGATAAATGGCCAATTTTAGCATTAGTTACGGATCATGAGCAAAAAGCCCAGGGGCAAATTTGAATCTGTGAGACACAAATTTTGGCTCTGTGGAAGATCAGAGATTGAGTGTTTATATGATTTATCTCATCTCTTCCATGAAGATCGTTGTCATTGTTTTTCACGGAAGGAAATTTACTATGGTACATGGCCTGATTTCTTTCGACACTGAAATAGTCGATCCTCTAAAAGTCTCCCATGCCACTTGTCACGAGTGGAGTGAGCGATAGTTAATAATTACGGGGGGAAAGGAGGAGAGTAAAATTAACGCACGTAGACAAGTAAGTTAAGCGTGCATGTTGTGAAGGTCCTACTGAACGGACGCTAGTAAGAGCCCAGCGGGCGAACATAAGGGGAGCAGTCGGAAGACGGATGAGAGTGTTTTTTCCAGTGATGACTGGTGTCGGGGACGGGCCGCAGAGCCACCTCGATGAGCACAGGGGATAGGCCAGCATAGGGCCGGAGGCCACACATAGGCCAGAAGTGAGGCTGTCGGTGCAGGACAGTAGAGGCACATAAAGTCGTGGCAGTCAGGCCACGGACAGGGACGTAGATATGAGCGTGAATGTGATAATGTACTATTGCCATGTTGATGGGCTAGTGAACTGATAATGTACTATTGCCATGTTGATGGGCTATTGAAATGATAATGTGTTATTGCCCTGCGGAGGTGCTAGTGGAATGCTAAGGTGTATGACAATAGGAAGGTGATATTGAGAGACTGCGGTGCCAGTGAATTATTAATGTGCTATTAAGACCCTGAGGGGAGAGGCTGAGGCCGAAGTGCCTTTAGGAAGTAACTACCGGGTTGTGGATCTGAGGGAAGAGTGCATGTGAGAATAAGGCCCTTGTACGGCAGTTAATTTCAATAATATAATGTATGTAATTGCGCTATTATCTGTAAAATTATGTTTAATAAATGTGTGAGTCTGATGGGTTGTTCTGTTAAGTGTTAAACTTGTTCGTTCGTGATTGTTGTCCTGTCATAACTTATTACATCTCCCAGTCTGGGATTTGTGACACCACTTCATCAATGCTACCGTTCGTTTCAATCCCATCTTCGTCTTCAGTAATGGATAGACCGCTAACCTTACTGCAGGTAATAAAATGTCTGGTATAGGCCTGCAGATTGCCTTCCCATTCAGTTTACATGTTAAACATGACCCTTTTCATTGTATGCTATGTTATTCCCACCTTCCTAAAACTGGAATAATGTCATAATAATTCACGCGAAAACACCAATTAGCCGGACGCGATCAGAGCTGACAAAACATGAGTTAACTAATATGGGACCACTGTAAGTGCAGTATAACGAGTCCCATGCCTCACATTTTTTAGTCACTATTGCGGTGGTTTATGTCAGGCATCCTGGTTACCTGAATTCCAATACTTCAAGTCTAACGTCCATTGATCTGCATGGGCAAGCACACATTACAAATATATTTTCATGGATATTTAAGGATTCGTGTGTCTGATAAAAAATTCAAGAAATAAATAATAGGCCTCAGCAACTATAGAGTTTACTGGAATTGTTTCACTTGAAATTACTGGGAGAGATTACGCACGAAGGTGGAGGTATAACAGGCAGGTAAGAGGGGCTCCAGGAATGAATGGCAGTAAAATTTGCAGATGCATAAATATGGGAAAGAAATACATGAATATATTTCCCTTGACCGTCTTTGCTGCTCCTGGATTTGAGAAATCGTTTGCCTGGCCATGTCTTGTAACACATGCTTATTCAAGTGACGTACATGTGGAAGAAGGAAGTGTTTATTTTTTCGTCCTCTTATTTCTGGCTATAAATCCAACCTGCTCTAACATCACATACAACCGGCCACACAAACATATCATCCTTTATGTGCAAGAGTAGGAGCTTTCCGTGATCTTGAAAACTGTGCTCGAAGTTGTCCTGAGTAATCTTTCTTATCTGAGTGCGCATGATATAAGATTGATTCCAAACCTTTCTTCTTTTAGAAGAGGGTGTGGATGGTTGGCTCATAGATGTATTACAAATTACATACAACATCATTCTATGGATTGGCTGGCCTGATGAAGATGAATGAATGATTGAACAATATGTGTTTAGAAAAAAAAATGGAAAGAGAACGTAAGTCGTCCTGATGTTGCACGGAGATCAGGTAAAATTTACTTTTGTGTCATTTGATCAGTCCATAATGAATAATTCATTGTGGCATGTGCAGCCAATTGAATTTTTTTTGTTTTACCCGACGCACAAACAACATATTGATTTTATTGGATTAATTTTTGCTTTTAAAACAGAGAACTAAGAAAACGTTCTCTAGTTCATTTACGTCAATCAGCACTGTTTGGACAAGCAAAATGTCATTTCATCCATGACTCTTTCATCCGAACAAAGTTTATCCTTTTGAATCTAGAAAATCAGTAAAATTTCAAGCAGAGATTTGGGATCGAAGGTGCGAATTTGTTTGTTTTATTTCCTTTACTGCTACTATTTTCCTAATCTCAGCTGTTGCCCAAAACAGGGATTTTTCTTGGCAGCAGGTCACGTGCTTCCGGCAAATTGGGACGATCAAAAGGTAAACTGGCGTTCCCCGGTGACCATCACCCTCCATGACAGATCATTCTTTTCGCTCGTCAGATCCAATGAAGAGGAGCTATCACTTTACTCTGACTCTCCAAACTTCGGAAATCCTAGTTGCATGGGAAAAGAAAGTTATTCTGGCCAAGTGGTGGTTCTAATCCTGTCGTGGAGCACAGCTCCAAAGACTTCAACAGCCGACATAAGATTAATGTCAAAATTTGGCAAAAAGAAAAAGTTGCATGTAGCAAAGCCTCGCGTAAGAAATAATACCCTAACGATACAATGACAGTTTTTCTGTGGTTTTTATAATATTTAGACAGAAGATTAATGCAGCTGAAGATTTAATTGCTTATAATGTAGAATATATATTTTTAACGAAGCAAAAATCAGGCCGCCTAATGAGATGTGGTTTCTTTTCTTTCCACTGTAAAATGTTGGCGCTCCAATCGTAGCTATCTTACTCTCTCGTGTCTGGATGATGATGTCAGGAGCTTGTTTAGACGCAAAAATTCTGTGCTCTTGCCAGACCTCACAAAACGACACACGAAATGCCTCTGTCGCCATTGGTCGACACAACAGTTTTCATACTTGACAGCAGGCAATTAGCCTAATGAGATAAGCATGTCAAGCTGTGTTGTCATGAGTAGAAGTCCTGTCTCCCGCGGGTTTCGCAAAATTGGACATAATTTCTGGCAACATTTGATTAAAATAAAAGACACGAAGAATTCTGTGTCATAAAATATTATGTGTCGTGACAATTGCGCGATAATAACTGACCAGTTTTTTTTACTATGGGAGTGTCATGGGAAGTATGAAAAAAAATACAAATTATCTATGTGACATGAAAATTTGACAGGAAAAATAAAATAGAATGAATGACACAACTAGAAATGAAAGTAACATTGCTTCTTGTAATTACCTATAGACCTCTGCCTTGCACTCAGTTTAATGTTTTCTCACCTTCCGTATGATAGAAAATGCTAATTAACAACAGAAAGGTTAATCGTTCTTTCTGGGTTCGTCATAACTGAGAAAACATTTCAAAGCACACATCTTTGACATGACATTAAACATAGAATTTTTGGAATTTCCATAAAAGTTAAGGATGATGACATATAATAGTTTACTATAATCTGGATTTTATACAGTGAAAGACAGAATCCATATGATGAAAATTTAAATGCTGTATGACTCTAATGTTGATCTGGTTCGTTCTTTCTTTGGGAAAGAGAAAGTTAGAATGATTAAAGACTGTAATTAGCATACACTTAAAATTTATTTTTTAAAAACCAATTTTAGTCTATATGTGCCATCAGAAGAGTTCAGCATAGTGCAATGCAACCACCATTAATCAAATGTCTATGAGACGTTATATTTTAAAAGTACTTTATGACAAATGTGTTTTGAGTTCAGTTTGTGGTTGTGCAAAACTGTTACTATCCAGGCTAGATTATATTATTCCGTCCTACGGGACATGGCATTTGCAGCCAGAGAGCATAATAATCTGAGAGGATTAAAAACCAGTGGTCTGTTTACTTTCAGTCTGCAGCGTTTTCTTTTTCTTCATTTTGTTTCTGTCAGAAGCGGTACTGTGGTGTTGTGGAAATGATAGGGTGAGAAATGATGGAGAAAGAGGAAAATCAAGGAAAGTATAAAAAGAGTAATTTAGTGGTGCCTGGGGAGACAGATCAATAGCAATAAAAAATTCTCGTAAGATGCTTTAATTCTGAGTGTTGTGGAAGAAAAGTGAAGTGGTGAAGACAACACTTTTATGTTTTACTTTTGTCCTGAGGAAACCGAAACACGTCGTCAGTGAAAGATCTAATGAGGAACTGGAGATTCCACAGGATGCTTTTTAATTGAGCTTCATCTTCCCCAAGATACTGATTTTCAACAGCTTTAGGTTTTCATCAAAATATTCTACATTATGGTGGCTATTTGGTTTCAATCGTATGTCTGCTGGTATGTGCATCTCTGCGAGTATGTAATCTATGTTTTACTGGCTATCTTGAATCTCTTTGTCAACGCACCCCCTTCAAACTGTCTAGCCAAATTTATGAGTCTTGCAAGGAGACCATCAGACTAATAACATTCATTTCACATCACGCAATGTCAAACTACACAAACATAAGTCTGATTCATTACCTCCATACTGCAACAGCCCCGACATCAACAGACTTTTTCATATGGTCGCATCGACATTGTTACTGCTATTGTCGGTTACATAGTTTCTGATAAACTGCACTGAAATACTGGGAACTGACGTGTAGAAAATCCACGGACATGTCACTGAGTTGGATCAAACTCTTCGTGTTATTAACTAATTCTAGGTTTGCACATCATAATGATTATTGCTTACAGAATCGTTGCCCATCCTGGGCCAGATCCAAAGTTTTTGAACTGAAAAATAAGTTCATCTGGGTACTTAATGAAAAATAAACACGCAATGTTTTTTTTCCTTCTGTAAATCTGAAATGTTGGGAGTTTTCAATCCCAGCCAATATAAATTATAAGAATTCAAATTTAGTCTTCATAGTTAATACACAGTGTGTCACCTTCTGGAAAATGAAACCATTTTCATTGTAATTCAGATTTAAAGATAAAAGATATACTAAATTTAAGAACAAACATTTGCGTTCAAAATATGGATACAGACTCTCGATACTCTTTTATGTATGCAACAAGAAACATGTAATTCAGTACAAAATACGATCTAGCCCTTTACAAGCCCATGTCCATACTTTCACAAACTCACCAAGCTGAAATAAGGACGGACACAAGGAAAGTGATTCAAGTTGGTTCGTTTAATGTTTTTGTTTTTTTCGTTGCATTTCATGAAAATAATATTTTTCCCCTTTAGATTCTACGACTTAACAGCTATAATATGTAAAACAAACAAAATTGTCATGATGATGATAGAAAGTGACAACATTAATGATGAGATGATTTATAATGATGATGATGATGATAATGATAACCGTGGTGATGGTGGTGATGATACAGTTGATAATGAAAACCTGCAAGTAAAAATTCTATGAACTATTGGTTTGACATCATACCTTGTATTCCAATTCATTTGGCATAATTGTTCATTTTCTGCTTCCTGTCAAATCACTGTTTCAAATGACACACTGTAATAAACTATGATTACGAGATTGTGTACATGAAATGGAAAATGATAGTAGTATTGCACACTTCATGAACTGTAGTGATGAAAATGAAGATGGCAAAATGAAGTCATATGGGATAACAATGTTTGTATACACAGAATCTGTGATGTAGCAAGAACAATCTCTTTCTATCAACTTCGTTTTGTTCACTTTTCTTTCTGTGTACAACTCTTGTCATTACGTTTTTTTTGTTTTGTTTTGTTGTGTGTGTGTGTGTGTGTTTTTTTTTTTTTTTTGCAAGTGATCTGAAACATTTCACAACAAATCTTTTGGTAACTGTAAAGGTTCATTTTTAATTAGTCTGTTTTCCTTCTGAAATCACCAATGACCATCAAACTCATGACTGTGAAAGTGGTATGCCTCGCATAAACCGTCTGTAATATCATAGGGAATAAGAACATGTTACTGGTACAAGGAAAACTGCTGTGTAGACGATTTTTCCCCAAAGCAAAGGTAGGAACGGATGTTTAAATGCATACAGTGGAATTGTGGAATAAAATAATGATGGATAGCAGATTATGTCACTGAAAAGTGCCTGGGTAAATGTGTGAAGAAGTGGTTTGTCCACCCAGCTGTCTATTTGGATGGTTAGCTAAGTGGCTGGATAGATGGGTCAATGAATAGATAGGCTAATAATGGCAAAGTAGAAGGTGGGTGGATGGATGGATCAATGAATAGATAAGTAGATGGCAGAGTTGCAAGTGGGTAGATGAAGGGGTCGATGAATAGATGGGTAGATGGCAGAATTTATGGATGGATGGATGGATAGATGGATGGATGGATCAATGTATAGATAGGTAACTGGCAGAACTGAAGGTGGGTGGATGGATGGATGGATGGATCAATGAATAGATAGGTAGATGGCAAAGTAGAAGGTGTGTGGATGGATTGACGGGTAAATGGATAAGTGAACAGATGGCTAGCCGGGTAGATTGAGAACACTTACAAAGACTGCGGTAAGCAGGAGAAACGGGTTTATCAGCATAACTTATCTGAAAAGAGTTTAAAAATTTCGCCTAGTCACCTATTCTGTAGGGTATCTAACAAGATTACAAACGACTGGATCGAATGTACCAAATTTAAAATGACAAGGACATTCTCAGTAACAAAAAACGACGGTGCCGATGATGATCACATAGTGTGCAAATATAACATTGCTTCAACCATTCTCATGATAATGGCAACGATGTAGTCGTCGCATGATTATGAAACTGAAGATGATAGTATTAACAATGGTTGATGGCATAATACAGATGGAAAAATGAAGAGGTCATGATAAAAGTAAGAAAACTCATACGAGCACTGAAAATTGGAATTATAAAAATACAATAATTTTGACAAAACATCTGTGGAGGGAGACTATCTAACGGAACCAAAGATTGCTGCGATGTTTCCAAAAATATACAGATGAACCGCTTTTTTTTTCTGGTGATTACGCTACTATAACTGCAAGAAGATGTACAAAGTCTGTGTTATAGAGTGGCTATAACAACTTTTGATTAATGTATTGTCTTTGCTCAGTTTATTATTATGAAATTTTATTCCAAGTTAAGATCTGCACTATGTACTGTCTGTATTGCTGAATATTTTGATGGGTCCCTCAGTGTGTATGCTTTGGGCACCTCTGGAAATGCCCCTGTTCAATAATGTTAACGTGGTACACTGTGTAGTAAAAATTACCTAGAGAGTTTGTCTGGAACTTGGAGACATCCTAGTATCAAATATATAAAGTCATGTACCGCTGGTGAGCTGGGACTTTATTTGAAACTGTGTTATATTACTTAAACCGCACTTATCGGCATATTGTTAAAAGGAATTAGTTTACAAAGTGCAATTTTATGCAGAATAGCGGTGCAGCGAGTGTGAGATTCTCCTTTCCTAAAGCTGTATCAAATGTGAATCAATTATTGCATACATTAGTAGGTTTCCAATGAATGATACAAAGTAATAATTATAATATGTTGACACACCATGTGCATAAGCATGGTCTGTACACATTTGGGGTGGTAAACAGATATATAAATATTTTTTTAACTGTGTGATGAACCAGATTACACTCATCAACCACAGATAATCTTTTTTCGTGTGATCTTATACCGAAATAATATGTTGGAACGGGCGTAAACGGAATTTGAAAGAAAATAGAACAGGCCATGTGCATATTCCGTATGCAATCGACTTTAAAGTTTCACAAAACTCTGAGCTAAGGAAATGGGTGCTGTAAAACTAATGGTTAGATATTATTCTATGACGACTATGAGGACAGCACACAGCTAGATAATTGCTCACACATCCAACACCAGTGACCAAAGACAATCCCGGGATGATGTGCGAACTCACCACGTACAGCGACATCCAAATCTTGACGACAAATGGCAACAAACACGTAACGCTACCAGACCATATTAATGAAGTGCATAGAGACTAAAATTATCTGGGTATGCACAGTATCAAATGTATGTGTTTGCACAAACAAGAGGGCAGATTAGAACCACATGCCATCATAAAACCAAAGCTTCATCTGAAAGATTTATTGATTTTTTAAAAAACAAATTTATACAGACATTTCATCGTACAGTCAATCAGTTTTTGTCACACACACATACCATTCTGTGACATGGTGAACGAGTTCACGTATCCCCATTGAAAGACAGGTGAAAAAAAAATAGCCTCCAGTATATTACACAATGACTATGCTAATAGAGGGAAAGAGTAAGGGAATGAGAAAGGCAGTGAGAGGATGAATATGGGAGAAAGAGAAAAAAATGAAAGCGTGTGTCTGCATGTGTGTGTGTGTATGTTCGTGTAAAACTAGGAAAGAGCAAATGCCACATGTGGCGTGATGTTGCCGGCTTCGTTCTTAAGCATGATTGCTATTTCGCATGTTGTCCTATATCTCTCAGTAATTCTAACAATTATAATGTTATAACCAAGATGACTGATGACCTCAGATAACGTCTTTCTTTACATAAAAAAAAGTTCCAGACATAAAAAAATGAGCTGACAAAACGGCAGATGAATATGGTTTTAAAGGGTGAGACAGGTGAGAATGACCTGCTTTAGACAAATTATGGAGATGACAATTTTTGCATGACAAGAGGTTAAAGTCTTAATCTCATACTATATGTCATGGAGGTCAGGAAAAGTTAGGAATTGTCATAGTTTGATCTTCAAACATTTAACATAATTTAGAAAAAAAAAAAGTCATAAGATTTAGCATGAATATTCTTAAAAGTGTCGTATATACACCTGATTAACAAAAAATCAAATAAATTCATTTCGATAGTGTCGGGCGCAAACCAGTTAAGTCCGAAAATTTCATATTTCTTCTTATAGTACCAATTTATGAAGATTGGAACCCCGCATCATCTGTAAAATATAGCTCTTACCATAATTCAATAGAAACATACAAAATAGACATGTGATCAAACCAGCTAAGTAAATTTCTCTTTTGTGTTACCGGCAACTTTTTGTTCCTCCTGTAAAATTTGCTATCTTGACTTGGCTGGTTTGCGCCCGACACCATCGATTTGCAACCTGATAAACTAAAACCATGTTCAAAATACTACCTCCTACAATGACCACCTACTTTCTTGGCTCATAATTTGGCTAACAAAGGCTCCGTCCTACTTTGAATAGCCGACTACTGGCAAAAAGAAAACGCACTGTTTGAACAAGAAAATGTATAGAATATTAAATAGGTAAACAAATGTGTCTACAAAACATCCTGTATGGCTGCTGTTTCAATGATAACTTGGATTTTTATTTGTCAGCCATATTTCTACTAAGTATACTTAACATTTTTAAAACTATGTTAACACTTAGTTCGAGTTGTATATTTACCAGTACAAAAAAAAAAAAAGCTCTTCGCTAGGGAGAGGGGGGAGGGGGGCTGATCATGTGACGTTATTTTAGATTTATCAGATGCCATATATCATTGAGTCTGCCAATGAGGTCAGTGAATTACTAGTTGAAGACAATGTTGTCCATGCAATCTGTGTATATTAACATGTCCTGAACATGCGGAATCACTTGCCAATTTCCCTCAGAACAAATTAGGTCACAACATGTTCCAGGCTGTTTATTTGGCGTTCTAAACAAAATCAAGATCACTGATCCTAAGTTTATACAATGGAAAATAAATTAATCATCATTAGTGTATCAAATTATAAACACGTGGCCCATTATAAGCTTACGACATGTTCGGTGCTACAGATAATTTATATCATGGACAATAAAATATGGGTGGGCGAGAAACTTAGCAAGAATTCCAAATATTGCAAAAGCCAAGCGTTGCACTTTCTTCCCATGCTAGGGAAGTTGCTTTTAACATTAACTGAAAAGAAGGTATTCTCATATGCTGAGGTATGCCATTCATGAACAGTGCAAGATTTTTTTTGTGTGTGTTTTGAACCAATCAAAGTTGTCTCAGTGCGCAGCTCGGGAAAAAAAACAACAACTGATTCAACAATGTTGAAAGGATAAAGGAGACAGTTGAGTAGCTACGAAGTTTTAGCCCCATTATTTTTTAGTATTTGTCTGAAAACTAACGAGAGAAATGATGATTAGCGCTCCATGCATTGTTGTCTACTGTAGAACGAGTAATACGGGTGAATGAGGGTGAATGAAAAGAATACACCCAGCACTTGATCGATGTCCCTGGTGACACAGCTACAACCACGCGTTCAAGCACACGCCAGACCAAACTCATGCACAGAATACATGTCAGTATTCACACAGGCGTCACCCTGTTTCCACTGTCATACATGTTTATACATTATTTCAAATGTGCATTATTATCACATCATTAT
The DNA here is from genome assembly GCA_963931925.1 of Onchidella celtica. Classification (NCBI taxonomy): domain Eukaryota; kingdom Metazoa; phylum Mollusca; class Gastropoda; order Systellommatophora; family Onchidiidae; genus Onchidella; species Onchidella celtica. Next base: position 48,646,258 of record OZ007567.1, read on the forward strand.
TGCATGAGAATAGCCGTCCTCGGGTTGAAACATTTGACTAGATTACTAGGTCTAATTTTATATGAACCGAATGTGTAAAACATTATGGGGAAGGGATGGAATTGTGGTTCTGAAAACAGTGCAAAACAACACTTGATTAGTAACACGACTGACATGAAAGATCTGGCAACAACAATAGAATATTGCATGTACATCTGGTGATAAACGTGTGTCCGGCCAGCAACAAAATGACACTGCTAAGTTTCTGTTCTCCATCAAGATCACAATGGCTTTTACGAGACTGTTTCTCTATTGTCTTCATCAATGTGTCCAAATTGTCATAACCAGTGGATTTGTCATTTCTAATCTATCACCAATAAAACAAAAAAACAACAACAACCTCTTGATAATGTCAGTGACACTATTCAATGCTCTGTGCCCGCCAGCTCTCCCAGGTACATGAACGTATGTTTCTTTAAAGTAAGAATAAATGTAAGGTCGAGATCTAAAGGGTATGAACAAAATATTGATTGAATGAACTTGGACAGATCTTGATCTGTGGCTGTAGTAAGCAATGTTTCCTCCGTAGTCCACCGATAGGTGCAAATTATCAACCCAGATGATTGTTTCGTTAACGCTATCAAAAGAACACAAGCTCTTTTTGTCGTATTATGTTAAAATGGTGTGGGAAATGCTTATCTCAGTCGACCAAAACTGCATTTTGTA
>OZ007567.1:48651962-48766962 GCA_963931925.1 Onchidella celtica
CGGTGTTAAAAAGGTGTCATACAATCAGGTCAAATGTTCACCGGCGTATAAGCTGAGTAAAATCAGAATCAAATGACAGTGACGTTTAAGTCAAAGTCAGGAGACGACGTAAGTAAGGATCAATGGTAATCTTGAACTTTCCTCTTAATTTACAGAAAGGATGAAGTTTCTGTCACAAATCCCAGACTGGGAGATGTAATAGTTTATGACAGGACGACAATCACGAACAAACAAGTTTAACACTTAACAAAACAATCCATCAGACTCACACATTTATTAAACATAATTATACATATAATAACGCAATTACATACATTATATTATTGAAATGACTGCCGTACAACGGCCTTATTCTCACACACACTCTCCCTCGGATCCACAATCCGGTAGTTACTCCTAAAGGCACTTCGGCCTCAGCCTCTCCCCTCAGGGTCTTAATAGTACATTAATGATTCACTGGCACCGCAGTCTCTCAATATCACCTTCCTATTGTCATACACCGTAGCACTCCCCTAGCACCTCAGCAGGGCAATAACACATTATTATTTCCATAGCCATCAACATGGCAACAACATAATATCAGTTCACTAGCCTATCAACATGGCAACAATATAGTATCTCATTCACTCTCATATCTACGTCCCTGTCCGTGGCCTGACTGCCACGACTTTATGTGCCTCTACTGTCCTGCACTGACAGCCTCACTTCTGGCCTATGTGTGGCCTCCGGCCCTATGCTGGCCTATCCCCTGTGCTCATCGAGGTGGCTCTGCGGCCCGTCCCCGACACCTACAAGAATAATATTACATTGGTATAATACCCTACCATTCCTATTCACTCCACCTCTCCTTACAACCCATGAAGCGTACACACCCTAGTTCACCTTCCACTCACCACACATCTTACGGTAACACACCTCCATCGGAGTACACACTACTCACTCGCGCTACAAATCCATGAACTCACTTTCATCTATCGCTCGTGGCGCACATTGCTATATCCAATATCAAGGACTTCCACATTCCTCACATATACTTATTCACATCATGGTAATAGACGAATATAATATAATACATCAATCCTAATAATCAATCAACGTTCTACATACCAGTCATAACTGGAAAGACTCTCACTAGTCTTCTCGACTGCTTCCCTTTAAGTCCGCCCGATGGGCTCTCTTTCACAGGTCCGATCCGTAGGACCTTCTAACTTGCAGTGATAGTAATCCAGCGCTTTCGCCTCATTCAGACTTCCACACCACTCATACACGCACGCTTTTCCCACCTGTCTGCATGAGTTATTTTTACTCTTCCCCTTTCACGTCTTTTCCTATCCGTCTGTCGTGAGCTCTTCTTATTCTACACCCGCTCTGTAGCAATCCCCTTAATTGCACTCACTCCACTCGTGACATCATCCCCCACCCCAAAAAAATTAATGCAATTAATTTCAAATCGCATCAAGATGACTGTCAACGAGTGAGCGTGAGCAATACCTACACTAGAAAAATGACCTAGCAGTTCCCCTAGTATATAGAATCTCGAAATCAGGGGAAAATATGGGGATCACTATGGCCTGCAACATGCATATATGTGCCACATCATGAATAGCTAACTAATCACAATACTTAATACAGAATCAAAACCCAATCAACCTATCAACCATCCTTCATATCATATTTATAATGTCAATATTTTAAAGTCGACTCATTCACACAAATCCTGTCAATGTTCCTGTCCTCCGATGTATAAGCTCCTGAAATCTTCCCCTAGGCTCGACTAAGGTAGTCGGCGATATGATTGCTGGTTCCTGGAATTGGTTGAATAACGAAGGTATACGGCTGCAAAGCCAATGCCCATCTAGACAAGCGTGGGCTGGACGAACGATTCTTCGACAAAAATGTCAGTGGCTTGTGGTCTGTCTGGATACAAAATTCTCGTCCCATGAGATAACGTCCTAGTTTCTGGACGGACCAGACAATGGCAAGACACTCACGCTCTATCACAGAATACTTTCTTTCTCTCTGCAATAACTTCCTACTGACATAACATACAGGATGGAGACATTCGTTCTTCTCCTGTAGAAGACAAGCGCCGACACCAGAGTCCGACGCATCCGTTCTGAGGATAAAATTAGATCGAAAATCGGGTAATATCAAAATGGGTGACGATGATAATGCTGTCACCAAATTATCAAATGATGTCTGACATTCAGACGTCCACTGGACCTTATCGGGTTGTCCCTTCTTAGTAAGGTCAGTAAGAGAAGATGACAAGGAGGAAAAATTTGGAATGAACTTTCTGTAATAATTTAAAATTCCCACTAAGCTTCTGACTTGTTTCTTTGTTTTAGGGATTTGCAACCCTACTAACTTGTCAATTTTTGTTTCTTCAGGTCTCTGAACACCTCTACCCACGATATGTCCTAAGAATATTATCTCTGGACATGCTAAATCCATCTTTGCGGGTTTAGCAGTTAACCCAAAATGACGTAATCGTTGAAAAATTACTGTTAGTGTCTGAATATGATCAGACCATGTCGACGTATGGCATGCTATATCATCAAAGAATGACACGACATTAGGTATGTCCTTCAACACTAGTATGGGGATACAGATACTCTGGTCTCTCATGAAACCTCTGCAGCATATCAACGTGGAAAATCTTTACTGATCCATCAATGTGGATAGCGTAATCTACCTTCGAAACAATTCGCTCAATAACATAAGGACCTTTCCATGTCATCAATAACTTACTATGGTCCGTAGGTAACAACAATAGGACCTTGTCTCCTGGCTTAAAAATTCTCAGTTTGGACCCTCTATCTTTATAGTTCCTTGCTCTTGCCGAAGCGATACTAGACGCTTCTTCTGCTATAGTGCGCGCTGAAGATAATCTTTCTCTCAAATCAACAAGGTCTATCGAAACCTTTTTAAACGGTTCCGAAACCGTGGGGATCTCCTGAAGAGGAGCCTGGGGTGTACGACCCTTATGCGTCGTCTTTTGGCACGCACTGCACGTCTTACAATATAACCGCACATCTCTGTATACTGACGGCCAATAAAAATTTTTCAGAACTCTTTGCTTGGTTCTAGCACTTCCCATATGATCCGCTAATGGAACATCATGGGCCAGACGCAATACTGTAGCAATCAACGACCGTGGCACGACGACCTGCTTTTGAACGGAAGCCACTGTGACGTACATACGGAACAGAATGCCCCCCTGGACGAAAAAAGAAGATGACCCGTTCTTATATCTCCTCGTTTTCTCGGTTCGCGCTTCCCCAAAACATGGGTTTAATGATGGGTCCTCCCTTTGTAATCTCGCCAAGCGCTCTGGCGTGATATCTAGGTTGACCGCTGGCGTCGCCAAAGGTCTAATCTTATCTTTACCAGCTACCCGTCGACGTGTTTCGACCGCGGCGCAAAAGTCAATACCTTTTGATTGCGACCATGCTTGCACGTTCTCATCGGAAGGGGAAACTACCCGTGATACATTCCCAATGATGAGCTGGGCGCCTGGAAAACAACCAACGACTGCTTCGACTTCCCCGCTAAGGAAAGGTGTATCTATTATTATTCTTGCCATGGGTAATTTCTCAATGGCCCCCGAAAATTGGATACACGGGACAGTCTCACCTGTAAGCTGTGAATCCCGAATGCAATCCCTATGCACTCCCACAACGGTAGATCCTGTATCTCGTAAAACCGAGACCGGTTCGTCCCCAACAAACCCCGGATAAACCCTAAGACCACCTCCTGTATGACATGAATTTATAACGGGGATCTTTCTCCCACAAGGTAAAACACCGGAAGACAATAACTTCTCACAACTGGGACACTTAGAATACTGTCCGCCTCCGTTGTCCGATGTAACACACGCAGCCGCATGATGAAATTTATTTGGGGAACATGGACTGGAGCTACTGTCCTCGTTCGCCGCTATCCTACCTGCAGGGCAGTTCACGCTGATGTGATCTGCTCTTCCGCAGTTCCAACACTTCGCGGCCCTACACTCGCGGGAAAAGTGACCCACGCGTCCGCAAGTCCAACACTCCGCTCCCTGTGCTGCCCTAGGCCCGGGTCCCCGTGACCCCTCGCGACCGGAACTAGAGTCCCTATGCCGTCGGTCATCGGCAAAGGTCACAACTCGCCCCCGGCCATTACCGCGACCTAGCCCTCCTGCTCGGTCAAACTTACCGGATCCATATGCCGGTGATTGGTGATAGCCCCTACGCTGCCCCTGGGCTTGCCCACTATAGGCACCACGCTGACGCGACCTGTCCCTAAGTCCTGCCGGCGACCCCTCGACAACGGCGACGTAGCCAGCATCTTGGACGTACGCCCTGGCGACTGGTTTGGACGGATGCGCCGTACGGTATGCCTCCGCCAACTTAGACGCCTCCTGCACCGTCGCGGGTTCGTTCTCTTTCAGGAAAGCCACCAGATCCTTGTGGCACGACGCGTACAGCTGGTCACGGATCATTAGGTCTTTCAGTTTAGCGAAATCCGTGCCCACATGCGCCAAGTCTACCCAGTTCGCGAAATACTCCGTTAGTCTCGCGACGAAGGCAGCAAAGTCCTCCCTGGTATCTGCGCGTGCTCGCCTAAACTGCTCCCGGAAATATTCCTCGGTACGCGCAAATCGGCGAAGCAGCAAAGCCTTCAGCTTATCGTAATCTTGCACGTCTTCGCGCTGTAGCTCTTTAAAGTAAGTTAACGCTCGCCCCTGCAATAGCGATGCCAGGTAGGTGGCCCATAATTCCTTATTTTCCCCCCATTGCAATTGTGCGTTCAGTTCGAACCTGTAAAGGAAGGCGTCTATGTCGTCCTTCCGGTCGTCGAACGTAGGGAGCTTAATCCTAACACCACCTTTATTGTGTACCTGCCGCTCAGCCGTTTCCGCTGGCGTATTCTTCTTGAGTTCTAACTCCGCAATCTTTACTTGCGCCTCTATCTCCTTTAACCTTATCTCCTGCTCCCTTTCCTTAGCCTCTCTTTCCTGTTGCTGAGCTTCTAACTCCTTTAACTTAAACTCCCTCTCCTGTTGCAACTCCTTTAACTTAAACTCTCTTTCCTGTTCCTTATCCTTAGCCTCTCTTTCTTGTTGCTGAGCCTTAGCCTCTCTCTCCTCTTCTCTCTGTCGCTCTTGAGCCTCTTTTTCTCGCTCTCTATCCTTAGCACGCTCATCGCGCAAATCCGCCTGCTGTTCTTTAATCCAGCCGCGTAGCTCCTCTCCCTCCAGGCCAAGTTCCTTACCCAACTTCATTAGTTGTTGGAGTTCCGCCATTTCACAGATTTATGGTTATGGTATCTATTATGCGAACGACCAACCTGTCGGTATGATCACTAACGACACGACCAGAGACCTGAGATCACACCAGATATAACAATACCCAGTTGTCTCAATTACAATTCAGAAATTTACCTTTACAACACAATTAATTCTATATCTATAAAATGCATAGCACTATTAATTATAAAAGAAAATAGAAATGACAAGAATGAAGAAATACAGTAGAAGGACCACAAGTACGTCAAGGACAACGAACCAGACTAGGACAAAGCTTCTACAAAAAAAAACTATAATGGAAAAAAAGAATGCAACCTAACTACGCCGATTATACTACACGGTACAAACAAGAACAGAGTCTGAAAAAAAAGAACGTATCTACAGATAGGGAGAAGAAGGACAAGAGAAACGTCTTCCTAAAACAACGAGGAAGATAGAACGCTACAATCTAAACAAAAATACAGGTCCCTACAGAACTGTTCACTGTGATGAACGAAGTTCCAAATTTAGCCCACCTCCCGAAGAGGACAAACTACGCTCACCACAGCAAACCCGCGCCACCGCCCGTATAACCTATAACGACAACAAAAACAGCAAAAACAGCGAAAAAGACAGATTAAAGGAACAGCCCACAATCCAGGGCACAAAAATTTTGACTTTTACTTAACTTTGACCCTAGATTTCAATTCCTCCCCTTCCTCGGAGCTCTGGCTGCTTGACCTCTACAGGCTGGCACGCACACTCTGCAGAAATTTAAGTACACATTAATATATATTCACCAAAATACATGCATCAATACATATTATAATTCATAAACATACATAAATCATACCATCATGAAATTTCCATTCATTCAACGAACAAAGACAGCACAAATTCCTACCACAAGATAAGTACCACGTGGACAAAGACTAAAGTAACAAATGCCCACTAACTACTAACTAAATATTACGAAATTGGACGAGCCCCCAGTGTCACAAATCCCAGACTGGGAGATGTAATAGTTTATGACAGGACGACAATCACGAACAAACAAGTTTAACACTTAACAAAACAATCCATCAGACTCACACATTTATTAAACATAATTATACATATAATAGCGCAATTACATACATTATATTATTGAAATGACTGCCGTACAACGGCCTTATTCTCACACACACTCTCCCTCGGATCCACAATCCGGTAGTTACTCCTAAAGGCACTTCGGCCTCAGCCTCTCCCCTCAGGGTCTTAATAGTACATTAATGATTCACTGGCACCGCAGTCTCTCAATATCACCTTCCTATTGTCATACACCGTAGCACTCCCCTAGCACCTCAGCAGGGCAATAACACATTATTATTTCCATAGCCATCAACATGGCAACAACATAATATCAGTTCACTAGCCTATCAACATGGCAACAATATAGTATCTCATTCACTCTCATATCTACGTCCCTGTCCGTGGCCTGACTGCCACGACTTTATGTGCCTCTACTGTCCTGCACTGACAGCCTCACTTCTGGCCTATGTGTGGCCTCCGGCCCTATGCTGGCCTATCCCCTGTGCTCATCGAGGTGGCTCTGCGGCCCGTCCCCGACACCTACAAGAATAATATTACATTGGTATAATACCCTACCATTCCTATTCACTCCACCTCTCCTTACAACCCATGAAGCGTACACACCCTAGTTCACCTTCCACTCACCACACATCTTACGGTAACACACCTCCATCGGAGTACACACTACTCACTCGCGCTACAAATCCATGAACTCACTTTCATCTATCGCTCGTGGCGCACATTGCTACATCCAATATCAAGGACTTCCACATTCCTCACATATACTTATTCACATCATGGTAATAGACGAATATAATATAATACATCAATCCTAATAATCAATCAACGTTCTACATACCAGTCATAACTGGAAAGACTCTCACTAGTCTTCTCGACTGCTTCCCTTTAAGTCCGCCCGATGGGCTCTCTTTCACAGGTCCGATCCGTAGGACCTTCTAACTTGCAGTGATAGTAATCCAGCGCTTTCGCCTCATTCAGACTTCCACACCACTCATACACGCACGCTTTTCCCACCTGTCTGCATGAGTTATTTTTACTCTTCCCCTTTCACGTCTTTTCCTATCCGTCTGTCGTGAGCTCTTCTTATTCTACACCCGCTCTGTAGCAATCCCCTTAATTGCACTCACTCCACTCGTGACAGTTTCCAAAACGATAATATTATGAAAATGACGGTCACTTTGTGCAGAAAACAAAAAGACAGTAAGTCATAAGAAGGGCTATGTGGTTTATCTCACTGACACTTAAATGAAGATTTATCTTATTTCGGAATGACTTACGTGCTTAAGACACTCGTTTAGTTCTGAAAGTATCGTGTCCTCGTCAAACATTTTGCCTTGGTATCGATGCTCATAGTAGTCAGTGATTCTCTGACGTAAACTGCGAGGCAACTTTCGATACACCATGTACTCTTCCACTTGTTTAAACTGAAAAGGAAAGTATGAATCAGACACGAAAACTTTATATTCAAAGTGAAGAAAACGATTTAAGCTGTAAAACAATACAATAAAGCTAAGGACTCTCATCTTATCCAGAGATTCACAGAGTACTTGAATTGCTGTTAAATGGACCGGGCAGTGTCATGAATTTCACGCTCTATTTCACAATACTGAAGAATTCTGTAGAGGCATTACGCATTGTTGTGAAGATTCGCTGGCCAAATAATGCCTGCTAAGCACAAAAATAGGCTCAAAAACATATCCAAAAATGCTATTAAAATTGTGCAAGGTAACTGACTTGAATAACATAGGGCGAAATAATTATATTGAATTGAAACTAAAATCAAAGCTCACAATTCACAAAGATGCTTAAGGTGGTGCCGGGAACAATAGTAGTCCAGACCTTACTAAAATGACAACATGGAAAAGTCAATTTGAGGAAAACAAAATTGTGGAAAACGCAGTATGATCAATTCGAAATAGCTGTCAAAAAATATTAATTGCTAGGGTTTGATATGATGACTCAGACATCTCTTCCAGTCTTAGATCTTGGAGCACATCAAACCTCTATAGCATTTTCCGACAACTAAATCGATTTAAGCAAGTTTGGAAAGCCTCCAATTTCTTTTACGAGATCATTATTCTCAAAGATGATTTAGCAGCCAAGAGAAAATAGTTATGCCCGAGGCAAGGGCTCAGATATGAAACTGCGGACATTCAACCAGAATGTTTCACAAGAACTGGGGTACCGTACTCCGGATCTTGAGGTAGTTACAGCTGTGCACGGTGTGATGTTTGCATAAATTAAAAGAAACCGGGAGTTTACTCCTCTGTTGCACATCTTATCAAAGAAAAAGTGTTAATTTGAAATCTGATTTCAAAAGCCTATTGGATGAAAACACTACAACGCTTTGGGTAGCCTTTCAGATAGTTTCATGACTGAAGAGTACAATTTTTAGCTGTTAATAACTGTGAGTGACTTATAAATAATAAGTTTGCGCCCTCACTGTGTTAGCATAGACTCTTAGTATAATTGAGAGCAGCGTCCGACCGTATTAATAAAGGGAAAAAACAACAACAACGGTATGAAGTGTGTAAAAGTTCAATTGTAGGAGAAATACGCTTCACGGGACAGAGGGTTAGTCAAAACACATTTTCCTGCCGCGAGCTTCTGCTTCTTTCATCTATATTTATCATCACATTTGGCAATTTGCTGTAGCTCATAACGCAGCATACTGGACAAGAAATCGAGTTTCCTATACTCGCTTCATCAGAGGAACAAAGATTGATGTGGAATCACAGACAAAGTTATTGACCAGTCATTTATCAATGTCCAATGTATGGCCAAGTCGTTATTTAGGTAATAGCTGTGGGGAAACGGCTGGGTATGGAGAAATACTGGCAGAAATAGGAATCTTAAGAAACACCCGTATCAGATCCACGTAACACACTTTTCGAAATTCCAAAGGACGGCAATCAATCAAAACATTCTCAACCATATTCAACGCGTTAAGAAATTCTGAAAGGCGTCTAGAGCTGATTGCAGCTCTGTCTTTGATTTTGTCCTTGTTCATATTTTCCTTTCTTTCTTCGATTGGGAGAGACGACATATTGCCTTCTCCCATTGGTTCTTGTGCATCATAAATTAATAGCAGTATGGGGAAAGTCATCGATATAGCTTTCTTAATCAAGGCGAGCATTTCTATTTCATAATATGGAAGATATATCACAAGGGCCCGTGATGACGCTTGGGAGGAACATTTCAGTACGGCTATATTCCACGAGACCATGCCCGTACTAGTCACTATGAATTTCTTTCATCTAAAATTAACTAAAGGGGAAAATAACAACCATTTCAGTATAACAATTTGTTGGGTAACAAAGTTTGTCATAGCACAAGTCCCTCACTGAAACCTCGTGAACCCTATACGATCACCATGCAACAACCATTAATATCTGGTCATAGGTAAAAGGTTTGTCAGTCTGCTCATACCTGCCTATGGAAGACAATCTCAAGTTGTCCTGGTTAGGTCATCACATGCAGAAAATACTTTAATGTAAGTGTTAATTTTCACGTCATGGCAGCAAATAAACCAACAGGATAAATATCATCTCCTGAACAGAGAAGATCAAGTGATGTTGTTCAGACTAAGACCTGGCCACAATAGGCTCCACCACCATAATAATGTTCACCAAGTTTAAAATAGGAACATCTGCTATAATTATGTGAGTGCAGCCAGTCTCCACAAAGCACAGAGCATATATTGCAGAACTGCATACTCTTCTCAGCACTACGAGAAACATAATTAGCCCAAACCCACAGACCTGAATGTCAAACTCTATGGTGCTCTGCCAGAACTGCAGAAAGTGTAGATTTTCTTTAAAAAAAAACAACAAATCTGCAGATTTAGATTTGGTGAACGAAAGACGAAGAAGAATTGGGAGCTGCAAGGATAACAGCTCTCGGGTGTGAATAAAGCCCCTCATCGGCTGTACTACATTGTGGTGAAATGTCACATGAACCAATGATTGGACAAAGTGAATTCTAGAACCAACGGTTACTGTTGGGGGAGATGTATTTGCGGAGAACTAAGGGAGAATTCTTTCATAGGAGTCTGGATCCTCCAAAATAAAATCCCATGAGAAAAGAAATCACTCTGCGATGTTCATTCCCAGTTTTGATGTAGGCTATCAATGACATCAATAATAAATTTTTGACAAATTCCGTTTTCTCTTTTCACGCTGACATTTGATTCACCCTTCTTCCAGCCCGCACACAACAACAATAACAACAAAAACAAATATAACAAACACAACAACCAACAACTAATATTAAAGTTTTAGAGGCTACACAGCCATGTTTTTAAAATTTAATCTTAATGCCCCTTATAAATTCTTTTTCCGCCCTTCTTACGAGAAGAAAAGAAATGTATTTTATTTGATGTGAAAAATCTGGCGGATTTACAAAGAATTACTCTGCCGCACCTGCAAATTCTAGCTTATAATTCTCAGTGGAAATAAAAGCGTCGGCAGCAAATGCGAATATTAATGTGAGTTCAAAAAACGCCTTCAGCTTTTACAACCCGATCCATTCCTTTGAGCGAAACAAAATATAAACACATCACAGGCTTACTTTCAAATATAGACTGATTTATTTATATGCTTTAAAACCACGACAAAGCAATAGGTTGGCAGTGTAAGTTGGCATACGCTGTTTATTGTGTCCTTTATACACTTCCAGGTCTGACATTCACGTATACTTCCCTGTTGCAGGTCAAAGCCTGACTCCATACCACCTTCAAGAGTCATCTAACCAGTTACAGGAAACACGGATCCAGGGCAGCAATGACTATATTAGATAAGCACTGGGATTCTGACTGCTACTAAGTTATCTTAGTAAATGTGTTAAAATTATACGCATTTTTAAGAGCGGGAATAAATGCACGTATCAAACTGTTTTATCCTGCATGTAGCTGATGTGAACAAATGTCAGTTTTCTCAGGTCATTCATTTGTGAAAGAATTAAGATATGAAAAGATTTTGCCGTGCAGTGTAATTCCTTTGGGGGGAAGGGGGGGGGGCAGGGCAATGCATTTTCACATATATTAACATTCCATTGCTTAATAAACATAACAGTTAATGGTTACTAGCAATAATCCTTTAATACCGTCACGGTCAGTAACTGGTCAGAGCAAATAAGGTTACTGCTCACAATGTCTTCCATACCTCTTCGCGTAGGCTGTAACCATTCTCTCTCTCTCTCTCTCTCTCTCTCTCTCTTTCTCTCTCTCTCTCTCTCTCTCGCTCTCTCTCTCTCTCATCTCGCTCTCTGAGTCTGTCTCGGTCCCTCTCTCTCTCCCTCTCTTTCTGTCTTTCTCCTTTAGTATGGGCAAACTGCAAATTATTAGTTTTGAAATGGGAGAGGGGTGAAGAGCTATTGTCTACCGGTCTGCAGTTTCTGTGCTCTAGAAACTGCAATTACTATGGCAACGGAACGCATGACCAGCGCTGTCATTCCTGGTCTGCCAAGCGAGCCTGTCCCTTCAAGCTGCAGGCGGTCTTTGCTGATTGGAAAATGTTTTTCGACGTACCTAATCCGCGAGAAGGAAATGGGCTCTGAAACAGGAAGTAGCTTTGCGCAGCCATTGTCTTAAGGGTAGCCTGAGTATTGCTACTAAATGGAAATTTGTCATTCTGCCTTACACATCATGTCTTAACGTGTAATAGAATTATTATGTCTAGACATTATGACTTGTACAGACTGCTTTTATTGGACAAACCAAATAACCTCACTGTACATAAAACAAAATACTGTCGAAAATGGGCCTTTGTTGTTAATTTAAAATTTGAAGTTGAGAAAAGGTGAAGGCCAGACTGTGAACTGAAAAAGTTCAGGTTTGAAAAAAAAAAAAAAGGCACTATCAAAAATGAAAACTAAAATGCAGAATCAAGGAAGGAAAAAGCTGAGAAAACAGATGGAAAAGCGTATAAGAGTAAAAGTGCCATTCGTCTCTGAAAAGGTATAGAGACAGACATACTGAAGGACAGACAGAAAGACAACGAGAGACAGACAGACGTACGGACGGACAGATATCCGCATAGAAGAACAGATAGCAAAATGAATAGATAGATAGCTAGACCGACAGACCGACAGATTGAGAGATAGGCAGACAGACATATAAATCGAGAGAAGGAGAAATGCCAGCGAGACGACGAAAGGGGCAAATGAGAAAAAAAATATTCAAATTAAATCTCACGTAAATTGTTTTGCCCTTCAAGAAAACGATGACAATGAAAACGTCATAGTAATTAATACTGCATTAATATTTAAGATTTATGTCTTATTCCTCTCCCAATGCTTTTATCACATTTGTTTAGAAATGTCCACAAATCAATACTCCCACAGGAGTATTCCGCACACATGGGACTTCACGATAAAGAAAATCCTTTCAGCATCAGGTTTATACGTAAATATTTGTATGAGCTGCATCTGTTTGTTGGGCACGTTTATGCATTTGAAAATGATTCATTTTTGGGAGATAATTATAGAAGTGGTAAAAACTGAATACGATGTTAAAGAAAAATGATAATAAAAATGATTAACCCAGCGTTCTGGCTTTCGAAATCTCCATGGGAAACAAAAATACAAAGCAATCGCACTAAAACATTCAATCCATACCAGCTCAATCCAATCTGAGATAAGCAGGACTGGGCTATTTCTTCATGCAAAGGAAATCCAATGCCTCTCATGAATATTCTTAAGAAAATATTTCATTAGAAAACATTTCATAACTCACGAAGTACCGGTGACGTGAAACAATAACAGTGTAGACACCAGGTAGGCAGCCCACAGGTCGTTCAGGTTCAGGGTTTGCCGTTCATCGTTTACATCATTCAAAAAATGTTTCAAAAATCGTTTACCAGATCGCAAAATTTCAATGTCAGCAGGTGAGTAGAGGCCACAAAAACTAGCCTAATGGTATGTGTGGGTGGATCTGATAAAACTGAGCTAAAGGTGAAAGTTTTATATCTTTTAAAAAATCAAAATAAAATATTTCCAAATACGATTTCAAGCAAATTGTTTTAACTGCAGAAAAATCGACAATCTTTCATATTATAAGCAAATCCCAATTTCCATAGAAAACCATAGAAAAAAACCCTTGGAGGGGTTTTCTCAGGAATTTGGACTTTTGCATTAAGCCCGATTTCGTCACATCCATTCACATAATTATTTTTCCAATTTGAACGAGCTTTCCCGATTCATGAACCATGAACGTTCAGCGCTGACGTTGAGTTATGTGACATCCCCGTTTCATGATATGAGTTACTTTTTCATCATTGAACGCTAAACCATAAATTATGAACGATAATCATCCCGTTTGCTCCCTCCCTTGAAGCTTTGATTCCTTTGAAAGTTATTTCGATAGATCTAGTTTTGTCTTCAAAGTGAAAGGTCTCTTTTGCTCCATATGAAAATCGGCCCTTGCTTTACAGAAATATAACGAAAATTTTAATCTTCACACTTGAAACCTGATGAAAAGTATTCAGTGTTGTGTTGAATGATCGATTTCTGCAGCAAATCAAAAAGATTGTTTTCTTGAGAGTGTTGTGATGAGTGGAGTTATCTGCTTCTGTCTGTGTCTGTTTCATGTAAACTGAAGCGGCGAGAACAAAAACAGACAATTTTGAAGAAATGTGAGTATCAGATCGTGACAGACAAAGTTCAATTTATTTCTGATTTGTTGGGGCAGACGCGAGGGCGGGAGGGGGAGGATGGGATGGATTTAGGTTGTGGAATTGAGATGCAGAAACTCGTGCAAACGTGACGAAATTACATTTTTTCTTTTCTTGGATGGAAAAAATAATTGGAACAATGAAATAGTTCAAGCAACGTGTCTTTTTTAAAGGCTCTCCAGACCACATTTTTATTGCCTCACCGACCCCAGTGCAAGTTTGCACGCATGCACACACACACACTCACACACACACACACAGACTAAAAATACAAGTGAAATAATAGTTGGTACATTTTCGAGAATCAAAACGAACTATTTGATGTCTCTGCAATAATCACCCCCCCCCCCCTTCCCCCTATTCCTGAAGTTACACCAGAAATGAATGATTCGAGAATATCAGTGCAAGACGTAACTGAACTGACCTGGGCTCTGTTCTTGCGGCCCCTGTGACTGAGTCGATGAGATGCAATCACAGCCCGGAAAATTAGATTTTCTCACCAATGCTTACAGACCTAGAGGGGAAATCGCACAGCAGGAACCGGCCTTTGCTCCCAGACGTGTGGAAGTTTTTATGGTAAGTACAGGGTAAAAATGAACTTCGACTCATTCAGTCGGGAAATGATATCTTGGGCATGCGATACTACAGTTATATATTTGGAAATCAATCTGACACAGTATATTAAACTCTTTGTCTGCAATGGTTTTTATTTATTACCATGGCATTTGGTGCATTGAATGAACAGAGAGAGAGAGAGAGAGAGAGAGAGAGAGAGAGAGAGAGAGAGAGAGAGAGAGAGAGAGAGAGAGAGAGAGAGAGAGTGAGAGAGAGAGAGAGTGAGTGAGAGAGAACAAAACAGCAATTCATGTTCTTAAATAAAAGAGCAAACATTTCTGTTCATTACAGCGTCACTTTTTTCTTTGTGGAAGTGGTCAGGTCCACGCAGGTGAATGAAAACCGAACTGAGATATAATTTATGAAATGACCAATTACAAAGGTTGAACTGTCTTAGCTAGGTGAGGGGCATCCCAATACGTATCGAGATTGACATTAACTAGGAGAGGGGCATCCCAAATACATACAGAGATTGACATCAGCTAGGAGAGGGGCATCCCAATATATACAGAGATTGTCATCAGCTAGGAGAGGGCATCCCAATACATACAGAGATTGACATCAGTTAGGAGAGGGGCATCCCAATACATACAGAGATTGACATCAGCTAGGAGAGGGCATCCCGAGATATATCGAGACTGACATTAGCTAGGAGAGGGGTATCCCAATACATATATCGAGATTGGCATCCTAGCTATAATAATGATGGCCTAGCGTTCTGTCCGTTATGTGGTCACATAGTTAGCGTCCTCTTATTTGTCTCTCTTAATATTTGGCACCGAAATAATTTCATATCAGTTTCCTTTTTTTTTTTTTTTACAATTAGGGATTATTGAATAAATTTGCCGACAATTTTTATCCCCAGTTAACATTATGTTCTGTATTCAAATACACAAAAACGCAAGATCCTGAAAAAGAAAGTTACTATTTCCAGCAGTTCTATATTTAAAGGATTTAGTGAGCAAATTATGGCTATATTTTGACAGGAAATATTCTGAGGAAAATATTAAAAACCCATGTGGCACATGTTGAGTTCTGCAATACCTGTGATAAACATAAAAATGAAGTATTTCTCAACGATGCGAGGCTAAAGGCCGCATCATTATGTACTGTGTGGAAAAAAATATATATATAGATTTACAAAAATACCACTGCAGCCCTAGCTCATGACCAAGCAAATGTTAGAGTCAAGTTGTCACATGTTCGGAGGAAAGTTTGTTTTGGAGGAACAGAAAGTAAGAAGAGGAAGAAATACAAGAAAGGAAATCGAATACATCGATGTTACTGAGTAAGAATTGTGAAGAGCGATGCTTACAATGACGCAATTTTCTACGTTTCTGCATGCTCAGCATTTACACAATACAACCCTGATAATGATGAACATTGTACGCATTGTTTTCCTGTCATGTCCACAAAATGATTTACAGATCTGTTGTGAATCCATGTTTCAAGCCGTTGATCTCTGGGATCAAATGCTCACCGCTTCGCTGAGTAGCTGGTGAATCAAATCATTGACGGAGGGAAACGACAAGAATGTACGAGTTGTTTGAACTTTTAATCAAGGAGATTCTTCACAACCTCTGTAGTTGTACGCTTATAGAAGTACAGAATAAAGCAAGGAGACTGCTGAGATGAATAGAATATAGATAATATATTCCTTTCAAAATTCAAAATAAATGAAACGGCAGTGCATGAAATTGGCAATTTCACATGATGGAAATGTATAATAACCTAAAGAATGAAGTAGCTGGATGTCATTTGGCTGGATGTCATTGGGTCATACAATAAACCCATGTTTTATATAAATGTGTACAGTACACGTGAAAAATGAAATTTTTTATCTGATGTCCATCCTCTAAAAGCAAACATTTATGGGTTAAAAACTGGAGTTACGCCAAATCTATGTTAACGAATACCCCGAATAAAAGATTATCTCCCCAATTTTAGCTCATTTGGATCCGCAATAATTAGAATGATTATTGATGTGTGGACATTAATCATTGATTCCATGCCCATGACCACCCGGGCCGGTTAAATTACTGCCCGTCCGTACAGTTGTACCCTCCCTCCAAAAAACAAACATACAAAAAAAAAAAAAACTCTTCGTCCCAATTACCCATTTCTATCATTCTGAATCACTGCTGGATTTTTGTCATCATTTCATTTTTGTGTCTTCCCATCGAAGAATTATCCCTTGCAGAAGCTGATTTACATCTTTATCTTCAGATATGTTAGATAACATGTAGTTCTATTAATTTTAAAAAAAAAATAATTTTGTTTTCCCGTTAATCCCATCCAATTTTCTCACGTCACGAGTATATTGAGGGCAATCGGACATATTTTGTTTATTTGACAGTTTGCCATCGCCATCTCACCCGGAAAAACAGACCAGGGAAATTTTTCAGCCTTAAAGTATTATTACGAAGACCCATGTAATGAGAAAATAGTGGCTCTTCTGGTCTTGTGTCAGATGTTTGCACCACAACTAACGTCAACCATAATTATGATAATATTCCACCAACAATAAAGCTGAAAATAACCCATACCATTAACAGTTTAAAATAGCAAACAGAGCATGTAGCCTTACTATTTCTCATGCCAAAGTTACTCTCTCATCAGTGCAATACTATAATGTACAGTCTAATCCAACTGAATATATTTCCTTTATCATTAATGTAACAGTTCTAAGCTGATCTGCAATGCCAAAAAAGCTATACTATTAATTTCAGTAAGAAAATAGTAACCATGATAAAGTCCACTCGCATAAAATGGTTTCTACCAATTCCAAATCAGCGGTGCGCTTAAGACCTAGTCTCGATAATATCATGAAATACTACTAATACTTGACACAATACACTGTACAAAGACTGCTATTGGTTAAGGCAACGGCATTATGCCTGTTTTAGATGAGGATACACACGATGCACTTTTACGATATAACTGTATGGGATTAGATACAAAACTAGGCCAACACACTGGTATCATCGTGTCTCACTTCTAATTATTACTGGATGTCGCCGACACGATTAAACAGGCATAATCCTGGCACTGAACTATCAGTCATCTCTTGGTGGTTTCGGACCCATTTCGGACCCAGGGATATTTCTTTAAATTTGTACTTCAACGACAGCCTCTATGTAATTGCTTCATTGTCTCAATAAAAGACATGACCCTATTGGCTGTTCTGTTTTTATATGAAAACAATTATTCAACATCATTACAAAAGTAATACTGCGGAAACGTTCATAACAGTAGCTATGCGTGCTTACACAAATCAAATCAATAACTCCTTAAATAGTAGGGGGGCCAAGCCCTCCGATAGCCGGGAACCTTGCACAAAAATAATTATATACTCCTGATTTTGCTATAAAGCACCCGAACTCCATTTTCCCTGCTGTGGAGCAATGTTGGAATGAGCATTTCAAAAAGAGCAAAGGCCACCAATTTATTACAGTGTTATTTACACTGTCTTGTTGTTACCCACTGCATACGAAATACCCAAATCTAAGACAAAAAAGGGGACTGTCTATAGGGAGATGGTTATAATTTTATTGTAATATAACATTACATTCAGCTGGACATTACACGTATATGCCTTAACAGTTACTTCCTGTTTCCCGTCTGTAGTTTCACTGCCCTGTGAAGTCTCATTTCTTAGCTTGTCAATTTCTGTTCGTGCAACTTCCCAATTTCCTATCCGGGGGAATATCCAGAACGGAATCAAACGCAGGTGACCGGAACCTGAACCGTGTGAGGTTCACTTCCCGCTGGATGGGCAATAACAGTTAATGGAGCCTATACATGTATCATGTACACCGTGCCGCTCCGACCTCACTGTTGTTTCCATCTCCTCACAGATAACTTTACACTTTAACACTGTTGCAAACCAGCATTTCTCCAAGGGAATAACGCAGGGAAATGTAAGCCGATAAATTGTGTTACATAAAGATTCTGTATCCAAATTTCATATCACAATACTGGCAATCATTGCAAGAAAACAATAGAAAGACACTCGATAACTCATTTACTCTAACACCGAATCCCTGAAATAGTTGAATATAGTAGAAACAAATTTCTTTCCCTGATACAGCATTACTTCAAACGAATAGTAACTCTAGATTTTAAAGTCAAAATATAATCTATCGTATTTCACTTTAATCGGGAGATTTGTTATAATTCTCAGAGGAATTGCTAAGCAGTATCACATCTTCGCATGAAACAAGTATTTTCAGTTCGTTATATTTATTATCAACTTTTGTACTAACATTCTCAAGTTGCAGAAAATGAATTTTTAGTGCAGATAGACGTCGAGAATTTGGCAGCACGAAACTGTACAAACTAGTGCTGAGCAGCTATATGCTTTTGAGTTATCCGTATTTTTGGATCTACTTCAAAACAACTGGGTATTCAAATAATGCTCCAAATCTTAAACCAGTTTTAAAAAGTTCGCTGACTTCACAGAGGGTCGGTAGATTAATTCCATTTTTTTGGGGGGGGGGGGGTCCTTTTGAGGCATCCCTGCCGGGAGGAGGGAGTGGGGGGGGGGGGGAACGTCATTACAGATCGAGCCTCTGATCTAACGGCAAATCGAAGGCAGGTTCCAAATGAGTCGAAAGCAGTTAATCCGCTCGTATCCGGATAACTGGATTGATCCGTTTAACTGGGTATCCAAATCTATGTCTGGACTCTCGCCCAGCACTAGTAAAAACAACTTACTTAATTATCTCTTGCAAGATATACTGGAAAGGCAATAGGATTTCTCCAGATAATGTGAGATCATCTATCCTACTGGAAACTACACCGCATAGTGTCAAATTCTCAGTTTGCACTTTTGACTGACTTGGTGTCAGCTGCCTTTTTCCTTTCCTTGACTATCATGGTCCCACAATGAAATATATTTTTTTACGTACAAGATAGTTGGAACAACAACAACAACAACAACAACAACAAATGAACAACACCACCAGTGGACTTGCAGTTCTTCTTGTTACTGCATACGAGATAACAAAACTGTTCTTTGCCTTTTGCAACAGAAAGTTATCACAGGATCAAATAATGAGTGCAGGGATATAACTATTATGTTTGAGAATGGTTCCACTGCTCACCTTCTCATTGTAGAGCCTCCTGGAAGTGTCGAACGACTGGATGAGT
This sequence comes from Onchidella celtica, assembly GCA_963931925.1. Lineage (NCBI taxonomy): Eukaryota > Metazoa > Mollusca > Gastropoda > Systellommatophora > Onchidiidae > Onchidella > Onchidella celtica. The sequence goes on from OZ007567.1 coordinate 48,671,760, forward strand.
GTAGTGGTGTGAGCAAGGAATAGTGCATAGCATGTAGCTCCACTGAGCATACTCAGTATCGTTAACCACGTGTCGGACATGTTCTGCGGTGGAAATCTGCCGTACCCGATACATAGCATGTGGGACAACGCCTTGAACAATGCCCAAGTGTACTGCTCTGCCCAGTGGGCGTCCTGTATAACGAAATAACAATAACAGGGCATTTTTGTAATTTTGCAGCGAATGACTGGCAATATAACGTGGGCGAATACAAGAACAGAATTTATAATGTCAATGGTTTCAAATTTAAAGGGCACTGTGGTTTGGGCTGCTAACGTATAACTGATGAGAATTCAAAGGCAAATAGGTTAATATCACTTCTGTGTTGTTTTCTAGCACCGCATCGTGACCAGAATATAAACAAAATTATCAGATTGTAGTTTCCTGTTTGTATAGGGTAGAATTAAGGTTAAAATCACGCCACGAATCAATTCTATGAACCATGCCATAAATAATAACAAAACGAACCAGTTTCTAATGTGTTAGGCAACAAGCCTGTTCTGCCAGCAAATTTACACAAATTTATAATTACTTGTGCTGCTATGTGTCTCTTGATCCCTATTATCCATTACAGGAACTGACATTCCAAGAAAAAACGCCAATTGTATCCATGCTATAAATTGTGACAGTGTAAAATGACATGTTACTGTTTGGGCTTGTGGTTAGGGCAGAATCCCTGTGGGATGACCAAAACAGTGTGTCTATCGAATGTACCTTTTATTTTATCTTGTTAATCACACGGGGCTATTTCAAATACAATAAAACGTATTAATGGTCAGTGTGGGAATATCTAGTGTTCCATCCCACCAACTGGTGCTTTTATTTGCCGTTAGATCTCTTGATTCTTCTCAGTCATTACCGGTATTTCAGAATTTAGCTGAAGGTTTAGTTCTGACAACCCGAGACAAACAATAGTAAAACGCTGTGAAAACCTAGGAATGTCATCTTGCCTTTGCTTCCCTCCTCAAACTATAATATCTCACCAAGTGCCTATCTTCGCTGGGGGGACTTCGGATGATGCTCACAGTTTTGCCTAACGCCAAACTCTGGCCACTTATAAACAAGCAAATCTGAATTTTTGTAGTGATATCGGCCTACAATTCAAACGATGTCATATAATGGGTCGAATATGATGTCCCAGTGCTACAACTGTGAAAGACTGTAGTATTAATACAGTTACAACTACGATTGTTCTTCCTAATGCTCTGTGGCATTGGAATTTAACAATTGCTACATGAAAAGCCCCCCCCCCTTTCCCTCCCCCACCCCAATAATGAGTAATAAATAAAGATGTGAGGATTTCATAATTGCAAAAAAAAATATGACTATAGATATCAGTTTCAGGCAGGATACACACGGAGGAAGGAGGCAAAGGAATAGTTATACAGGAGGAAGGTAAAGAAGTGATAGAAACATAAAAATGCTATAAATAAATATAATATTAATAATAAGCAACAGAGGATGCAAGGCAAAAGGAAGTTGGACAAAACTTCGATGAAGAGATGTAAAAAGATATGGCAAAAAATAAAATTCACCAAGAAACGCTTTGATAAACATGCTAATTACTATTAATGTACAGAATTAACTAAAGGTCGGGTTCTTGGAATGGAAATTGAATGCAGTTTAACAATTGTTGAACTAGAACTCATTTTAATTAAGTCTAATTAGCTCACCTGTTTACAAAATGAAATCTAATTATGCTGAGCTGTAAATTTCCAACTAGAAATAAATTTGACAAAAAAATTTTTTTTACAGTATATTATGATGCCTGAGGTTAAAATCTCTACGAAAATGCACATTTTCTAAACATTCGCCCCATGCGTTCTGTATCAGTTAGGCTTTCTGGCAAACAGTCTCGTTAGCTAAATTGCTGTGATTAATTTTCAACCATGTTGTTGTGATGTTAGATTACTTGAATGCATTTTTAACGGTACACCTGCACATTTCCTGCCAGGCGGTGACAACAAACATAATAATCAAATAATTAAATTTTAAATTTATGTCCGATATTCCCAACAACAATTACGACATTGTCAAAGAAATTCAGCATCATTCGCAATCTATAGCACCCTCTAGTTTTACAAATATAAATGCAGGATACACGTATATCAGTATTCCTTCTTGGCTATACGTCATCTTGTAAGAATTAACCCATGCAACTTTATGTCTCATGTCTAATCAATATTTCAACAGACTTTGGAAGTCTTACTGTATTTGCAAGATAAAATACGAAATTCTCTTGCCACGCATTCTATTGTCTCTTTATCGACGAATTAGTTCTTGCTAATTGTATATTAAAATATTTCCTTGATAGTTTGTTATTAATTGTGTGATAAAATCTTTCCTTCTCAGTTTAACTCGGTCTCCACCAGAGAACAAATGGTAATCTACAAAGGTGATATAATGGCAATCCTGTATAATATGACAGGTAAGATACATGTACCGCGTGTGTGCTGTTAAACGCTCTGTATAAAAGACTTTCTCTTATGGGATAACAAAGTGATTCCTATCTATTTTATCTTACCCTATCTTAATAATCTCTTATATTGCCGAGGAAAGCCCTTCTACTCCTGAGAAACATGGAAGTTCCTAAGTTTCGTGATAATTTTTGTGCAATGCTTTTAATCTAATAATTATCCACTCGGCGAAATAGCCATTATAATTGTTTGAAACTGTCATTAGAAAAAACAAACCAATAAAAATGTCTAATAAAAGCAAAATGAATATTAATAAAACGAATCAGTACAACAACAACAACAACAACAACAAAATGTCATGAAAATGGTGTTAAGACGGCCCAACTGCCATCCCTCATTCATGTAAATTATTTGTAAACGCAAAAAGTTCCCCCTCTACATTTCCCATCGTCCTGATTGTCTTGAACCATACAGGTAGTTCACAAGCACTACCCCAGCTTGTCTGAAAGGGGGGTGGGGGGGGGGGGGGCAGGGGAGTAGCGGGTGGAAGACACGTCGCTCCAAGAACTACAGAGCTCCGAGCAGAAACAAAAAATTAGAAAGATGGAACAACAGAATAGAAAAAGGTAAATGGTGATTAACGAATTATTACAAAAGAAAGAAAGAAGGAAAACAAACAAAAATGAATGAATGAATGAGGGAACGCAATTCTTATTATTTTCAATTAATAGCCACAATAAAGCAATCACTTTCATCACAGAGTGAGAAAATGAATGTGTTCTTCGTGCAGTCGACAAGCTGCAAAATGTACGTCTTGACAAACAAAACATGACAATCTTACAGAACAACCAAGACATGCAAGGTATAGGAGACAAGGCGGGGATTGGGGGGGGGGGGGGGGGAGGCGCGCAGGGTGGGGTGAGGAGGGGGAAGGGGGGGGGGTAAGGAATCATACAAAAATGTATTGGATGGCCGTGTGGGTGGAGAATTTCAAAGGAAAGGTGGGGAAATACATGAAAAATGGAGAGGTTTGGTCGGGGGAGGGGGAAGGGGGAATTTGTATAGAAACAGGGCAGAGGCAATAAATAGAGAATTTTAATTAAAGCTCTCTCGAGGTGAGGCAATTTCAATCAGCAGCTACAAAATAAGAAAAAGAAAGAAAAAAGATATTTCAAAGGTAAAATAATACCGTACATTTATTTTTGCCTACTCTGCGTGTCTGTCTTAAATCATTTCAAGGACTGTAGCATTACATCACCAAAAAAAAAAAATATATAATATTCATCTTACAATACTTAGACAACATGAAAACCTGTCAGTGATTGAGTAAAGACAATGGGGAAAATGCATAATGGAATTCAGAATAAATACCAGCATATGAATGCACGACTTGAACATTCCACTTGTGCACGTACATACTCACAAAATGACAAGGAAATAAACAACGAATCACTCGCGGTTTACATATCACAGCAAACACGACCAAGGTATGCATTTTTCATACAGTCCTATGGAAAACCTACCTTGTTCTGCTCAGTGTCAACACAACACAACTTACTGCTCCATGCCTAAAGAACACTCCAGGAAAATTATAGAGAGTAAAACTATTTACTTCAAGCCTTTATTGCAGCTAATTTTACTCCAACTGCAAAGCAATTAGGCCCTTTGGTGAACGCAGAAATTTCATGCAAATGTGACTCACGAATACGAGAAAGATTATATCATTTCTTACCTGATATATTATTGACAACATCGTGGCTTTGTAGTGCTGCTTCTACTTTTCGAGGCTCCAATTATATTTACATCTGTATTGAATGTATTCAAGTAATTATGCACATTACTCCCATAGGGGGTGAATGAAGTTTTAAACAGATTCCCAAACTGATCCTACATTTTGACTTAAAGTTTAAAATAAAATACAAACCTTTCCGGTCCAAAACGTTCCGCCTCCGTTCCATTCAAAAATGTCCATTTACTTGTAAGGCTGATTTCCTCATGGACGTTCATTTTAAAATGTCAGCCGGTAATCTTACAAAATCAGACAATTCTGTTTCTCGATTGCCTTTATTTATTAATGTTTACGTAAGCGGAACTGACCTAAAAATCATGACAACCCATGACAGATATAATTCTGCTTCAAACAAGAGTTAAAACCTCAGAGTTCAAATCTAGCTATCAAACAGGCGCAAGCCATTAAAAGTCTGTTTATTTGGTGTGTTTATTCTTTCATATTTTTTTTTCGTATTTGCTTATTTTTCCATTAGAATTTGCTCTGTAATGGGTGTTTCTCTTTAATAGCGAGGCAATTTTAGGAATGTACAAACCTTGATCCTTTGGGCACGGGTTTGTGTACAGCGATAAGGAATTGAAATAGAAATAAAGCATTGGCATTCTCTCTGTCAAAAGAGGCTTCTGTAAGGAATGTCATGTTTACGTACCTGTAGCCCCTCCACAGAGACCCAGCAATCTTTTGGGAAATCCTGAATAAGGGGCACCAAGAACTGCAGGCAACCATTCCAGTGACCCAGAAGAAACATGAGGCAAATCAGGTTGAAGATCCTCATAAACTTTCCTGCTATGGCTAGAAACTGCGAGAGAACAAGCAAGCACGAAATCAAGGGATGGGATAAATACTTGACACACAGTCAAATGAAAAAGAGAACGGGATAATGCACTGACCATCCAAAGTAGGGGAGGGGGGCGACTCTCACCTTAAGCTCTTCAACGGACACCCAACAGTCTTTTGGGTAGTCCTGAATCATAGGCACCAGGAACTGCAGACATCCGTTCCAGTGACCCAACAGGAACATGAGGCATATCAAGTTGAAGATCCGCATAAACTTGCCCGCAAAGGCTAGGAACTGGGGGAAACAGCACACCAGAGAGCTAGCAATGCTTTAAGTTCAGTGTGTAGTGTTGTATCCTGAGCTGTCTGCAACTGCACCGCACATGGGCTCATGCTTTATGTTGTGAAATACTGCTTAAACTTATTCAGGTAAGTGATCTTGGTGAGACTAAATATCAGGCACTTGGGATGACCAGGAATGAATGGCGTGATTTTTAAAAAGAAATGTTGGCATCAAGGTGAAAAACGGTGCAAAGTACAGTGCATTCTCATTTAATCACTGCTGTGATAGGTAATTAGAAGATGGCTTTAATATTGCCTGAATCCAATACAATAATCCACTGCTACTTTTGCAAGCTTAAAGTAAAGATTCTATTATAATTTCTTGATTGCCTTGTAGTTTTTTGCTAGGATGAGAAAATAATTTTGCTTTTGTGCCATCCTCCTAGCGTAAATACATTCTGCAGAATTTCGCGCTCTATCCCTACATACCAGGCAGATTGAAGAGCGACTCAATTGAAACCTCGATTGCTCCCCTGTTATGAATACACATGAAACTGTGCTCCCTGTCAACTATATTATACATAAGAGAAGGCAATGAAAATATCAGTCGCTGGAAAATGGCAGTCTTTCCTGAATGAACAATTCTAGGGTAGGAGACAACCATATCAATTTGGAAACGCTAGTGCAAAAAAACAACAAAAAAAAACCAAGAACGTATAGTCTCCAAAATAGATTGATCTTTTTCCCAACAGAAAGCTGACATGGTGTGTTTTACATGTTATCACACATTATATTTACACGAATTACCCCAGAGAGGTGAACGTCACCATCATGTTAGGATTATGACCTTAATGACACCCGCATCAGTCAATGAACAGCTGCAGCATCGTCATTAGCCACGAATCAGAGAAGGAAATTAGAAGCCATTGCCTCCCACAAATGCATCAATTCAGGGACAATTATCGGGCTTGTCAACACCACTGTTGTTATGGATTCTAACCAGAAAGCCAAGTACTGCCATTGTGCTCAGTCTCGACACCAAAATCAAGACCACCACAGCCACCACCACAGCCACCATCATCATCATCATCATTATTAAAGACTGCAGTGGTTACCCCATTGTAATCGTAAATTATTAATATTTTATGACAAACATGATATCAGGTTTTCATAATTCTTGAGAAGAATTTGGAAACTGCTATTAATTTAATTTAGGGTGTCTTTACGTAAAGTGGCATGACTCATCTGTGTATATCGATTATAGTTTATCAAATGGCAATTGACATTTGATTACCAGGTACCATCACAACCTTTACTTTGGCGACAGGGGGGCAAAAAAACAACAACAACAACACTTCTATTGGAAAACTGTCCTGGAGATGTTCTTTGCCCCCTTATTTCCAAAAAACCCCCGAGGTGATAGTCTGTGGCATGTTGACATGTCTAAGGAATTATCTGCAAACAACTATGATATTATTCTGATTGCTTTCTAATATACACAGTCTCCATACAATACAACTACTGAACTCTCATTATAAATCTGGATACTGAAATATCCAAACAAGGACTAGAAATTTCTTTTCATCATGACTGCACTCTTGCATATATGCAATGGTACTAACCTCTTCCCATTGCTGTACATATCTGACCAGCCTGGACAAACGGAGGAGTCGCAACAAGCTGAGTAGTTTGGCCAGCCTCAACATACGCAGTGCTCGGCCTGCAGGAAACGTCATAGCGTCATACATAAAACCATTGCACTACAATAAAACATTATTTCCATATTCAAGTACAGCAATGCATTCCTAACAGATCTACAAACTTTGAGAACTAGTTAAAAATTGTTATTGACTATTGTTTTCTTTTTATTTCATTCTCAAAGAAACATGCAAATTCTGAATACATTAAACAATTTGAATCAAGTGACGATTTTACCGTAACATTTTTTTACATACTTAAGTATAATGCTTCAGATACGTTTGAACGTAATAACGTTATATACAAAATGACAAATGGACTGTGCACCTTCAAAACGAGACAGAACATTTCGCCCTCAGTATCATTTACAAGCACAACAAGTGCACCATTGCAAGTTGTGCTGACTCAGTGCACACGACCATTGAGTGTCGTCACAATAAGTGCTCGCACATAGAATAACATGGACGAATCCTAAACACAATACTGTAATCCTCTGCTGCCCAAGTCAGGACGTTGGAAAAACAACATTTACACCAACAGCAAGCAAGTTTGGAACCAAACTACTTTCCTGCAATTTAGATTGTTCCACTAGGGACCGGCTTCTCTGCATCGCAAAAACACTTTTTATTCGAATAAATGGTAGAATCAAATCGCGCCACTTATTTTATGATGGTTTTCGAGTTTTACATGATCACTGACTAATTTTGAGCTGCAAGCCCTTCTATGTCTTCCCCATGCCCTATTTCCCCTGGTATAGATTGCTATTCAATTCGACATTAAGAGTTTGACTTTTACAGCTTTCCTAGTCGTTGACATATTAAAATGTTATGGAAAAACTGCACGGAGAATAATTGCCATTTTTTCATACATTTTGCTTATGACAGAATCACCTCCCTAGTGACCCACATTATCTAATATAGTCAATTGGTGGCCATAAAGAAGGTATGCTGATCCAGCGCCAGTGGATTTTTTTTTCTACATTACTTGGCATGACTACACATTCTACTTGTGGATACACAAGACAGTGGGTTATTTGGAATTCCAATAATTATTTGTTGATAAAAAGTATTTTCTGACATTTAATATCCATTTATTTCAGTCCAGGACAAATCGATCTTGCGAGACACATGTTGCAAACACTGGAATTATGTATAACAAAAAAAAAAATGTTATAATCACTTTTTACCTACTTGTGTAGTGAATAAATCTATAATTATCCATCGATGGTATTTTCATTATGGAGTGACAATTTGGTCAATGTGATTGTTTCTTGTTATTTTGCTCAGTGTCAATATTTCGGAGGGAGTTAGAAGGAGTTGGTGTGGCTAGTTTGTCACAGACATCTATACTCCATGACGAATGGCCCCGCTAATGTCTTCAGAAAATATCCACAAATTGGTAATAGAGAAACAATTGTGGTGAAGACTTTGCAGCCTAGCCTAAATGATTATTAACATTTTAGAGTGAAACAGGCCAAAGCTTGGCTTTTTCGCCCCTTATTTGAAGTTTCTGACAGTAGAACTGCAAAGATTTAGAGAGCAAACCAAAAAACAAAATATTGTTCTCTATTTTATGTTTACAACTTATTTGACAGTGCGATTGGTGTGCAATTTACAATTATGGACTCTCTTTCTCTTTCTACTTGAGGTCTGTGAATTAGTTGTTGTTTTTTACTCTTGGGTGAAAATTCAATTTTGTTTGGACCACAGACACCCCGGTGATTTCAATTTTGCAGACTTTAAATTTTGTAGACAGACAGTACAGCTGACTGACACCTAGACAGACAGTCTGAGAGCAAAGGTCTGATACTGTGGACAATACAGGAGAAGTCAGTGGAAAAGAAAGCCCAAAAAGAAAGATAAATAGATATGCGTGGAGGCTCAAGAAAATGGGCTGCCAAAGAACAAGAGAAGCAAAGAGAGAGGGAGAGAGAGAGAGAGAGAGAGAGAGAGAGAGAGGGGGGGGAGAGAGAGAGACAGACAGACAGACAGACAGACAGACAGACAGACAGACAGAGAGAGAGAAAGAGCGAGAAGACAAATAAGGGTTTAGGTCTCGTTGCTGCAAGGTACGAACGCTCCTAAAATGTGCTTCCAGTTGATGTGCGTGACGGTGTTGGGGACGATAACTCGCCAGTTGACTAAAATGACGGTTCCTGTGAATATTAGTGTCAGTTTTCCGGGAGGCAAGGTGCAATCCAAAAAGTACGTGTGCTCGTAAAAAAGGGGGCGGGGGAAGACGGTTTCTCTTAACGTATGAAGAGATTACATTGGGAGGGGGGTTCTGCTCTTATTTACAGATATGTGCGTATGCTTTTTAATTATGGTAATGAATTCAAAGTTCGGTTTTAATTATCTTTCAGAAAATCAAGTTGTTGGGTTATATAAAAGTCATGTTCAGATAAAACTGTCAAATAGTCAATGCAAAGGTTGACTGAACGTTTCAGAAAACCAAAGCCTTTTTCATGATCATTTACCATTCTAATGGCCGTACTCCTGTACAAGGGGTGGGGGGGGGGGTGCGAGTTGGGGAGCTGGGGGGCAAATGTCTGAAAAGCAGAGAAATACAGGAGAAAAGGGAGGGGGGTGTAATATCGCCAACGTACTTTTTGGGTGGCCCCTGATTCCAAGAACCAATTATCTCCAGATAGTTACATAAGTTTCCACTTAACAACAACAACAAGACACAACTAAGAATCTGTGGTTTGACGGGCTTCAGCAAAGTTACACATGTAAAATAGACAAAGACCATACTGAACAATGCCTCTTGTGAGAAAATGACAATATGTACATCGACATGATACGGAGGGCGGTCGACAATAGTTGTATTTTGTAGTATGACTGAATCAAGCCTAACACACCACTGATTCAGCGGATGATGCTGAAACTAACAAAGTCTGTTGATCTTATGTCAGAATTTGTGTAATGCTTACAGTAACTTTCAAAAGTATATCATTTAAATTTTATGGCGAAAATGACGTCACAGACCACAGATGATCACAGACGCACAGACGTAGCTACATACAAGATACATTTTTTTTACAACTGACGAACGAGACAACAGATTATTAAGACAAATGCCATGATGAGGAATTGGATAAAGAAAAATAAAAGACAAAGGGCAACATCCAGAGCATTGGATATTTATGACTGACTCTAAGATAACAAGATGCCATGCAAAATTGCACCAGGGGACACGATGAGAGTTGTACTGAGAGACTGGAGACAGTAAACGCTGCCGCATCAGGCACACTATGAAGCAACATCAAAGGGGAGAAATGAAAGCTGATATCGTGAAAATTACAAACGGACGTGCAGTGCCGGAAACCTGCTAGCACTACATGAAGAGACTTCCTTTGGTAGATGGTATTAAAGGTTGGATCCACTCAACTACAGCGACTGTGGCGTAAACCTGATTGTATGTAATGTCAGGCAGCATTATTGCAGTGTCTTGTGAGTGCTGAGAATTGTTTTGTTTTCATTTTTAGTCAGCAAAATACTTCTCCAGTACGGTCACAGTTTTGAGGAGATAGCAACGTCAGTCTTGTGAATATTTTATCTTATTTCCACTCTTGGTTTTCAAAGTGAGTAGTTTGAGTGACATGAAATTAGGTTCAATATTCGACAAACCTGATATTGACTGTGCAACCAACGCTTTAATATCTTTTTGATAATACTGTTGTCTGGATTTACACGTAGAGCATGTACATACAAAGTGTCGTGACCGCGGCCAGACACACGATAGGCCTATATGTATGAGATGGCTAAGCCACGGACAGTCTACAGCTGAGTTTGTCTGATGTAATCACGCAATTCTACCGGTTTTAGCACAAACTCAAAAGGTGAAACATCAGATTCTGGACATGTTACTAATGTTGTCGTTATAGATTTTTCCATTTTTGTTGATTATTTAGGCCATCAATGCACTGTGTCTGTCACATAATCTGCGGGTTGCCTAAGAATTCTTAATGGTCTTACCACTTTAAGTCGCGGCTGGTATTAACTTTGTCGATGGCAGTGTCCTTTTGGAATTCAAGCGGACCTAGGTATTAGAAAGACTATATTCACTGTCCAATTTTTCTTTGGGATGGAGTCCCAAATATTTTGATTGGTGCAACAGAAGGTAATCTTAAAGCATTCTGATAAAGAATATTGATACAATTAACTTGTGGTCTCCTATCCAAATTTGTTGTACAGTGTTACTGCATCAGGAGAATACAGAACATAATTGCATCTTCGGCACTGCCGGAAGACCAAATATCAGAGACCAGTTTAGAAACAGTAACAGTGAATCCCGAGTTGCACATATAACGATGCAGTTTTCCAAAGAGTTCTGTAGTCTCAAACTTGCAAGAGCTTATTATTCTATTCGAAATATGTGCCAATTTTGTCCGGATGCGCCTTTGTTTCATGGAAAGTGGTATTGCCTGAAAATATTCTCAAAGCGCATTTGTTCAGTTCTTCTCTATTTCCTTCCAACCATGTTTCTTTTTCACGCAACTGATGGCATTCATTTTGCTCTGGAGTAAAAATATGTGTCTCCTTCTGCCTAGTATTGTTACTGTACTCTGTTTCATTGAACAAATTTCGTAGCAAAGCTAGACGACAATTACATCTTCCACATCTGGGAGTGTTCTCGAGAATTCGAGGTACACCAAAAAGACCTATTTTACTGAATTTGGTGTGGACAGATATCGTGTCTTTGGATTTTCTCATTTTCTTATGTACACCGATGCGTAGGAAAGTGACGGAGATGGAGTGTCTGATGGGATGCCAGGTTGCACAAAATGGGGAAAAGAAATATCACTGTTCAAACTAACTAAGGGTAACACTATTGTTTTCTTGCTGTCAAAGATTCTGTCTGCAACGGACCCGATAAAAAATGTGTAGCCATCCAGACTGTCAATCAAAATTAGTTTCTGTGAATTAACAAAATTATTACAAAAAATATAAATGCTGTGCAGAGAAAGAAAAACTGAAGTGCTCTAGGTGTGCAGTTAGTACGAAGGAGGTGCATTCAAGAAAGAAAAACTCACGTGAATGGTGCTGGTAAAACAGGAAATCTTTAGCAAGGCGACCATTCTCCACAGTCAAGTAGTTTAAGAATTGTCTTAGGCGTCACTTTAAAGACGCCGTTCTTTGGCCGAGATTAGAGTGATACTGCCGTAATTCCAAGTCACGACGTGTCAATTAAGCGTTAAGAAAAGCCCGATTCTTATTGCACATTGCAACGAACTACATTAATGACAATCAATATCATCAGAGAATTCCAAGTAAAGAAGAGTGGGAAAATATCAAATAAATGTCCTCACAAAGAGAAAAAAGCATCTGGTAAACAATTGTCACTCGTCAGATAGAGAATTCTTTCTGATGGGTCTACGATGCCCATCATCTAGCAGCTCTGCTTAATATGCCATTTTCATCGGTGATCAGATGTTGCAGGAGTTCGTGCAGCCATAACTACTAACTTAAATCCTTCTTAGAATCTTATTTCACTGCTTGGAGTGTAACTTGTGAATTTATAATGCAAAGGTAATTTCAAAATCGAATGCATATTGAGTTATCTGTATTCCCGTTCTACCAGCTGTAAAAAAAGCCTTTGAAAACATGAATGAATAATGGCTTTTGATATTTCTATCAGTTGATGAAACAAAGCACAGCATGCATATTGTTGTATGCATCAGTGTCTTACAGTATGGTATCGTGCTTGTCATCTTCAGATAAATATACTGTAAAGAATTTCATGTAAAGGTGAGTAGAACTTTACTTAACAAAATGTACCCTTTGAAACATTCGTTTCCGGGTATTGAGACTACAATTACAAGCTAGCAAAAATTTATTTATAGTTTTCAGTTCGGGGATGTTACACAACTTGAATCATTTTTGTAGTTTGCCGAATGCGAACCTGCATTAATTTATCAGGTGGTACGAAGCAGACAATCACTTACCCATGGAATTATAGAATAATAATTTTATTATTGGTGTAAATGATTGTTTAGGGCTGTTGATACTGTGCGAAATGCCAAATAGAAAGAATATCTTGCAGTTATTTAAGAACTCAGGTTTCCTCAAATGCCATTGACTGGCCAGGCGTTTGGGGCATTACAAAAACTGAGGCTGCAATTTACAAAGTTGCACAGCCACCCATTGTTGCTTTTTTACTATGCCAGTTGAAAAATGTCTGCCCGACTTCGACAATCTTAGTTAAACTTACTGTGGCTAGTATAGGAATTAAATCCAACGGACTGTGCCACGCTTCTCTGTCTACTTTAACGTCCAGTATTTTCATACCCCTTCACTACAGTTGGGCTTCGCAAACATAACCGGGTTTTTTCCCCCACTGTAATCTGTGTCGGAAAACCAGACCCTCATAAATGATTATAATTAGTGCATCGAAGTTGGTAGGAAATAAAATGGCATTAACATTTCTGAAGCTTAAAGACAAAGTGTTGGCCTCCGTTTCATGATTTAGGGTTATGCCAAGATGTGCTGACATTCCGCTCAAGGTCTTTTGTGTCTCTGAAAATATTGCAGAGACACATTCCTACAAGCTTACATTATGAACGACGCAGGTGTCGCAGTTGCAGCAATAGTATCTTCATCTTGTGCATCTTTGGAACTGTAGTTCCAAAAACGAAATATGATTCCAGGCAGGTTTTGAAGAACATCGGTTGGATGCCCTAGTGATTTTTGCAGCTATTTGCCGTTTCTGCGTCTCTAATGTTTTCTCAAGCCATCTGTCCGTAGAGATTAGATGATCGCTCGCCGAGTGGTCAAACCTAAGAAAGATTGATGGGAGAACCCGTCCATGTGAACACGAAATCTCGCACCGAAAATTGGTGAGTCTTGGAGGGAATTGGCGAAAGCAAAGCTTTTTCATTTTACGTGAGCCAAACTGAAAACAGATTACTTTGGATTTATACGCGATTTATGGCGCTGACGTTTATAAAGGAAATGCGTGAGAATGCTGTAAATCTTTTAAAATCGAAAAGCTTTACTTCTGGGTATGCCTCTGGCAAGTTCTTTGTTAAGTACTTGTGAAGGCTTTTCTGGGTCATTACTTCGTGATCACTACAATGTTTTACATTGCCTGAAAGAATCCGAGCTGAATGAAGGATTCTGTTTTCCCCACTGAAATGCATCATTATGCTCCCAAAAAGCAGGTCAAAGCTGGTGACGGCCTTTAAAACAGCTGCCAGTGGCGTGCACAAAAAAAAGTGCATACGATTTATCACATCACAGAAAAACATCCAGATCAGGAAACTTAGGTTGTCATTTGCAGTTTTTTTTTTTTTTTTTCTAATTTGGGAAGCCGACGCACTCCATTTCCTTTCAGTTCGCATTTCGTCTCTTCTGAAAAGTCCAGACTCAGACCATTGCTAGTGTATAAAACTTAATATTCCTCCGCTATTCTTGTCACCAGACAACATAACGTTGCTTTCAATGCCCAAGCTTTTACGATCCAATTCATTATTTAAAACTTCGAATTTAGTCACTTTTGTTTAATGCCTTTCCTTTCTTGAATTATGTTGCTTCAGAAGGGTAGATAGAGGTGTCTTTTTTTTTGTTGTTGTTGTTGCTTTGTTCTGGATAAATGGATAAAAACTTATTTGGAAGCTTTGTTGGTTCGCCTGAAAATATTGTAGTTCAGACCTCGTTTAGCTGAAAATAGTTTATCTTTTCGGACTGGATGTAAGGGTTACATGCATTACATTTATAGCTTGTAATTGGACGGCGTCTGTTATTCATTGTAGATATTCTAGATGTATTCAAAAATTTAAAAATGGTGGTGTAGAAGTACTCATTGTTACCACCAGGAAATCATTTCGAGTTAGCATAATTATAGCTGACGATGAAACCTTTCAAGATTATGTGGCTGACGTAAAGCAAATCGAGTATACAAGCAGGCTGGAGACTGACAGAGCACTCGAGAGTGACGCACCTCACAGAAAGAATATATACTGATGATTATATAGTCTCTCTAACACATGCAAAGTTCTTGTGTCATCTTGAACAAATTAACATACTATATCAGCTGATACTTTGTGAAAAAAGTTCTTATGGGACATTTTGATTTATCTATATCACTGTTTAGTATTGCATCTTACCCCAATTTCATATCCATTGCTGATGTTGATTTTTTGAAAAAGGAAAAGACGTAAAGATTATGTAGCTGATAAAATTGAAGTGAAAGTCCCAGTAAACGGGATTTTCTGACTGTCGTATGGCAATACCGCAACATACAATTTTTCAGCAGTACGCCAGTAATCTGATGGACATTTAAATTATTGGGGTCAATAGAGGCCATTGATCGATTAAGTAGTGGAAAACAACATTTTCATGGCTTTGATCTTTAAGACAGGAAAAACAATTCCAGTGAGTCACTAAATTGATACACTTTGCACGTGTCAGATTAAAAGAAAACGATATCGCAATAGTGAGAAAAATGGAGAAGAATGGTTTGGTTATAGAATGGACATCCATCCAGTGAGAATGATCACCTTGCCAGTACGCGGGCGTATCCGACTTGTCGTTCGTACCTGCATGGAACAACTGATTGAAGTCGGCCTCGGCATCCCACATCAGGAAGATGTAGTCCATGGGCACTGAACTTAGCAAGTCCAGGAAAAACCAAGTCTTTATATACTGTTTAGCTATGAGTTTGGGGTCCAGGATAATTTCGTCGGCAAAATCGTTTAGAATGATGCCTGCTCAGATACAACACAAGAGAAAACGGAAATGATAAGAAATGAAATATTGAGTAAACTATTCAATTTGCTGAGAATATACTAAATACAAACTTATTTTGAATTACGTGTAGTTTCTTTCTGTTGTTCTTTCTTTCTCTCTTTTTGACAACTTTGAGATACATTCTGATGTAGATATAGATATGTGAGACAAAACTGATTTTGCTTTGTTTTTCCCGAAGACGATGTCAACAGGTTGTCAGCTAATCTCATTTCAAAACAACCGTATTATGATATACAACAGACAAGGAATTTCGTCTGCATCTGAAATATAGGTGTCTATTGATCTTTCGAACAAAACAAAAAAAAAGTGGAAAGGTAATCATCAAATACAATTCTTAATCAAGAAAGAAAGCCTGTACTGTTTGTCGATCTGAATGACAAAATCATATCTATAAACAAATGCCCTGCAGTTCCTGTGGAGATAATTTTATTCACCCCTAACGTAAAAATAATGATAAATCAACGGGTTTGGAATTTGCTAGAATGTGGCACGGCTACTCCACATGGGCAGGGATAAAATGTATAAATCAAATCATGCTTGTATTCTAAAGCAATCACAAGAATGCCATCAGCCTGGGACATTTAAGATTGCCTATTATTCAAACAACTAGCTTTTTTTTAACATGGAGGTGGCGGGAAGGGAGCCGGGGATGAACCTGCAAATTCCCGGGGAAAACGAAAATGAATGAGCACAGAAAAGACTTTTTTATGTCCATTTTCCTTCGGCTCATCCGGCCATTTCTTTCCCCACCATTGACATTCCAGGAAATTATTGTCCCCGAGTTGATACTTGAATGCCTTGCTAGATAAGAGATTGTACAGGGAATGGGAGATGTTGATTAAATTTGACTTAGTGCCATTAGTTCGTTATCAAATAATAGTCGTAAAAATGGGAGATATGTGGAAATAGGGAAAAGAGGACTGCTTTGTTCTAAGGTTTAAATTCTGAAGACTAAAAGTAATTTAAAAAAGAAGCGAACAATATAGTTTTGATGCAGATTTGATATATCATAATAATAGCCTATGCCAGTCATATTCCCGCCCTCGATCAAACAACAGGTCACTATGATTCTTTGAGCAATACTGTCTTTGATCTCAATGCATGCAACTCTCATGCCAGATAAAAGTACTTTTGATTTTAAAGAAATCGAATATATTTGTGAAGGATTCTTTATCAGCATAATTATTCGAAAGGGTAAAAATCTCTAAGGCAATGGAGTTTCGCTTCAGTTTTATACATAAATCCTAAACTGACTTTGATGTTGCAGTTTGTAAATGATCGATCAGCTGTCATAATTATAAGACCTCGTAAATATTTTTCTCATCTTAAGGACTGTCACACACGCACACACACACACAACACACAAACACATATTGGGTCACAATTAAAGAGATTCTGACTTGACCGACCACGCCATTACAACACTCATGTTCGTACCTGTTCTGAAGTTGATGACAATGTCCAGGAAGAAGACAGTATCAGATATACAATTGAAAACTATCCAGTGCGTGCTCAGATCGTCGTTGAAGAAGGAAATAGCCACGGGTAGAATAATTAGATTGGCTATTAGGAGCACCAACATAAAAAGGTCCCAGTAGAATCTGTAAGAAGAGAAAGCAAAGAAAAGTCAGTTTTTATTTGTCTATGTCAAAGATATAAAGCAACGTAAAATTTAATATTCACTGGATTAAGGACAATAACTGCTCTCTTTATTCCGTATTATATAATGGAATTCTGAGGGTTTGTTCTCCCAGCACAGACATCACCTTGGAATAGCGACGGGATGGGGCCTTCGCTAATCTGCAACTTGAATGACGTCTACCCCGAGCCTGCTGAAACATAACAATTGCCGAGGAGCGTTCCCTTCCAAGAATTCGCCAAAACCAATAAAAGATTTACACTTAATCAGTATGTGGAAGAAAATTACCTCGAAGTTGCAAAAAAACCCGGAAAACAACAATAACAACAAAACTCTACTTTAATTTCAAGTTTCCAGGAGAATGGGAGATGCTCGCTTTGGAAAAAAGGAACAGGAAAGAAGAGACATTCGGTGTGAATGAGACAGACAGTCATGTTGCAAAGTCTTCTCCAGTAAA
This sequence comes from Onchidella celtica, assembly GCA_963931925.1. Classification (NCBI taxonomy): domain Eukaryota; kingdom Metazoa; phylum Mollusca; class Gastropoda; order Systellommatophora; family Onchidiidae; genus Onchidella; species Onchidella celtica. The sequence continues at coordinate 48,689,608 of OZ007567.1, forward strand.
GTGACAACTGTAGAGAAGGAAAAAAGAATGGCACAGAGCGAGATCAATATAAATTCGTCCATTTTCGTGCGAGAAAAGGGGTTCTTGTCTTCTTTTCTGGAGGTATATAAAAGTGGTCAAAGATTAAAGAAGACAATTATTCCCCTACCCCCTGCCCCCCGCCCCTGCTTTTCCGATCACGTTATTTCGCGCTTGACTGTCTTGGACGCTGCGACCAGAGGAAGCTGGGGGTGTTGTCAGAGGCAAACAGCGTCTGGAAAAACGATGGCAACCTTTCTTCATTTTCCATAAAGACGCAAAAGGTGAATTGTTCTGACACAAGAGACAGCGGAGTCTCATTTTCCCTGTCTACTTTGTAAAACCGGTCTGTAACCATCCCGGCCGAAACTGAGAGCCCTGCGAATTTAGATGTATTGCTCTTTTACTCAGTAGTTCAGAGTGGACAGACACGACATCGGCAATCTGCCAAATGGTCAGTACATGTCGAGAAATCCGAGTGGCCATTTCCAATATAGGCTTTCTTGGATCGTCTGGCAAGGACAATGTGTTAGTCACATACGTTCTCACCAGAAACACTTCTCTCTTGTCCGAAAAGAAAAGCAACAACAAACAAAGTTGTGCGTGTGGGGGTGGGGGTGGGTGGTGGAAGGGGAAGAGGACTCGATGATTGAGCAATATAGACTGGGTAAAAACTGAGAAAATCGCAATCTCTAATCTCCAATCATCTCTCCAGTTTTGCAGGCAATTCTAATGAAGACAATCTCCTGATATATCAAAATCAAAATAACAATGGTGTATCGTAGTTTCCAAAATAAATAAACGCACACTGGCAAAGACCAAATCAATAATATTATTATTAATGCATTTTTTTTTTTACATCTGGCTATTACAAACGTACTCAGCGCTAAAACAAGTTGGCAAGCCAAACTGGGGATTGTTTTCATAGCTAATCTCTTATGACACCCTCGCAGATTCGTGCAAACACACCATGCACTCAAATGTTGCGAGCAATGATAATGTCTGGCGCACTTGTGAATATTTTTATCCAGATCGTCATTTAAATTTGATGAACAATGATCTGTAATTTTGAATTTTAGCATTGCAACATGCCTATAAAGTATTCGTTCTTAACGAATAACATCATGAGCTCGTGTAAAATAATTCGATAACTTATGGATGGCTAGTCCTTTTGAAGCTGATAAGATGAGAACACCTGATATGCTTGTAGGGTGGCCTATTAATTTCCTGCCTGGCCCAGAAGGGTTGTTAAGTTTAATAATGTGAATGATTGATGAAGGCATTGCACTCCTGGCTAAGAGCTTGGCTGGCGTGTTCTTGTGCAGTTGAACGAAGTAATCATTGCTGGCAAATCTACATCCACATTTAGAATGAATAAAAGTACAGATTATTGCCCAAACGCATGACGTGATGGTGCCAGTGGGCGCCATACAATTAGCTTTATCTGCGACATTTCATGCTGCTACGTAATGTTGGAAGTTCCTGTGTGTCTACCAGGTTTATAAATGTGGTTTATATGCTCTTGTAGATCCTGAGGCTTGGCAAGGATTAATTAAAACAGTACTAGCAGAAAACAATATCCAATAAATGCGAGTTATCAAACAAGAAGAGTCCATTCTTCCATTTTGGGGACTAGATTCGCAACTTAACCAACCCTGCCCACTTCCGTTATTACCGGCAGTGATTGGGTCAGGTTAGCAACGCACTTACTACTGTGTTCAGATCGGCCTGGTGAGCATTTTCATAGTATGGCGGTATCGGTACTTGCATATTTGATGGCGGGATTTATCTACAAGTAGAAGTGGGCAAATTTTATAGTAAGACTTTTTAATAGTGTTTAAACTCTAAGCATCAGTATGACATTTAAAATGATTAAAAGCTAAACGGTAAGACGATATCTGATATCATTACTACTAACCAACGTGTCGACCAGACAACCTCTATAGATTTGTATCCAAAGAAAAGAGACGCGGAAGAGGTTGAAGAAATGTTTCTCACTCATTCTAAATAAAATAAAAAAAGCGTTGCTGATTTATTCTTCCGGCATCGAAAGCCCCTTTCAGCACAATCATTCTACATGTGAAAAATTGATGTTATTCTCAATTACACACCATTTAAAGCTCTCCAAAAATATCCCCGTCATAGTTATGAACAGACTTTTTCGATGCGGTGCCTACATCTAGACTCGACTGCCTGGTTGACTGTGCCCACCCTAAAGCTGGCTATCCATTCGCATGCGAAATATTTTTTTCGCACCATTCTTTTTGTCAATGTGTGAATCCATATACCCGAATTTCGCATGGCCGATTGCGAAACTCGCATGCGAATATTTTGTTTCGCAACAGGGAGCGAAAAACTTTTCTTCGCATGCGAATTGTTTTGCGAAGTGGGCGGGGTAAGGCCACCAAAGATGAAAATGGATCGTTCTGTGAAGACATTTGTTTCAGAATGAGAAAAATGTTTCCTCGGGTACAAAGTTTTCTAAAGTATCAAATCAGCACCCTCCTCTTCAATGCTGAAAATCCTGACTTTCCTCAAATGCCAATCCCCCCCATCCCCCTCCCAACACAAAATTCTGCTTCTCAGCAATCGGTTGCCGATGGTATGACATATAAACAGACGCAGCCACCTGACCAGGACTTCGCCCCAGACACTATGGCAACAATGGTCCCAAGTAGGCCTACCTCTGACATTATTGCCGATGCAATTCAAATTTCACAGATTTATGACTGATGGTTACTTTCTGCAGCAATTAATATTTTTTTTATAAAACTAGACTTGTGGAACATGCTAAAGGCATGGGCATGTTGCTAAATTTTTGTTCTCTAATCTGTTTATAAGATAGTTCAGATCTTTCAATGTTTTGTTATATTATTATGTTTTGGATCATATGGTTTACGTTTGATTAAAATGTCAGAATATACTCAAACAAGTGTTGGCGTTTACAATAATTTACTCACATGAGCATAGAGAGAGAGAGAGAGAGAGAGAGAGAGAGAGAGAGAGAGAGAGAGAGAGAGAGAGAGAGAGAGAGAGAGAGAGAGAGAGAGAGAGAGAGAGAGAGAGAGAGAGAGAGAGAGAAAGAGAGATAGAATAGTCTACATTGATTGATTGATTGTGGATTAAGCCCAGTACATCCCATTGGGATGATCTCAGGGCTTTTGCAAGAGGAAATAGCAAGATGACAGACAGATGTAAAAGAATGACAGGAAAGAAGTAGGACCTACCTGCTGCACCCGCCAACCGCCCACGAATAGTCTACATACCTGATGCATATCGCCAAACGTTCTCTTGGGCATATCGCTTCTCGACTGACGCCATGTTTGACGATGTCCCTTTCTACCAAGTACAGTGTTCGAGCAAATTGCTCCCTTGATAGTCGCATATATTTCCTGAAGAGATCTCCATCAAAACCAAGCTCTTTGATAAGGTTGACGTAAGCACCATGCTGCTGTCTTAACTGTAAAATACTGCTCACCCAAAATCGATGCTTCCTCTTTGCCTTACTTTTCTGTTTTCGTAATAAGAATAGCAGTGCTAACAGCAATATTCTCTCGTTTTCAACGTAGAGTGCTTGCTTTGACTGTACCGGTGCCATGGTTCAATCAGAAATGGTCGATGCGAATTTCGGGTATATGGAAGAGGGCTCTTTTTCCGCAGCATGCGAAATTCGCATGCGACATTCGCATGATTTTTCGGGCAATATGGATAGCCAGCTTAAGTCGATAGATAATCGATCACGGAACATTTGATTACGTACTGCCCTAATGCACGGGTGATGTTATTCCTTGTGTGCCATGTCTTGGTCCAAAGTCTTTAAGTAAAAGGTTGAATAACCTTACAGAAAGCGGAAAGGCCATGGTAACTCAAGGATAAGACACAAGAAAGGAAACAAAATCGGATTTCCATTATTTCTGCGTGACCGCTGCTTTTTTTCTCTCCCGGGTGAACGGGAAATCTTCAGCATTTCGGGGCATTAGTTTTTCCATCCTGACGTTTGTAAATCCCGACTGAGGGCAAAATTGAAACGCCGCAGGAAGCCGAGACCACAGACAATCATTTTGCTGGAATAATATTATGGTTTTGATGATTTTGCGAGATGATCTTCTGTAAATGGTACGTAAAGTAGCAAATGGATTGATAACGACAAGGATGCTTAGTCCAGAAAAACGTAAACGCCACAAGAACTAGAGTCTACAGACAAGCATTATTTAAGAAATATACTGTGGTTTTGATGATGTTGGAAGATGATCTTCTCTAAATGATACAATAAAGTAGCAAATGGGTTGACAGCAACAAGGATGTTTAGTCCAGCAAAACTGAAACGTCACAGGAATCAGAGATTATAGTCAAGCACCCTGTAGGAATAATGTTGTGGTTTTGATGATGTTGGAAGATTATCTTCTTTAAATAATGGTTAAAGTAGCAAATGGGTTGACAAGGACGAGGACATTCAGACCAGCAGTAAGAGTGGCAGTGGTAGCAATGATGACCCAGAAATTGCTGCCAGGGCAGCGGGAAATGTTTGCAGTTTTTGTGAAAATTGACCGGGAGCAGAAGAACAAAAAATGGCAAAATGGCAGCTTTCCTGGCTCACAAGTCGGCAAAATAGTGTGGGTGGGCGGGTGATAGATGGTTCGGGAAAAAGAAGTAAAAAAGATGAGAGAATCGTCAAAGGTGACATATCCTGACTAGATGAGCCACAAAAAGATGACAGAACGTGTTGCCTAAGGAATATAATTACAGTAGCGGAGAGAAAACCCCAAGGAAATTAATCAAACGTCAGAAAATTGAATTGAAAGAGCAAAAGACGATGACAGAGACAAAACAGGTCACTGAGAAAAGGCTTTAGGGGGAACATAATAAGAAGAGACAAACACATTCAAAGAGAGATACCGCTGGTCATTGCCTTTCTATGTTGAGGCCGAATAGAGAATATTCAAGAAAAAAGGGAGCAAATTTGTTGCACACACTGTTGCACACACTGCAAGTTTCCTTATCATTTAAAATTCAAATTCCCCTCCACCCACCCGTCAACTGATTCCGTTATTTTATATACTAGCACAAAGGCATTCGTCAACAAACAATAGAAAAAAATATCACTTATAGATAAAAGCAAAAGATTGAGAAAGACAGCTGGGCAGAATACACTGACTAAGGCAAGAGTTCTTCTTCTTTTTCTTCTCTGTGTCTCTCTCTCTCTGCCTCCTCTGTCTTTATCTCTCCCCCGCCCCCTCTCTAGGCCCTCTCTCCTCATTTCTCTCGCGCCCTCTCTCTCCTTCTCTCGCTCTCTCGCTCTCTCTCTCTCTCTCTTTCTCTCTCTCTCTCCCTCCCTCTCGCTCTCGTTCTCTCTAGCTCTCTCTTTCTCTCTCGCTCTTCCCTCTCTCTCTCTGAAAATGAAACCACTGTCTATGATGTATATATGAATAGTAAACTCATGTTCAATGAACGTCAATCATTCACAAGCGAAGTTTTTTGATATAGCAAGAAATTCGCATTCACTCCATGATGACGAGATTGTAATAATATTCAAAATATGCAAGGGAAAGAGCATTGATAAGAGTTTCCTATATAATCTTACAAAGAGCCATTCTACAAAATTTCATAATATTATTTTCTAGGCTGTTTGTGTATTTCCTTTATATGCTAAGATCCGCTCAGACACAGAGGCGTAAGAAAAAAAACAACAGGACATCGGCCAAATATCTTTACAAAAACACAGGCCTGCAACTAGACAATTTACTGGGTTACATTAATTCGGACCGAGTCTACATGAGACAAAATAGCCACATCGTGCCCATTTTATGAGGAACCATTAAACTGTCTATAGAGACCCACTCTCATTTTCTACAGACGGTAAATTCGGATCTAGACATCTCTTTTTTTTTTATCCTGCCACATCACATTATTCTTTTACTCCAAGCACAAGTAAATGAAAGTTGAAGGAAATTTGAGCACCAAAAATGAAAAATCTTGTCTAAATGTCAAGGCATTCAATCTTGGCCTTCGAAATTATGCAAAATTGATAAGATTACTAAAATTAAAAAAAAAAAAACAACTAAAAAAAGTGTTTATAACCTATTTTCCGAAATCCTTTATATTTAATGACTTTTTCTGTCCAGAATCTTCAACATTTTTTGCTTAATTCCGAGCCATCATAAGCCTGCAGTTCCATCACAGAATGTCATGAGACGGTTATAGATCTATGTGTTGTAATAACATGATAAAAATTCACGGAATTTTGCTGATATTTCAGATTTGCAGCCCCTCCCAGACGAATATTACCTTTTCAGTATTGAACTGGGAGGGGGCAGATGTAAGAAAATGAAAGAAAACATATAATGTTGGCGCCACTCGATTTCATAATCTCCCATATTAGTTTTTTGGCTTTCGTTCATGATTGGAACCCCTCCTCTATCTTCATGTGCCCACCCCTTGCGATCCACACCCAGCACGGTATGGACTTCCGTTAATGAGGACTCCGCACCGCCTGGCCTGGAATATTTAGAGACAAAACACGTTTTTTCATGCGCTTGGCTTTGTTTTCTGCGCTAGATATTAGCCTTTGTATTGAGCGAAAGTTCGCCCTCACACTTCCACATGTTTGAAAGGACAAGAAATGGATAGGAGGAAAGAGAGAAAGGAGAAACAGAAAGTCCAGACAAATTATTAGACTAAATGCAACTGGGTGCTAAAGCCTGATGGCCAACAATCTTCAGCGTCCTTAGTGCTTTTCGAGCTTGAAATTCTGTGAAGACCAATCAATATTCCAGTCTTTCACTCAGATTCGTTTGTGACTGCAAGTAGCATGAGGAATGATAAGCTACTAATTAAATTTTGGTATTTTTTCTAATGTCCACGAAGAACATGCTTAGAGATGTAAATCATATAACGAGCCCTTATGTCCTTCATCTTCTCCTTTCTTCTTCCTTCGTTTTTTTCTTCTTTTTTACTGTTTGAATCAGCCCCACTGCCTGCCTGAAGAAATCCAGGCAAGTGGACCCGCTGCAACAGACAGCTGGAAGTAATCCTTGTCATTTCATGCTGGCACGAATGTCTTATTCGGATACACTGATTCCATTCAGATATGGCAAACCATCACAGCTGGATAGTCAAAATTCATACATCTGAGACTGCCTTTCGATTTTTTTTAAACAAAAACTAAGATCTCCAGAAAGTACTTATTTATTTATTTATCTATTTATTTATTTATCTATCTCTATTTATTTATTTGTCTATGCATGTATTAATTTATTTATTTACAAATATAGTTTACCTCTCTCATCTATTTATTTTTTTATTTTTATTTATTACTTTTATCTTATTTATTCATTTTAGAATGAAGTGTTAGAGAATAATTATTTATTAACTGTGTCGAACAAAGACTACGACTGTCTTCAGAGAATACAAATTATCCCTTGAAGTTCTTTCAAAACGTTTCAAAATTATATTTCTGGAACCATCTGTTGATCCATCCAAACATTCAGCCATTCATAGATTCATCTACTCGTCCACTCATCCATGCATCCACCAGTCCAATTATTATCCACTAATCCGCCATTCCACGCATTTATTGATCTACCCATCTTATCGCCATATACCCACATGTCCATTCATTCATTCAAACTCAATTCTATTCATTCTCTGATCCACTTATCTGTTTATCCACACGCCCACGCACCCATTCATCCAACCCTCCACCCATCCGTTCATCCATTCATCCACTGGTCCAGTCATCCACTTGTCCACTAATCTGTTAATCCGTTCCTCCACATATCTATTCATCCAACCGTCCAATAAGCCATTTATCTACATTTATCCATGCATCTACCTTGACACTCGACTCATCCATTTATGCACCCGTCTATTCACTCATTCGTCCACAATTCCACTCATCTACCCTTCCACTCATCAACTCTCTCACTCATCCACCTGTCCATTCATCCAACCATTCACCCATCCATTCTTCAACTCAGACAGCAGTTTGATCAATAAAACAGAAGAACGATAACATGCCCATCAGGTTATATCCACTTGAAAAGCTGTCTGCCTGTTTGAGATAAACACTCTGAAACAGTAAAGGCTTCTGTGGGAATCATTTAATGCTTTAATGCATGCATATACCCAGGCCCTGTTGTGGCGCACCAGTCAGTAAAATGTGGTTAAAAGAAGAACGGAGAAGAATAGTGGTGATTAATGCCATTGAATGACTCAAACTGCAGTTTCATTGCATGGAAAGAGCAATGGCATTAATGCAGGCTGCTTAATAAATACACACATAACAAATCACATATTTAATTGCTTGATGCAATTAACCGTGATAAACTGCGGCAGTTAAATTCACTTTCTTGTGATAGATAGAACTCACCGAATACCTTCTGGTTCGTTCTGCTGAGGGCAGTTGGTGTACATGAAACAATGAATGATTATCGATCATACTGTTGGCTCCCGTGTGTCCTGTCTGCCTACTGTTGGTGCACACGTAAACGGTTTGACCTACAGTTGCCACACTTGCCATAGGAATCTCTGACATACACATAGAGTGTACAAGCCTGACTGTCTGTTCTATTATCAAGCTTAAACAATCTGACTAAAGACTTCGATCAATGACGCACTGATGTAGGGTCTTCTTTCGGTATTTGCCAACTGAAATTGTGAAGATGTCTTGTTTGGTTTATTGTTATTTTTATCTGTGATATTTCTGAGGGGATCTTGACACCTGGAACCACTATGCTTGAACCACACCACCCGAAAGTGTCTAGAGTACTAAGCTGAGACACTATAGTAAATGTCTGATTGGGTAAAAAATATCAGGCGTAAAATGATCTTCGTGAGCATTGCTATCGACACTCTTGACCTCTCTGCATCTCTAATGATCTATACATTCAAAATATTAACGTTATAATTTGGAAAAGCGGTTATTTGAAATAAAATTACAAAGTAATACCAGTGGTGACCTTTATCACGGAATAATGTTTATGGGAGAAAGGATGTCATCGGTGTAATGTAGGTAATACTATAGCACGATTATGGATGTGACAAAAGTAATATTAAATATTACTTTACAATTTGCTGTCCGGTAACAACACATTGTCGAGCCTATCTAGATATTGCACAAGCGTTTGTTGACCCAATCGTTCAATAAAATGACATAAAAACACAATGTAACCGCATTGCATTTTTTATTCACATACCCCAGTTCGTTCTCAAATTTCGTGACCTGGAACCATTCACTTTCTTTTTCTTTACTTTTCCGGACAATCATCAATACACTTCTCTCTCTCTCTCTCTCTCTCTCTTTTTCTTTCTTTATTTCTCTCTTCCTTTCTTCCCCATATTTCTCTCCCCTTCTCTCTCCCTCTCCATCCTCTCTTTCTTTCCCTCCCCCCAACCCCCACGGCCTCACAGGAGCCTATCCCTCTCACAAAAACTATGGCACAGATGTATAAATGTAATAACGAAGACCTGGTTAATTCTTTGAGTAACGAAATTATTACCACAATTGTCACAGTAACTATTGTATCAGATGGGCATCTAGGAATCAATATTACCAATCAATTTCCTCTTGTTAAGACCACTGATTCAGACACTCTTTTTCCTTTCTGTCATTCTTCCCCTTTTCTTTCTTCAAAATCCTGAGTAGTCCTGTTCTAACTCCTCTCTCTCCTCTCTCTCTCTCTCTCTCCGTTTATTTCTTTCATGTCAGAGGATTCAGCCACTCAGTCACGCGTTTCTGTTTAACTCCACGACTCCACGAACAGACATACATCTATATCGGGAGTCTAAATATAATTCGCTTGAACAGTAAATAAAAAATACGATTATGTGACACGATTTTCTTACAGTTCGATATTTCGAACTCTGTTTGTTTTTTTGTTTTTTGTTGTTGTTTTTTCTTTAAACCACTTAAACATTCTACCTTACGAAAATCATCGTACAATTCCAATGATTGCTTGAATCCTACACACTCACGATGGCAAGTGCTCTAGATGACCTGTTCTAAATCACCCATCCAATGTTTACTTACTGTTTGAATCGACGGTGCTCACATTATAGAGGTCTTGGATATCTTGCACTGACAATAATCCTACTCGTAATCTTGAATAACTTTCAAATAACAACAGTTTTAGATCTATCTGCTATCGTAGACACACGTTTAACCTGACTCTTTAAGCAGTGCAACACTATGATATTTTTCAGCCATATATCACTCAACCCTCGAATACCCAAAGTCAAAATTGGGCAAAAAGAAAAGGTTGTATGTTGCAAAGCCCCGCGTGAGAAATAAAACCCAAACAATACAAAGCAAACTAAAGAGAAGACAGAAAATACACAAATTTTCGGCTTTCGCCTTATTCAAGTGAAAAAAAAACGAAAAATAAAAGACTTCAACAGGAACGAAGTGAAACAGTTTACTTAGCTGCGAGTTCTTGCTTCGTTAGCAGCACCAAAGCATGTCCGTCCGCCAAAAGCATGGAAGCTTGAAGTCACTTCAACTTTGCTTTGCAACATACAACCTTTTCTTTTTGCCCGATTTTGACTTTGCTTATAGCCCTGCTGCGATCCCACAGTTTTTCTGTGGTTTTTATGATATTCCTCGAATACCCAGTCTAAGATTCCATTTTCGAAGTTGAAGCATGTAAAATGTCTTTAAAATGGTCAAATAAATGTTTTAAATGTGCATTTTATAAATTTTGTATTTGTCATTAATTATTTGGGGGCAAAGATCTTAATACTAATAAATTGAAGCACTGAGCACTCAGTGACTTATTTCAAATGCGGGACACCGGGCGGCAAAGGGGGTGCCCTGTGCAAACTGTTGACTTCGCACCTCAGTTTCAGTCAACAGGGAGGAGTTTTTCAAAATTTTACCTTCACTGTCCTAAAGACACTCGTTCGGCACTGGGTATGACAATATAAAGGAGAGAAATTTAATGCAACTGTGTGACATCATGGTATTTTTTACAAATTTATGTGAATATTACTGAGAGGATCATAACGTTTTTTTGTTGTTGTTGTTTTTTTTTCGGTTCTTTAAACATTTCTGACAAATTAACGTTTTTATCATACCTGCCATTACAGATCCCAGAATAACGAAATCCTCGATTTCCTCATGATTATCCCACATGATAAATATAAATTCCAGTCATTTTCATATCACGTGATAGGACTCTCACAAAAATAGGAAGAGCACTGGAGATTTTTTAATTATTATTAGTATTTTCTAGTAAATGAAAAATTATTGACGTTTTCCTTCTGTTTTCATCATTTTTTTAAATTAAAAACTTATACTGCGGGCAAAAGTTTGTGACACACCGACTCGGCTTGCTCTTCAATCAATGACAAGGGCAAAAGAATAATGCCCTCGATTGGTGGCCAGGTGTTTTTGTGTAATTTGAACCAAAAAAACTTTGCACACAGCGGTTCATATTTCTCCAACTCCTACTCTGCGTGATTTCAGTTTTTATTATGATTATTATTCCTTCAGGCTTTATATTTTGTTTGACAATCAGAATGGTTGAAATTTATAAAGCCGAGGCAAAAATCTCAGTCTTTATTTATAATCTTGTCATTCCATCCAATTTCGTTTAGTTCTGTAGATCTCCAAATTTCATGAAACTAAAAATTGTAAGTGCTCGAGTCCTGCTAACCTAACAGTAAAAAAAAATTGTAAACCTTGTGACAATGTTGCACGAAACCACGAATTGCTGTTTGTGAATAAATCCTAGAATTGTTATTCTCACTTTCTCATGAAGCTTGATTTACAGTGCGGCCTCTGACATTCTGCCGCTCTTGACATTTCCACAAAATCGATTAAACTACAGAACTGAGTGGAATGCACTAAGACACATGAAATGATAGCTGTGTCTACAATGAACACCTTTAGTATTGGTCTTTTCACAAAAAACTTTAACTGACAATGTTCAGGAAGGTCGTCCACCAATACACAAACAATAGCATGGTGTGTCATTCCAAAGGATGACCTTCTTCTTGAACATACTCCACTAACTTCACTTGTACTGTTACTCGTACACAACTTCACCAGCTGGACGCCGAACTGGTTGACTTGGAATATGTATTTCCCTACAACTTGGAAGTATAATTATAAAGTAGATTAATATCGGCTGGAGTTACCTTGATTCTTTATATTGGGATTATTGTACTAGAATATTTCTTGAGTTAACTGCTTGCCAAGAAAAGAGATTCTAATTTGGATTCCTTAATTCAGTTTGCCAAAAGAGGACACGTTTAATGTGAAACATTACTCGAAGCAAGGCAAAATAAAATCAAGAAAAAAAAAACTACGAATTTTGGCCGAAAACGGAAAAGTTAAATGCACGAGATTCACAAACACAGCGAGTATGACTGTAGATTTCATTTCCAACTTCATTTTAACAAAACAGTAAGGTTTAATGTCAAACAATTCTCAAACTGAAAAAAAGAACATTTGAATTTGGACCGAAAACGGAAAGCCTAAATGCAGGAGATCCGCTAACACAGCACGCATGGATGCTGTTCAAAGACAGCAGACACACAACGTCATCAACTTTACGCAGCTCAACACTGAAACAGGTTGCTGAAACAACTTTACGCAGCTCAACGCTGAGATAGGTTGCTGAAACTGCTTGGGTATAAAACACACGGCCCGATAACAGCCACTGCATGATTATCCATTCATGGCTGGCAGGCAGCAGAGATCCATTACTTGCTAACCAGTTATTTTCAAGTCGGAATTTCAACGAGAACCGTTTGACAATGAATTTAATGCAGCGTTTCTAATGCACCAGCATCTGTCTTCCGTTTACCTTTCTGGTTTCTTCTCTCCATCCGCTACATAGTTTTCTTTTTGCTCTTGTGCTCATTTGCGTGGCGTCTTCATAAGATAGGCGTCCAGAGTCCTGCTCTGTCATCTCAGCTATTACATACTAGGTTGAGTTGCTGAGCTCGTTAATTGTCTGGCCTTAATCCATTGTCACTTCTCTCTTCTTCAGTTTAATAATTTAGTCTCCAAACATAACCCTCATAATTATCAAACAGACATAATTATATAGCAGAGTATCTGAATCATCAACGATTGGGGAAAACTCGACAATTTCTGTTTTCACCAAAGAGATCCAGTGAAATTCCAAATATCTTTACACTCTCGCAGCAGTAAAATTCAATAGCCTGCTTTACTTTAAAAAGATGGGTTTGTTTTGCATATTTTTTATTCGCAACTTCGAATTTCTAGGCCTTATATCTCTGGACTCAATGTTGTTTAGAACGATCAATCAGTCATGCTGTTTTGGGTGGCTCTATAATTATATTACTGATAGCTCTGCGAACTCTATATTACGTGTGCTTCCAAGAAAAGAATCACACATTTCTTGGAATCGACACTATGCACTTCAATGGGCGGGTTTGTCACTAACTTGTTTACTGCCAGATATTACCCAGGACATCAATTACCACATCACGAGAAGCTTAGCACAAAATGGTCCAGACCTCCTGAATGTGATGAATGGACTGACAGTTAATTCCAAACTGACCCCTGAACCTCTGGAGGAAAATTTTCTGCTCCGCCTATTCATTCCATTAATCAAAAGCAGTTTTTCTTTAAGGTCTTTCAGCTCACGCACACTCGGAGTGAGTCTTTTGTTGTCACAGTGACCTGCAAATGGCAGGAATTAACTCCAATTTCTTGATTGAGAGAATCAGGTTTCTCGTGAATAAAAGTGGCTTTGTGTCTATCCATCCATCCATCCATCCATCCATCCATCCATCCATCCATCCATCCATCCATCCATCCATCCATCCATCCATCCATCCATCCATCCATCCATCTATCTATCTATCTATCTATCTATCTATCTATCTATCTATCTATCTATCTATCTATCTATCTATCTATCTATCTATCTATCTATCTATCTATCTATCTATCTATCTATCTATCTATCTATCTATCTATCTATCTATCTATCTATCTATCTATGCTTGTATGTTTATCTGTCCAGCTGATCTGTTTGCCCATCTGTATACCTGATTGGATGCCCAACTGTCTATCTGATTATAATTTGTCTTTTGGCATGTCTGCTTGTACACCACTTCCATTATCATCGTCACTTTCAGCAATAACTTGATAATAACGCCCGGGACATAAATGGTTGTTTCCACACGTTTGTTCTCAAGGTTGAAATGAAGAAGTAATAAGATTACTGGGCACAAACAATAATCAACTTGGACAGTAAGTTCACGAAATTGGTGCAGTTTATCTGACTTTTCCCATTCTTATTTGCCCTTACTCTCCAACGCCAGTCTGTCTTTCACAGACCGAAAACATGAGGCTTCGGCCTGTCACTATTCAACTGGTCGGCCGACTGGCGCACGCCCAGGCCAATAGTCATGTCAGTTCCTATCATTTTTTTTTCTGTTTTCTATTCAATAACATTTTTTCCTCCACATATTCAACACCAAATGAAACAACAACAACAAAGAGAAGGAATGCACGGGGTGTACATAAATCATCTCTATAATTATGACTATAACACCGAACCCCATTCGTCAACATCACTGGGCCGTTCTTCTATCGGCATTGCCATCATGGCATTTTTCAGCTTAATCGGTCGGGAAAAAACGTAGACAAATGTCATGTTAAGCGACACGATACAATACGTCTCTGCTTACGAAGCTCTACTCCATTCTGCTAAAACGAGATATTCGATAGAAATGAATAAGTAGCCCCTAAAGAGACTAAAATTTCCTTACCATGACGAGGGAAAATTCTATAAAATCATAAATTTCTCATATTTATCCTTCAGTAAAGACATAGTGATCAGGTTTGGGGGACAGAGTAAACCAAGAACTGGGACTCTTCGACATGAAGCTGCAGTAAAGTCCCCATTCTCGTTAGCTTCTCAAGACATTCCTGACACTATGCTGCTGTGCTCTATTGGACAAAATTTTGAAACATCTGTCGACTGTAGAATCATTCGTAAATCTGTTATCTTAAATTTGTCAATAAAAGATAGTGTATGCACAGGCAGTTAGTGACAATTTTTTCAAGTTACATCTTGGGCAATTCTTGAGGCTTATTAAGGTTTAGACAGCATAATACTCTTTCCACTATCATACGGAACATAGTCGTTTCACTGATATACAGCACACAATCTTTTCACTGTTATACAGCACACAATCGTTTCACTGTTATACAACATATTTAATCTTCTAGTACTCTCACTACCGCCACTGTTAATCAGATCCATTTATATCTGATGAACAGAAGATCAAAGGCAGTAACCTCAGCTTTCAGTGAACTTTCATAAAATGAACAGATTTTTTGTTTGTTTTTGAAATACTGCAAACACTTTGTGAATGGAACGTCATTTAACATATCGTTGCTTCGTGAACAAGCTAGGTGTAGTGCTTGGAAAATACATTGCTATTTGTCATTTCAAATTCTCCCTTGTCCCATGAGTACTGGTGAATGCAAGAGATGAAAGAAGAAAGAAAAATCTCTTTCTGTCAGGCCTGCTGTTCTCCCTTTCCTTCTGGCTAGTTGGGACATTTGTAAGAGAAACAACCCGGAACCAAGGAAATAGATCTTCTTCTGCAAGTAAGGGATTAATTGTGACGTCAAAAGCAAAGGAAGGGGCAGCTCAGGGAGAGGGCAAACGCAATCAGGTATGTTCAAATACGCGCACTCTGTGAGGATTGTTGGCTGAGATCAATGGATACAGCCAATGTCTGTGATCGTTAATTGTGTAGCATGAATAGCGTTGTAGATCGATGAAGAACGCTGTATGGTTCAATAGGTACATAAAAATGATGGAAAAAAGTTTCCGGTGGCCATTCACCCGCCTGTACAAGCGTATGGTTCTCTGTGTAGACTTAACAACCCCAATTACACGGGTTTTAGTGTCTATAACATACAAATACAACAAAAGTCCAAAGACGGTGCGGTAACACCAGTTTGTGGTACTAGGCAAAGGCAATGCCGTATGCCATAGGCTATAGGAATAAAATTAATGGCAGAAATCATAATCTCTTCACCCGAACTTCGACAAACTGCTCCCAAACTGTTTATGAACTGCATTTTGGTGCATCTGAATGCAAGCCAAAAACATAATGTATAATAAAATTATGCTTCCTCCGGTCGAATCATACTAGCAGTATGCTGTTTAATTTTTTCCGCGAACTTGATCCTTATAGTGAGGTGCTGAAGTTCCATTTACCTGTGTCTCAGATTCTGTACAGTTTAAATGAACCAGTCCGAACCACGTTATATAACATGATCGTCGGCTCTTGCATATATAACAATGAACAGTTAAACTGTGGAGAACTGGATTTAACCGCCAGTCATAAAACCAAAACTTAACGGCAAAATTTATTTTCGACAATTTTCTTGAAGAAATATTTGTTACCTGAACTGTATGACATCAAATTTGGGTTTGGAGGCATATAATTATGCCTGTATGTACTGTATTTCAGGAGCAGCGTTAGTTCCTTTTGCCTGTGGCGGAGCGAAGTCTACAACAACAAAAATAGTTACAGTGTCCGATACAAAATCTCCACACGTCTCCACAGAAAACTTTACTAGCACCTCATCGAGTTGTAACAGCTCGATTTCTTGTTGTCTTTAGACAACTTTCAGCAACAACAGTTTCAAAATTTAATGACGACATTTGGGAATCACAAAAATTTTGTAATCAGACAAGCAAACTTTGTATGAGCTCACTGGTAATGTTTCAAATATAAAGTCAAATAGAAACACTGATAATTTCTGCATGTTTCCGGGGTGATGTATTTCAACAGTGACAAACAGCATTATCTGACAAATGCAAACATTGTAACTATGTTTTGGTAAAAAGAGCATTATCTGATATGTTATGTAATATCTTGAGTCGTAGGGTTTTGATACATGTGAACAGAAACGGCGTCGTCGGAGTGGCATAGGGGAGTCGTTGCTCACAAACAGACAGAATGATGCTTCCTGGGTCAATACAGCTATAATTTCTACGCTCCAGGCATAAGTGTTGCAGGATGGATCTTTTACTATCATCCACCAATATCACACACAACACAGTCATGTACACGCTCGTTCGTACACAAACGTTCTTTTTTCGCCTTCCCTCTCTCTGGCTTAGAAGAAAACAAAAAGCTAACCACTACTTATTGGGCACTTCAGAAACGTAGATTAATTGTGTAACAGATAGTTTTAAGATAACATTCATAGTCATATCAAATCATTGACAGATAATCAATAATTGTTCCATTTATGCGCCCCGACATGCGTCCCGGCATGAGCAGGATAATAATTTTGCCAGAAAGTGAACTCTACAATAAAAATTATTTCACAACTCAGAGCATCACGGCTCCTGGCAGAGGTAACATGTGCATTCTTGGACTTCGCTTTTAAAAGAAGATAATTAATGTTATTATTGTAAACAAGGAGATATTTTACTGCTCCTACAAAATGTTCGCAACATAGTTAACGTTTTCCATGTTTACGATATGACATGATTAAGTAAGTTGGCGGAACAGGAAATACGTGTTGAGAGAAAAAAAAGTTACTACTACAGATTAGACATGGATGTTAAAAAAAAAAAAATACTGTGATTTCACAGTGGACGTCTTAAATTAGCTAAAACTGTGAACAAACTGACCAAAGGAATTAACAGTTCACTGGTATTTGTCGAATAAAAATAAAAATATGCCAGCGTGGGCATCCTATTTATGTCCACATGTATCGATCATTTTGTCTCTCTGCTCATGACCCAAAGTATTGGATAAGTGACAGTCATCCGTGGGTTCTGGTGATTGTCGCACAGACAGTCATAATCTATCTCATGGTTAGAGGTTTACGGTGGCTCTTTGCCACTACAAAAACCTTCAAATAAATATAATGCATAAGTATCGACAACGAAAACATTTTGTCTCAAGCAGTTTGAAATGCCCTGAAAAATTACCGCTGGATACCGAGTTCTAACCTTGAATTAAAGACCAATTTTGAGCTCACTTATTTGTTCCTGAGGCCATGAGAATGTTTCAAATATACAGAAAACATGAATGAAAAGGAGAAGAGATGGGAGTGAGTGCGAGGTGGAAATATTTTAAGTACAATACGAAAACTGCGTATATATATGTCAACGAGACATTCTCACTATCTTACTTTTTCACTGCTATTGCAGAAGATGTGGGCCCATTTTTCTTGCAAATGAATTACAAAAGACAACATGGAGGAAAATCGTAAAGTTTTCGCTCTCTGGCAGTAAACACATCCACCACTCTGAAACTAAAACATTGTGTGACAATAATGATTTATCAATGTGTAAACATGAAACACCATACTCGACTAGACTGCATGGAACTGCAAAATGCAAATTAACATCGCATTTAATGATCTGCAAACACAGATGAAATTTTTATGAGACAAGAATATTGTATTGCGGAATATTTCCTTCGGGGAGAAAGTATTTTGTGATTTCGAAGTTTTTTTTCTTTTCCTTCTGTTTTATTTTGTTTGTTTTTTAATTGATTATGTGTACAGGTGTAGAGACCGCCCAACGTGATGTCATCGCTTGCAAATAGAGGGCGAGGGTGTTACATGAACCACAGTGCCACGACGTAAACTAAACTTTTGTCAGCTGACTCGCAGTTCGATAGAATTTTAGCAATCTTTGAACGCAACAATCAAATACGAATATTTATGAATCCATGATCACCCTGGAGCTGTAACTGTTGATACGTTAGATGACAACCCCGAAGCAAAAAAAAATAAAAATAAAAATCTACAAAGTATTTCGAGTTTAGAGAAATGGAAGTCGGATTCATAATAGGCCACCCCTATAACACTCTATATGAAAGCGGAAATACAGGGCATCACCAAAGGAAATTCAGCTCATCCCTATGACAAATCCGTACCCCAAAACCTTTAATAATGCACTGAAGTGACCCGGTTCGCCTGTACTTCCTAGTGGTGGCTTATGTCTGAATGCCCATGTCACTAGACAAGGGATCGAGTAGGGCTTACGGAAAGGACATATCTGAACAGAAATAACGGAAGGCCCCTCGCAGTGTGGAGTACTTCTAGCCTGACCACTTTCCTTATGGGCCCTTGACATGCAGTAGAGGACACAATCCGGAACTTGAGATGACAGATACCGCAGTCAGATTGCGTCAGAGACATTAAGTGTTTTGGTGAGATTTTTGTGGAGATGATTACCCTACCCAGCTAGAAACACCACTGGATCCGCTCACGTAATGAAAGAAAAACTACATGGGAGGGACACTGGAAGGAATTCAACAAAATGAATTTTCTGACAGATCCCACAATGGCTGGGGTTTCCTGAATTATCTGGGAGGAAAATCATAACAAGCGGCAGGACGCAGAAATAGCATGGGACGGATCTGAAATAGGTTCAAGTTTACGCGACAGCCAGACTCTGGGCATGGCGGAAGGAAGGAAGAAACAAGGGCCGGGTCTTTCGGATAAGGTGGGTCTAGACATGGTTTAATTGATGGAGGGAAGGAAATTGAACGAAATCCGCGGTCTGACTAGATGAATTGGTGAAAGAGGAATGAAAAGGAAATGAAGAGTAGCAATAACCAAGATGCGGGAGGTAGAAGAAGGGTTTTAACAAAACAAGAAGAACAGGTGATTGTGGTGCTGGGCCCATGGCAGTATGTTGGATTCCAGTAAGGAATTTTGAGAAATACATCTCCAAGTGTCCTACACTTGGCACATATTTTTCAAGTCTAAAAGGTAGGATTTTTCTGACATGGAATTCTTAAGATGATTGCAACTTTAATTGTTTCGGCAATGTCATATTTTACAGTTCATTTCCTGTAAACGCTTCGTTCCCTCCAGGGTTAATAACAATGGCAGATGCACGATAATAAAGAACATTATCATGTTAAAACACCAGGCAGCTTCTGTTCGTGTTTGGCTCAAATAAATGGTCGAAACGACGAGTTGACGACCTGAACACTTCCATGTTGCATCTTAAATCATGCTTTGGATGAGCTGTATGCAGAGACACAAATGTCCTTTCAAAATCACACTTGTGCCATAATTCATTATTTTAATCATCATACTCAAACCCTCGTTGATGGCCACAGCCTCGTTGTGAAATGTGTTAACACTACAAAGGATGATGGGAAGTGAGCAGAAAATTGTGAAGGATATGATGTAGAATCGGGAGAGAAAGAAAGAAATGAAAAAGCAGATGAAAATAACAGAAAGAAAGGATTGCGAAAAGAACGGCAATTTGAAGAGAACAGTGAATGAGCAAATCAAAGTCAGAGATGACAAGAAGAAGGTTAAAAAAAAAAATTAAGTGCATGTGGAAATTACATATTAATGTGTCAACAATAGTGAATAACTTTCGAGTGGTGAAGAATTTGATAAGTGAAAATTCCAAAAATTAAAATAATGAAGGATCTTTTTGAAATATAAAACAGCAAAGAACCTTTTCTAAAAAATCATTCCTGCAGAAACTGAAAAGTTAATTCGAAATGAGCAAAATGTAAATCATATAGAAACCTGGCGGAAAAGTCAAGAAAGGCGCGAGTTTGTTTATGTGCGGGGGTTGGTTGGGGGGGGGGGGAGGTAGTGGGCAAAAGGGAAAAAGAGGGGGGGAGTGAAAACCCAGCTGGAACCTGGAGCAAACAAACCAGCATGATCTCAATGCTGTTTGCCTCTAAACACACAGACATGCTGACATGCAGGCAAACGGGACATCAGGAAATTTATTCCGGCGGGCAAAGCGTTGAAAATGGAATAAATCATGCCCATGTGCGTGTCACGGAAGAGCTCCCTGTATTAAGAGGCCCACATTTTCTACAACAGATTCTATTTGTCTGTTTGTCCCGATGTCTGTTTGTCTGTCTGTCTGCCTGTTTATGTGTCTGGCTGTCTGGCCTTTGAGCTCTATGCCTGTTAACATGCCGTCCTTTCCCTTCATCACGATATATTACACATGATAACGTTTGACCACGAATATGGCTACCCATGGCTGTGGATGTATGGGCATGCATCATTAGGTCAGCATCTCCACCCATAATGGTTTAGTAGTTTAAAATCTTCAGCGAAAATATCAGACTGTCTAGCTAGCTCCGTGGAGCTTCTGTAAACCGATTGGTCAGTCTCTAGTCTTGCTCTGCTGATGAAGTATTAAATACAAGCTTAAAAGCTGCGCTCGGAGCAGACCCCACAACCACTGCCCCCCCCCTCCCCCCGTCACTTTATACCCTCTCTACATCTGTCTCAGCAAACCGAAATAATTCTCAAAGCAAGCTGCAGGGCATTTCTGTGTCGAATAGTTTAAATTAGTCGAACAATGACCTACATAATTTTATTTATGACAGGAAGTGTTTACTTCACGGGTTATGTGGTCGTGGAAAAAAGGGATCGCAGGTGAGCAGTCAGAGACACAAAGCAAGTTCAGAAAAAAAATCGAAAAACAAAACCAATGTTTAAAAATCCAAACGTCGATGCACCCTCCACAGTATTTAAAACCTACATACAAAATTTGTTGACTGATAAAAAAGCCTTTTGCGTTCAAAGATGGAGAATTTGTGAATTATATATATTGATGTTGTAGAATATACTGTTCTCCTAGCATCATTAATTTCCAATTCCAGAACACCCAGGTTTGAGAAGTGACAGTGGACTGAAACAGATTGTCTCTGAGCCCATTAAGTTTAAGAACCTTGACAGATGGAGCGAGAGTGGGCGTGAGTTTGAGATACCCAAGATAACAAAACAGCTCACGATCCTCCAACATTAACACAAGGTCTGCACTGTTTAGACAATTGACACAAACCTATTTGGCGTAAATGCCTCTAGATAATTAAGTGAAATGCAACATTGTACATCGCAGAATGACGGAAAGGCACAATAGAGTAAGAAAAATCGGCGAGAAATGATAGAGAAGAGATAAAGAATAACAAAACTGTGTACGGGGAATTTGAATGGCCATAGAAAGAGTGAGAGGTGGCAAGGGCGTATTAAATTAACTGAGTTTCATCCATTTGCCTGCATGTAAGTAACATTGGAAAAAGGGAGACAAAATGGGGTATGAGAGAGGGAGAAACGGCACAACAAAGGGGCTTAAGTTGCCCAAAGAAATATAACTGAGCAGGAAAATATGAAAAACAGCAGGAGGAGGTGGGAAAAAGAATAATGAATATTGAAAGTGGCATAGATCTAGATGAATGGTGAATCGCTTTTTCATAAACGTGTTAAAAAAGGGATAGAGAAAATGAGAGAGAAAAAAACAATTGGGCCCGTTGCTGGCCGCTGCGATAATTATATTTTCCAGACATAATGTAGGAAATTTGAAGTTATTACTAAATGTCAGCCAAATGTCATTTGTCATAAAAATGATTCCCCGAGACAAGCTTGCCGTGATGGGATAGCATAAAGAGCAATGGAAAAGGCCAACTAGATAAACGAAAGTCTTAAAGCTTTGAGGCTAGCAAGAGTTGAGACATGAGGCATTGGCAAATTTGAAAAACGACAAGACATTATCTCATTCCTATGCCAATAAGTAACTATTAGATTATTTCATTTCTGTGACAGTAGATAACTATTAGATTATATTACTTCAAAGACAGTAAATAACTATTTTACAATTTCTGCGAAGATTAGTAAGCTAAAAATTCCTAACTGGTCAAAGAAATTCAGGTTTCATTGTCTCAAGCAGGCAGAGCATGACAATACACGAAAAATACCTTAACTAATGAGATATGTATAAAAATTTAAAGATGAATTCGTGTTGACTGCAACTTCACCATTACGAAGTTGCCTTATCTAATATTTTTGAAAGTCCATTTATACAGCTCTGTAGGTATTCTTTCTCTGTCCAGAGTCCGTCGTTGTACTCGTACCATAAAGAGAATGGGCTAAAGATTCCCAAAAGCAACCACTTACGAACAGCTAGGTCTGAAGAAAAAAGGAAAAAAATGGGTGTTGTAGATTATGAAGTTCTACTGGGCTTTCTATGTCTCCTTCTTTGCCAAGATTCTATTTACATGTTACAGCCATGTTGAATCCCCCGGGGAACAACCAGGGGCAGACACATTATTCTGTCAGACCTTGTTGCAGGTCTACGTCACCCAAAATGGAAATTGTTCTCTCCTCAAACTATTCAGATCGATTATCATAGTTTTTATGTATTTCTCCAAGCAAACCAATGCAGATCCCCGAGATCAGCCGTTCAGATTAAGAATCTACTCTGAAAATCTGCCACTTATTACAGAATGCAGAATGCACAGAAAACAATTTTTCCAGACTTTAAATTACGGCCAAAGGATACCCATTTACTGGGCGTTTTATCCTCTTGCCCCTGTAGTTTACTGAAATAACATCATCCACCAAAAAAGCTGGAATAACCAGATCTGGAATAACAGCATCGACTATCGGCTGGTAAATGGGATGAAAATAAAGCTAACAGAACTGATGGTATAAAAATGTTGCAAATACGAACAAAGCCAAAGTAGTCATGACAAGACCGAATCCAAGAGATTTAAAAGTACGCTCCGGTCACCCCATATCTACTGCATATTATTATGATGGGCTTGGAAGAACCATACTGGAAGTTCTTCTCCGATGGGAAAGTAT
The DNA here is from genome assembly GCA_963931925.1 of Onchidella celtica. Lineage (NCBI taxonomy): Eukaryota > Metazoa > Mollusca > Gastropoda > Systellommatophora > Onchidiidae > Onchidella > Onchidella celtica. Next base: position 48,713,231 of record OZ007567.1, read on the forward strand.
TCTTATATAAGACGAATCTATGCGTTGTCTGGCCATAGATGAAATGGACGTCTGGCTCCGGACACATAACATAGCAAACCCATTCAATAGAGCCAAGAATGAAGTTGCACTTCGATAAAATAAATTCCTTGTTAGACAGCAGACAATGTAGGAAAAACAACAAAACCCAATCCACGTTCATAATTCCATTGGTACATTAGTGACCTTTCTCAGCTGAAAATACAATGTCGAAAGTGGCAACTTGACTGGTTCACGTATGGCGTATGGAGGTACAATAACATTTAAAACAAAAATTGACTGTGACCTGTCAGATTTTACTCTCACTTTTTTTTTCCAGAGATCGCCTCAACGGAGTGTGTCATGATCACATTAGGATCATAAATGCCGTGCTAGGTCACGACGTCAGTGAGTTAATTTTTACGATCTTGTTGATTATAACCAGCGTAATTTGTCCTTGAGCTGTTCTCGTGAACAGTTTGTTTTGAAACACCTTTTTTCTGATAGATGGAGAGAAGGAGGGGCGAGACAGAATAAATGTATAGCTAGGAATGACAGAACAGTTCTCGACCCCGTGATTTTGATTAACATAGATAAGGGGCGAGTAAAGGTAGTTTATTTAGACGCTTAGTTGGCGTTCGGAAATTCGTGCATAAGAGTAGAAAGCACGGGGTTTGAGGATTTTAGTAGTTAATGTTTCGCATGTTAAATTTTGTCTAGGTAAAATTGACCTTGATTTGGCGCAAGGCCGTGACAAGCATAAATTAGTATTGCAGGCTGAGCTCTCAGCGGCTGCACCAATCAAATGTATGAATCTGGACGGAAGGTCGAGACATAGCTTTAGTATTTAAACCCGTGCAGAGCTTAGATAGAGGCCACATGTAGACAATCCATTTACGAGGTGGACGGCGATAGTCCTCAGCCAGATGAGAGACATAGAGACGCAGTTGAGCAGTCCATATTGTGAGGAGCGTGATGTTTTAAAGCTCCAGAGCCTAAGCTACTTCGTTTGATATGAACCCACAGCGTTTACATCCAGCGCTCTCACTCCCACTGAGGGCCGCATGGTGAGAGTCCATACTAATTTGTAATGATGAAAGTGAACCGTTCTACTTACTTTTGAAGACAGTTTCAGAGCTACCGCCAGACAACGCATGGTTGTACAAGCATTCTCCATGGCGTGTCTAGAGGAAATGTCCATATCATAACATGTCTCATTGAATTAATAGAAATTAAACTGTTATATCCGTCGCCACGTGCGCGGATTCTATTTGGCATCTAACTCATATGACCTGCAAGTAGTTAGAGTGAATAAGTTAGTCTTTATAGAAAGCTGTAGTTTCATTAGTTAGATTCAGTTGCCTTTGAATTGATATTTATATTTATAATTATATTTGTTACATTCATTCCTGTTATTAAACTGCCCTACAGTTCTGCTAAAAATCAAAGCAATTGATTTATTTAGTTTTTAGAGTGCAAGTATTTTTTTTTGTGTGTTCGTCGATTGTGGGAGCGGACCTCGAAAGAGTGTCAGTCGAATTCTCCCCATCTAACCCACATCGCGACACATGATCTTAGATACATTAAATTTCAGTGTGATGTCTGGTTTCGTACTAAGGTGGTCAGTGGCTGGATTACAACGATCTTCAAGATTAGCGAAAAAACCAAAATATGTTATTAATTTCTCTGCCGCAAACCCTTTGATTTGGGCTTGAGTTATGGGCATGTTTTTAATTGTAATGATCATTCACTGCTGTCGCCAAAAGAGTATCTGATTCCAATTTATAATGCAATGGTCTTTGAAAAGGAAAGGGTATTTAATTTAACATTATTTTTCCAAAAATAATTTCCTGCAAGCATTTGGATTGCCTGCCTTAGGTGATGAATCTGTCTTTGATAAATTACTGTCAGCTGCCTAGACATAACTGACCCAGCAAGTTCTATGTTGCTTTGGAAAGAGAAATAGAATCTTTAACAACATGACTGTGCGATATACTGGTAAACGCAAAGACCCGAGTTGCTTGTTTATAATAACTCGAGTGGAAATAAAATTCTTCATACAGTACAGTAGTTAGATACGAATAGACATGCACAAGGCACGTAATAAAACGATATCAAACAACATACAGTTCAATTCTTATTTAGTACTTCACTATTATTATATACTCTCTGTCATCGGTAGAGGAAGAATGCTAAAAAAATTCAGATTTTTATCAGTTCTTTAAGCATTGGCGTAAATAATGCTGTGGATAGTAAATATTATTTTTTTAAGAAAAATATCCCTAATTCTCTTAAAGATAAATGAAATACATAGGAAATATTTCTGCCCACACCATGTACATCCTAGAAGCACCCTTTTTGCTCTCTGATAGCTTATAAATGATTAGGTTAGGGAATCAAACAACACAATGGTCGATTGCTTGGCTTACTTATTTTTAATTAAAATGTTCACCTTTGTCCCTCATTCTAGGCACGTCACAATACAACTTTCTTTCAAAATAAGAATGCGAGTTGGGCAGTAAGAAGGGGGATGGACAGACAAGCAAAGCGTGTTGGGAACCCAAGCAAATTCTATTCCTTTTCTTAATCTCCGGGTTAATCCCACTGTAAACTCTAAATCGTCAGTTTTCACGTGCCATCTCAACTACACTGTCTTCCTGCCCACGGCAGAGTAACGCCGCAGTAATAAAGATTTGATCCGTTTTCATTTGTAAATTTAAGACTGTCTCTGTCTGCGTAACTTCCAGTGAGGAAGTCAGTGTTGACCACTATGTGACTGGTGAAGGATTTATGGATCGATAATGCCTGGAGCTATAGAGCCCCAATAATCCTCTCCGTCTGTCTTTTATCCCCGTTGTCAGATGAATTGAGGCCGGCTTAACTGTATACCCAGTGAACTGCGAGATACATCTTTTATTAATGCCCAAAATGATGAAGATGTCGTGTCTGGTAATGTAACTTTCATTAAAAAAACCAAAACGAACATTTTAATTGCGATAAATGTTTTACCTAGTCCCAAAATAAACCTGTATTATTCGAGTGACTGAACACGGCTCATTTCCCTAGCTGATGTTCATTTGCAGGAGGAGGGCCTAATTAGCAATAATACAATGGTGCGATATTTTCAGTGTTTTTGAATCGTTCCATTCTGTTACAGATTTCACTTAATACGAATTTTAGAAGCTTTTCATGTTCATTCTTTAATCCGATTTTTTTATATTGCTTCGTCTCGTTTTAATGTCGCCATGTATTATTCTTGTTCGTCGTCCAAAAGAGATTAGATAACACGATAAAAGTAAAATGTTAAGACACGCATGGCATTTTGTGAGAGGACATTCGACATTTCTATTGATTTCAGTAAGAGAAATAATTGTCATAACATACTGACATTATTGAATGATAACGAGGAGCTCTACTATAATCGAAACAAGTCAGCAGTATCTACAGTCTTTGCTTTTAACTTCAAATCATTTTTAGCTCAGTCTCATCATTGATGGCTCACACGGGCTGATCCCAAACTCGAGCATCTTCTATCTAAGAGTGTCGAACACAATGGTCAAAGGTCATGATACCATCTCTGTTCAGGTAACTGTCAACTGCAGTATCTTTCGGGGATTAGGCTATTTGTGAGGGCCAATGCCCTGCTCTGTCAGATAATAAAGGGCAATGCTCAATTGGTACATGTTATCTGATATTGACAATGTGTGTTGTGGCAAGTACTGGCCGTCACACTCTCCTTTTCTGTTTTAAAATGTGTTAAATGAGGAGATTTCGTGCCGTCGCTAAGCCCTTTACTTGACACAAACAATACTTCATAGTTGCAACTGAGGGGAAGTATGTGATCCGTTGCTACATTATGTCTGCTTTGACTTTTAAAATTAGATTTCTTAATTTATGAGCAAATCATACGACTGCATTGGAAAAATGCACACCGCCGTATCATCCATAATTGCATTCCGCCTCCATTTCACACCCATGTAACTTTTATAATGACTGAAACAGTCATTATCATTTTTATAATTCCAGTAGTACATCGGAAATTCATTTAAGGTGAAGTAACCTCAATATAATAAAAATAGGAAGTTTCGTGACTGAAATTATTCCACAATTTTGGTGTGCTTTACGTTTTTCGATCACATTATTGACAGATAATGAACCATAATTGCCTTGCTAAAATACGATATCAGATGCCAGATCCTGTCTTTGGCCATAGTGAGAAACGATTAACGATAGAGTTCTCTCTCTCTCTCTCTCTCTCTCTCTCTCTCTGTCTCTCTCTCTCTCTCTCTCTCTCTCTCTTTCTCTATCTCTCTCTTCCTCTCTCTCTCTCTCTCTCTGTCTTCTCTCTCTCTCTCTCTCTCTCTCTCTCTCTCTCTCTCTCTCTCTCTCTCTCTCTCTCTCTCGCCCCCTCCCAAAATCCAAAAAGCCCATGTCTGATTCTTAAAAAAGAGGAGAGAATTTTAAATTTTGTTCTAAGAGTGCATGAGTATTACAATCCCTGGAACGGACTGACTTTTACTAGTTAATAACCACAATTTCTTTCAATGAATAGGTGTTCAGAAAGTCGAGTACGACAGGAGATCATAATGATAATATTTTATAGAAGCTGCCTGGATTCAAAATTGGACACTGGATTATGAACGTTGCCATGAACCTTGCTTTATCTGGAGATTCTACGCTGAAATAAAACTCATCGAAGATTGCATAAACTATAGTAATCTTTACTTTTAAATCATTGTACTAATAACATGTTTCAAGAGTGCATGAAATGTCAGAGGTTTTCAGATACCAAAAATACCCTGGTGTGTTGTTCCCCATAATACAAATTGTGTTCGTTTCAAAGACACTAGCCATAGACAACCCCTAAAAAACTGTCTCCCAAATAAACAGTTGATGCCTCCGTCTCATCATCTCAATGTAAAAGTCATTGATGTTCAATAAAGAGAGATCATCAGGTGAACGAAGCGATCATTCCAATTTAGTCTAGCCTGAACCTCGGCTCAAGATTCTAGTCCATTGGCTCCCAAACCGCCTTAGTTCCGCCACTGACTGAACATCTTTATCGACCAGCTTCACAGTTCTGGACAACCAGGGACGGTAATCGCCACAGGCTAAAGAAAATTGTTTGGGGAAGAGGAGGTAATTAAACGATTCCATGAACTCCGTATTATTTGGCCTCCCACTTCCTGCTGTGGACACCGTTTCATCTCCTGCTCGTACCTTTCAACATCTATTTCTCATTTCCTTTCCTGTATTACGTGTTGATTCTTGTCCTCGCCTGATAAATTCATCTATTGCAGTTTGCTTGTTATACAACTACATTACTGTGATACTTCGATCTGGCCTAGTGCGAATTTGAACGACTGCATTAAATACATAATATTCAACAGCGCGGCATCTGATTTTACAGTGCATAGTTTAGCCCTAAAGGTTCACCAGTAAAACGTATTGCTCGCTTTCATGCTTGACATTTGATGTGCCCCCCCCCACCCCCACACACACATATACACACACATATGTCTTTTCTTTTCTTTTTTTTTTAGCACTATCACTTTAATGCCACATCCTTGACAAGATGATGGCGCACAACAGAACACAGTACTGTTTTAGTGGGCCCACATGACAGAATGATGCCCTGCTACGCTTAATGCGGTCTCAAAAGCTGACTGGTATTTATAGCAAGATTTTGTAACATGTAAGACAAGTGCAACGGCTATTTACTGTCGTGAGAAACTAATGCATATTTATGTCATGTCCTTTCAGAACAATGGAAGAAATACAAAAAGGATGAATTATTTCCTGAAAATGACAAGAAATGTCTGTAGTTTGTCCATGACCTTTCCCAGTAATTGTATATAAATTGTTTTCTCTTTCTTCTTCTTTGATTCTAAATCTCCATAAGCTAACAATGGTGAAGATTACTATAATTTCATAAAAGAGAGATTGCGGTTTAACTATAATTGTTCAGCGGCGAAATTCACGGAGGTAGGACGAAGGACATTCTTTCTTTGCTCGAGAAACCGGATCGCGGACAGCAGCCTTGACACATGAAAGAAAATGTAAGAAAATAATGGTGCCCCTCCCCCCTTCCCCCCCCTCCCCCCCCCCCCCCCCATCCCCACACGCAAACAAAAAATATAAATCAATGAGGGAAGGGGCGGATGTGAAAAAAGCATCAAGGGGGAATAATTGTGATAAAACAGATCTGAGGCAAATTCCTATCTTTCCTCTTCGCCTACCCCCCCCCACCCCCACCCCACCCCGTTCAGTTGACACACGGGAGGCAAAAGGAATGATACAGAAGCAAAGAGTCTAAGCAAAGCTCTGAATTCGATTGCCCCATAGGTCGATAAGGGGCGATAAATAGTATTAGACAGCCGTTACTCTGGGCCCCAAAAAGACGCTTTGTGACAACAAATTGGGGGCAAACGGCCACTCGTTTTCGACACTCTGGCAACGGGCACACAGAAACAGCTAAATGAGGAAATTAGATCAAGAAAAAATGGCGACCAGGGAGAAAAAGATCACTCTCTAAGACAAGTTTACTCGGGTCAACTTAACGAGCTCAAGACATGATTTCATTCTCATTCCGTTTGCCACGTCCTTCTGATTCACAGTGAGCTGCACAAGCCTCAGCTTTGCTGTTGGACTTGTTCTTGCTTGGATGGCAAATTTTCTATAAATCATCTTAAATTTCATACTTATCATTGTCAGTATTTGAACGTATTTTCCGCACAGTGTACAAGAGAACATTTTGATGCAGAAGAATAGTGCCAAGTTCACTGGCATGGAGAAGTTCATGGAAATGGGATCGACGGATAGTTCGACAACGAAAAGTCCAGAGGAGCAACAAGTAAATGGCTATTGCATGATCTCAGTAACATCTTACTGGCACTCTGGTTGAGAGGGACTAACCATGATAAATCCTTGACCTCAGATTAGACTCTGTACGTTGGTGGACTGGCAAACAGGCCATGAGACAGATAAAGAAAAGCAGAAAAACAGATAGATGATATAGACAGACAGTTACAGAAAAACGGAAAGACAGACAGACAGCTGATGATATAGACAAACAGATGGATGGACTGACAGACACACAGATAGATAGATAGATAGATAGACAGATAGATAGATAGATAGATAGATAGATAGATAGATAGATAGATAGATAGATAGATAGATAGATAGATAGATAGATAGATAGATAGATAGATAGATAGATAGATAGATAGATAGATAGATAGATAGATAGATAAAGATCGCAAACGAACACAACACAAAATGAAGAACCTAAGTTTGCAATTCCCGCTTGACTGCTATTCATGAAACACCAGCCACTGCAGCCGAAACGAGTAACTGATCTGTCTGTGGGCAGCAGTATTAAATTCCTGGTGTGTTTTACCATTGTGAAGAACAGCGACGAAAATCAACTAAAGCCACTGCTACTTTAATTAACCAGTAAAAGTCATGAGCCCCTTGGCACGCCAGACCGTACTTTGGGCTTGAAATGATTCCAAATGTAACCTCAAACTAAGCTCTTTGCCTCAAACTAAGGAGAAAAAGTGGTGATAGATACATTGCATTGAACTGATGCTCTGTTTACTTTCATTTATCATTAAGTTTTCTTTTGTGGGTGTTTTGTTCCTGCTGAGACTGACGGGGGCGTGTTACATAACATGCACTCAGTTTTCTGTGGGTTCCCCCTCCAGTCATTACCCTCTGGCGTACCTTGGTGTTCGATTTATCGTTTTCGACACTGTTAATTATTATTTCCGAACACACTGGCCTGCAGGTTTTGTTTCGCTGGTGTTGGTAGCTCTGTAGTGAAGGTTGATTCAGTGTCATCTTTCGCCAGTGAAACATTGCTTCCCTTTTTCTCAAATTTATAAATCATATGGAAACACCCTGCAGGATTTTGCCAATTTTTTGTCCAACTGCCCATTACAATAAAGACATCACAATTCAAGCAAAAATACAAGAATTATTTTACATAAATATCATTTGTGGTTAATGCTATTGGAAGACGAACATCGCATACTACTGGCGCAGGCAAGACGTTTGAACAGTGGAAGGCTGAGCTTGAATTAAGAACCAAGTGTCACTTAAAAAAAAACTCATGCCAAATAAAGACGGTCTACGGTTTGCCTTCAGTGGAAATCTGTGTATTATAAGAAAAATGTCGGGTTTGTTTTGTTTCAATGATTCACTGAAACAATTAACAATTTCTTTTAAAATACCATAACAACAACAGCAGAAGAGAAAAAAAGCCGTGATCCCGCCATTTACACAAGAAGCCCTTTCGAAGGATTACAACAATAACTGCAGAGACAAAAATGTAGGATTTGTTTGTTCAAAGAATAGCATGACACTTTTCCAATACAAAACTTTAAATGCGTTTTCTCAATAAAATCCCCACTGCCAGCAATATAAATGTCATTCGTGTATCAGTTTGCCACGGATACATCTCGCCAACGGCATGAATGTCATTCTAATTAACAAGTATAACGCATAACAGCTTTGTATATTTGAATTTTTAAACCACATAGATTAACATTTGTCTGGGACATGGCCGATTGTTTTTGTCATCCGATCGAACGATCGAACGTTGTTCATGACCCTTGCCTTAAGGTCAATGCTCACAGGAAAACCAGCATCGACCTACAGGCGTAACACGATCATTTTCACGCAATTCTCGCTACTAAGTAACAGAAAACCCTATCTAATTAAACACGTATCCATGGCTTAGGATGGTTTTAATGGAGGAGATCATTCCGAAATGTACTGCCACGTAAGATAAAACCCTACACAGAAAGCGCTTCCTACGCTGAGCAAGTTGTAGGTTCAAATCGAACAGCTGTCCAGAAATAGAAAATAACAACTAAGCTGCTACGATCCATCAACCAGTCGGGCTGACCCTGCCACATTCACGCACACCGTCTTGGCGAGCTGGAAACAAACGTAACAACTGTTAAATCAGGTAATAGTGGCAGATCTCTGTATATTACTCCATATTAAAAAAAAAATAGACCAGCAAACCAACCAACCAACCAAACAAAACAAACCAAGGGAGAAAAACACAGCGTTTGCACACATTTTTAAAAACTATAATAGTAAATTATAGAACTTTTGGTTCAGCCTTTTCTGTTTAGACCCTTTTTCCTGTTTTGCTGGTGTGTGATTATTATATCTGACACACACACACTGTGCTTCATTTTTCTCTCTCCCTTTTGCACATTTACGATCCTCTGACTGCGCAATCGATCTTCATCCCAGACTTATTCCAGGCTATACTGTTATCTGCCTTCTTCTGTATACACTTAAACATGGCAAATTGACATTAAATACTGCAAGCCATATCTTCTCGTGGAAACTCCAACATGATACACTGAGTCAAGAATGAAATGTTCAAAGTCCACCATGAAGTCTCTATTTTAACATCCAAGTCATATAATACAATAACAGTAATAACATAACAGCATACGATCCCCGCCCCAACTCCTGTGTCTCTGCCCAATCACCCACAACATAGCCTGTATATAACAGTTTTATATTTTGGAAGCAAGTATTACCTCACTCAGTCTATCTTATTCATCTCAAAAAGGTATATTCTTTCATTGCCAGTGGCTTATATCAGAGTCATAAGTTTGTTTTTATCTTTAAAAAATAAAATATACACAATTTGATTTTTTTTTTTTATGTGTTTTCGACAAGATGTAAGGAAAATTGTTCTGGATTACACTCACTCAGCAAAATTTGTGCCTTTCTTTAAAGTCTATGTTCTTGTATTCTGGAGTAGTTGGTCACAAACCGAAGCTCTCTGGAGCTTCCAGACCTGCACATCACGTGCATTTTGATGAGAGATTGAGGCCGGGAGACGAAGCATAATATTGACAGAGGGTCTGGACTTCAAGCGTGCCGTACTCTGCCCAGGGCTTACAGTCAGAAGCCAATTAATTCATTTCCCTCTTGCTGGTTGGCCATTTTGTTGAAAGGATTTGAAATTAATCGGCTAATTACCTTTCCGCTTTGAAAATGAAGCGGGAATGAAAAAAAAATGTTACAGAAATTCGATCATTTCCGGAGAATTTTTATTATATTAATTTTATTGTAGCTTGTGGGTATTTTTGTTACGTTCGAGTAGGCCACGTATTTGAGTCTAAAATCCCTGACCGCTGTTCATTTTAAAAGTGCATCTGGCTTTTACTAGATTTTATCGTGGTCGCTCAGTTATGTACTTCAGTTTTCAACTCACAGTGCAACGGCTTAAAATATTAAGTAACCGTGGTTGTTTCAAGATGAGGATGCGTCCCGATGTTATAATCGTGAGTAATATAAGGGCAAATCAAGAGTTATCTAAAGGAAAACTTCAAGTGAGTCAAGTCATGCTTTTGAGAAACTGAATAATGTCCCCATGCTGGCAAAGACCTATGCCCACTCGCCAATCACGTGTATAATAATGTATATCACCTTATCTGTGGGGACTGGTTGGTGGACGCCTCTGGTAGGGTCTCCGTACGTCCCTCTGTTCTGTTCAATATTCTACCTATCGTCTTGCCTTTTCGTAACAGAATGTGACCGTTTTTGGGTTGACTTGCTTTCTCAAAACTCAATCTTAAAGCTCAGACTTCATCTGAGATGACTGTATAATACACAGTCACCATCAATACAAAATTCATTCTTTTTATTCCAAACTCTTCACCTACCAACCCCTCCCCCTTCCATGTTCACCTGCCCAGTGCCTCCAACAGCAGCCTCAATACATCGTTCTCTAACTCCGTCATTTAAAACAATATATTTGGCCATCTGTGCCGTGCACAAACATTTAGATAGAGCCCATCTGATTAACTCCAGCATTCCCCCAGATAAAGCGGTCAGAAGCGCAGTATGGAGTTTACAAATTACACGTGTCGATCCTTGACACTAGCCAGGTGCATCCAGGTTCCGTTTTGTTCTCTCTGTTGGTTCTGTTTCACTTACACGGGAAAAGTACAGAAGTGGGCGACTCGTCAAACTGTGGGATCGATTATAATTAAAGACATCTTTTCTAAGCTCTTTTCATATGTTAAATTGCCCATAATGTGCCATAACTTGCTGATTGTAAATGTAACAATTTAACCAAATAAATATTAAGATGAAGAATTTTCAAGTGAAAAGATGAGTAAATTTCTATTTAACACAAAAAAAAAAAAAAAGCAAAATTCCACATACATATTACATAAATTACTAAATTACTTTCTTGGTGATAAAAATTAAAATATTGATTACAACAAATGATCCTATAACGAAAAAGTTTACTGGTCAGTTTATCAACTGCAATTCTGTCAATATATTTTCCTTTGAACTTAAAACAATTTCAGGAGAGCCCAGTTCTTCATTATAAGATGAGTACGTGACTTAACATCACAAAACAATTATATCTGAATTTTTTGAAACTGAAAATCAAACTTTCAGACCAAGTATAATTCCTTTAAAATGCAATCCCTGGGGAATCGCTGACTGTCACAGTCGAGGACAGACTAATAACGCCTCGAATACTAGAATTTCTGCGAGAATCGCCCATCGTCTCCTTACGATGCCTATATGTAAACGTAAATTCTACTACCATCTTAGAAATTGTCTCGGGTTAAAACTTTACCCACCACCAGCGTGTTCAATAAAAATCTGGATTGCTCTGCCTATCAGAGATTATGAAGAAGAGCTAGTTTTTTGGGGTTTTTTTTTTTTGACGGTGTCACAGAGCATAAATGAGATGGAGCATGAGTTCTCGATTACTGATTTTAAAAAAAAAGGGGGGGAGGGGGTGAGGTCGGAGAGGGTCCTGGGCTCGATTGTGGGTAAAGGTGAAGTTCCAGTTTTTCTTGGCTCACTTTTTTTTTTAATATCCTCACATTTGTTTACCACACTCAAGCCAGAATCGTTACATAGCCTTTGGTGTTACCGAATTCTGTTGATTGTCTGTACATAATTATAAGAGAGTGTAGACAGCGAATAATGTCTTTATTCATTTCGTTTTGTCTTATTCTAACGAGCGGTAGATGACAAGGGTTCATCAAAATGCCCCCAAAGGCTATAATGTACCATTGTGAGAGAAACTTACTTGCCCGGAGATTAAGATCGCGGCTTAACAAAGAACAAAAGAACGAAATGAAGGATTAACTCTTAATTAACACTGGTTTCATTTATTGTGATGACGAATGGAAGCACAGTAGAAAAAAAAACAACCTTTGATGCTGTGTACAGGTCTTAGTCTACACAGTTCTTCAATGGGTGGGATCCACCCGCTAGATGCTCTGACAATGAATAATTAACACACCATTCGTTTACTTTTTTCATTAGCCTGCTTGGGCTTTCCAAACAGATAGTGCTGAGTGTGATCCGTGAGAGTGTTCACTCGTGGATCGGAAGGTGACCTAGAATAGAACTGACGAACTCATCTCAGGTTGGAATACCGCCTCATGTATACATTTTCAAGTACACAATCATGCAAAACAGAAATGATGCTGGGCAGCTCACAATGAAGAATGACAATATACTTAAGAGAAATGTGTATTCAAATTTGTTGAACTTCATAGACATATCGGCTAACAGAGCTTTGCACACTATTTTATGAGGAAGAAATTGCTGAGGCGGTATCTAAAATGCTACGAAATGAATAGCATTGTAGTCTCAAAGCAAGAGTCCCCTAGATCGGGCGTACTGTATGCAGCACTGGCTATGTTTTTATTGGTATCTAAGGGTTTACGGGGTCTTTAGTTAGGGTTTAATTTGAAGTAATTGCTGGGATTTACTCGGTTTCTCAATGTCATTTCAAATGAAAGTATCTACTAATCAAGTTACAGCAGTATAAAGGGAAATGCCTAGAGCTAAGGCGAAGACTGATGGAACACCGACTCTGTTGACCAGGTAAAGAACTGTATTGGCAGCCAGATTAATGTACTAGCATTTCACTTCTAAAATTTCTAAATGTACTTTTAGCACTACTGTAAAGCTTAATCCTCTTATATATAAGACCTAAACCCCAGTCTATAGTGGCATTTGAGAAATATCTTACTTTCCCTCCTTATTCTCAGAAAGCAAGGATGTTTAGCACAAAGCTATGGCACAGAATAAGACAAAGTGCCTCTGAATTATTGATGACGGGAATAAAGTGCTGACGTTCTTTCCTGGACATGTCATGTTCTTTCTGACGGGCTTTTAGCTGAATTGTGACAGAGAATAGCCGCATGAAGACAACAACCTGGTCTGTGTTGCAGTTAGATCTGCCGGTTACCATCAGTTCAAATGTCAAAATATTTTATTATGTGCAGTTTGTTTTAAGAAGCGGACTTGGACATGATGAAAATGTTTTATTATTTTCTGACTTTTATTTTGTGTCTAAGCATAACATCAACTAGCAAACTTAAACACCAACAACCCACAAATGAAGCATTCATCAAATTACAAATCACGATGTGTGTGGTAGTGTTAATGATAATGGTAGTACCTGTAAGTAAGGACACAGATGCTGGCAACAATAATGCAGAAGAAAGACATTTTTTTAAACTGGAAAGTGGAACCGCCATGTCACAATGGCCACAACAGCAGCAACCATCATTCTTGACAAATTCTCAGTAAACTCAGCAAGAAAGAGAACGAAAGAAAAGAAACACTGTACGAAGGTCCGCGTAAAAAAGTTTCTTAAAAGATTAGTCTCCTTAAGGCCCAATACAGAATTTTATGACGTCACAATGTCGCATGCTCTACTTCAAGTATGTCAATTTATTGTGATCCACTGGCCGGCGGATTTGACAGTTATTGGAACTCGGCATGCAACTGTACCAGAAATCTGGCTAGCACTGGAACAAGAGAGGCTTCGCTGAAAAGGTCAGATCGTGTTTTACGAGTGTACCACATAATAATTTGGAAATGGTGAAAACCCAGTTCTGAGACACAACAGTAAAGAATATTTAATTCAAATGTCAAGAGCAGAATAATCACTATCGCAAAGTGTCTGTGAACATTTTTCACTCTAAGATTCTAGTGGCCAGCCATTGACTGCCCCCCTGTCCAATAATAATAGTAATAATAATAATAATAATAATTACGACGAAGAAGTGAGAATTGATAACTTAGAATTGTTCCACATAATTATAGAACACACAACGGGTTAAGGAATTTGTTGGAAGAGTCTTGTCGCCCCAGGTATGTGTACCTCTGCTCTTAATTAGACATGAGAGAACCTATTTCAAATCTGCAACACTAAGTAGCTGAGCGTTATACTGGTATATATATTTACAGACACTGTCATGCATATCAGTTTTCAATCTATTCATGATTTAAACTCAACCAGAACAGAATCATTCACACATGCCAACCAATTGTACTGAATGCTACTGTAATTTCTCTGAAGGAAGTGAATGGAACTACTGAGATCGGACTGTTTAAAACAAATCTTTTTCCTCACATGGTGTGTTAAATTTATTCCCAGTCGTAAAACTTTCTCAGAATAATAAAAATAGTTATTATTACTTTTGTTATTATCTTAATCATTATTTCAAATATCTTTCTTTGAACTAAATAATGATCTAGAACACTGACATTCAAGGGTGACCCAAAGGGGTCATTAATCATTTCCTCCTCTAATACATCTCATCTTCCCATGGGATAAGCTCTACAGCGTGACATTTGCAGTAACATTTCCAGCCGTGTCAGGGCACATCAGCAGCCACAGAATGGTTACCCGTGTGTCACTGGAAATTCTTCATTGTTCAAGTACATTCAATCACATGTAATTATATTTAAGGAATTTATTTGCAACATGATTTTTTTCCCCAATTAATCTGGGTCATCCTGCTGTACCTTAAACCCTGGAGACGCAGCTGTGGAGGTATGAAGCAGAAAATATGTGTCGATCACTGATTAATAATATAATTTTAAAATATACCTATCAATAATAACGATAATACATCTATTCCCCGTCTTCTCATTATCATTATTATTCATTCTGAAAACAAAACTGTTCAATATAATTGTAGACCCTATTTGCAATAAAACAAGACAATGTCAAATGAAGAAAAGTATTGCAGCGATTGTAATACCCTACCATTAAACCAGGTCGTGCTACCTGACAATAATTATGCGTGGGAGATAACCAGCTCGTGCACACTGCACAGTGATTACTGTCAGAACAAGCACACACGATACCAACATTTAATTATGTCTCACGGATCCTGAGTCAGGCGGCAAAAAAATAACATGGAAATAAAAATTGGCCACAACAGTAAACTTTCAAAGACACCGACGCTGACAGAGTCGTGTTTGATGCATCTTGTGGCTCCATCTGGATGGAAGTCATTAAATGTGGGGCATCTGGTGCCCTGTTCTGCCACCCTTTACAATAACCAACGCTTTCTTTATTCTGAGTTACCTCACGAAAACGAAGTTTAGCCTTATTGCAAAGGGGTTTCAGTTTTTCTTAAAATCTGCTTGGGTCAGAGAAAATGTGAGGCCATTAGAAATGCATGTGCCTAGTTAGTGCTCAGAAAAGCCAAGTGGGGCTGTAAGGAAGAAGAAAAACAAGCGATCAAGGTGCTGATCGAACCCGCGACCCCTTTTACGGCGCCAACCGCTCTGCCAAAAAGAAGAAAACCCGTCTACTTAAAAAAGTATAGATATAAGCAGGCGCAAAAAATGGCTTTCTGAAAACTAGTCTTTGCCTGAGTCCCCCCCCCCCCCCCCAAGCCTGATTCACTGGAGTATTTAATAAGTATTCAAACTAAAGGTCTTACCGTAGACTGTCAGAAAATAATATGATTCAAGGTCCCAGAACAACACCTGGGCAAGACATTTTAAAGATTCTTTTCTTGTGGATTTGTTTGGATATTTCTTGGCAAAGATATTTCTGACATGAGACCTTATAGTGAACGTGGAGAAGGTAAGGTCGTCTGAACAGGGTGTGAGAGCCCCTCCCCTTCCCACGCAATCCACCCCACCTCCTACATTACACACACACACATACACACACACACATACGCACACACACACATACACACATTCATACCTTTTCTTTTTCCTATGTTTAATTTGTCAGGAGTGACGTCGGGGTGATGTAATGTTCATTATCCAGGTTCACGTGTGTCACGCAAGTTTTGTCTAGTGGAAAAAACGTGGAAGTGTGTACGGATTCTGATCGATTGTGGTAAATCATTCCGGGCTGAAAGTCGTGCTTTTGAACGAGTGGGGAAGTGCAGACAGGATCACACAGAACGATGTACTTTTACTGTGCCAATCTTAACTCTCTAAGGTCTTTGGATTTCTGACATTTTTTTTTCTGAGTCCAGACGGCAGTTCTGTATTTTCAGAGTTATCAGGAATGTGTATGAAATTGCCAGTATCATTTTGCTCAGAAAAAGTTACTCTATATTTTACTTGACTTTCACAATAGTTGAATGAGATTTATGAGTTGCGTAATCAGTAAATCATGTTACTAAAAGTAGAAATCTATAACTGTCAACCACTTCCAAGACCAAACCCTCCGGAACTTTAGAACATTAGAATGATTGAATGTAAAACAATTTGTGTTTTCTCGCCTCCGCCTCTTGAAAGGATTGGAGAATTTGAGTTCTGTCGGTCGTGGCAAAGGTAACGTGGCACTGTTTTATATCTCCCGGACAGAGGAGGGTCTTAGTGATTAAATCCACGCAGGCATCGGAAATGAAAGAGTGAGTGAGTCAGTGAGTCAGTCAGTGAGTCAGCGAGTCAGTGCGTCAGTCAGTGAGTAGTGAGTCAATCAGTCAGTCAGTCAGTGAGTCAGTGAGTGAGTCAGTCAGTCAGTGAGTAGTGAGTCAATCAGTCAGTCAAACAGTGAGTGAGTCAGTGAGTGAGTGAATGACTGAGTGATTGAATGAGTGAGTGAGTGAGTCAGTCAGTCACTCAGTCAGTCAGACAGTGAACGGGTCAGTGTCAGGGTGGAGGTAGTGGTGAACTAGCAAGAAAGAAAGCGAGTGAGTGAATATGTGAGAGAGTGAGTTGACGATATTATCAGTATAAAAGTCAAACCAATGGACCAAACGTAATTCCATGCATACTAAAACTCATAACTGTTGAAACATGCGATAATTCTGTCCTATTTTTCCCCACACTTGAATGATTAGTAGTCTCCACAGAGAGAGATTTAGCACCCGCATAGAGCAGCTTTGATCTATGCTAAGCTGGAAAACCCACATGATGTCCAGAACTCACAAGCCTGGGTGCTGGTGTAGACAAGGTGAGCATAAACATGTAAAATACACCTCAGGGAAATCAGGGCGGTGCAAAACTGGCCATGCAAGTACAGTAAAAACTCATGCATTTGTCCAAAATCTATCTAATTATATATTCTATGGATATATTCAAAGCAAAAATTAAAGTATTACTAATGTAAACGACAATGAAAATCGAATTCCAATTCAAGGTGCCCGATGTATTTTGATTGTAATAACCGTGCCATTCAAGATTTAACCCACGAACCCTTGAAACAAATAAGGTGAAGATGATAAAAAGAGAAAAAAAAGCAAGAAGAACACAAGGAAAATGTAGTTTAAAGTCAATCGTTCCAGGATTGTCGACGTTAATGGGAAAATGCATGAGTGAACAAGTATAGACCAAAAAAAAGTGATTTAATTCATGTGCTGTATATGTTGTGGAAGGATGTGAGGAATTGTTTACTAACACTGAAGCCACGAGTTTACACTGTGGCTTTGCAGTGTCTACCTTGATCGATCGAAATGTGGGTTTCATTTGTGCAATTATGTGGTAGAATGCACCGTTTGAATTAGAAACGAGCTACTTACTGATGGTAGGTTGTTTTTTTTTTTCATCTATTTATTTATCTGTTGACTTATTTGTTAACTTGCTGGAACTCTCGAGACGCCGAGCAATTGAAACGTATTTTATTAAAAATTCTCAGTATTTACTACTGGTGTCTGATATTGGACTGAAAAAAAAAATTGCATGTTATCAACCTCAATGTCTATCAGCACAACAAATTGAAAAGTAGACCTAGGATTTGCTACGTTTCTTGATGTTTATTCATTACCAGCTGAGGTTCCCAGCGCTGTCCGAGGTAAACCTACTTCCGCCTTCTCCGCCCCTTCTCTATACCTTCTAATTTCTCCTCTACGCCTCCCCCTGTCTGTCTGTCTGTTTGTATGTCTGTCTGTATGTCTGTCTGTCTGTCTGTCTGTCTGTCTGTCTGTCTGTCTGTCTGTCTGTCTGTCTGTCTGTCTGTCTGTCTCTCTCCCTCTCTCTTATAAAAGCTAGATCTGCCCATACTTTCCATGTCCAAAATGATAAAAGTCGTGAAGTAGCTGAAGCGAACATTTATAAAATACTTTCACAAGTGCAAACAAAATCTATAGAGATATCATATTCAAGAATGTACGTAGCACACCCAGGGCAGTCCCATGTGCGTCTTTTCGACTACGAGGGGAATCAAATCCGATTTTCTGGAAAACTGTCAGTTGATTTGAAATTTTCCACATGCCCATATTTCACACTAAACCTAATGCAGCTGATTTTTATTTGTAAAGATGTGCCCGGATTTTGAGTTTGTTTCTTTGCGCTTTGTAAAAAATAATAGAATTGGTCCAATCATGAAAAAAAAAAAGCATGTCTATATTATTAAACTGTGAGGAATATGTAAAGTATTTAACATAATATTTGTACTTTAGCGCGTGCATTATTATTCGCTGAGTATTCACCAATCGTTTTCCCGCTCAGTGTGAACATAGTCACATGTCACAATGTCCTGAAAGGCGACCAAATAAAAACTATAAAATGCCCGAAGAGGACATCACGTGGGGACAAAATGAATAGACAAAACACAATTTTTTATGTTGAAAAATGGGCGTTTTTGTTTCAATAATTACCAATGGCCGGGTTAAGATTTGAGTACCAAAGGTAACCGGCAGAAACATTAGGAAGCGTATACTGTTTGCGGTTTATTCAACAACTGGTGGAAGTCCTGAAAATATTGATCACAAAAGACGACAAACGTTACCTATAAATTACATGGCATTTTCGGTCGGCCAGTTTTAAATCGTCAGCTATTATAGACCTGCTTTTAAAACAAAAGATTCGGAAAGCCAATCTTCAATGCTATTAAAAAAAAGAAAAAAAAGTGCGGTTTCAATATCAACGTCTTCAAAATCCACGATGATCAATACATTTAAAGATACCAGTGATCCATATTTGGAACACTCTGTAGTCAGTATAAACTACAGAGCGCTATCTATAGATTATAGAACTCGGTGGAATAAACTCAAACCGAATAGGGGATGCATTTGAACATCTGTCCTGATGAGAATTTGTTTCTGGTCAGACAAATTAATATCCCCTATTAATTGAAATGGTCTCAAATTATAATAGGGATTCCCATCTAGTTATGGCTGTCAGGGTTTAAGTAATATAATTGCCGTGCTGGGTCACGACTTGCAAGGAGTTGATTTTTCACGGTCTCGTTGATTATAACCAGCGTAATTTTGTCCTTGAACTGTTCTCGTGAACAGTTTGTTTTTGAAACACTTTTTCTTAGAGATGGAAAGAAAGTGGGGCGAGATAGAATAAATGGATAAGTTAGGAGTGACAGTGCAATTCTCGACCCCGTGATTTTGATGAACACTTAGAAGGGAAGAGAAGGGGTGAATAAGGATAGATAGTTTAAGACGCTTAGTCGCGTTCAGAAATTCGTACATAAAATGTAGAAAGCACGAGGGTTTAAAGATTTCAGTAATTGTTTTGACATTTTAAATTGACCTTGTCTGTTTTAGTACAAGGCCGTGACCAACTCCCACGTAGAATATATTAATACTGCGAGATGAGCTCGCATGGATGCACCAATCAAATCTAGGGATTTGGACGGTAATTTGCAGGTGGCTGCACAGTATAAAAGCGTAGCCATACCTATGTCCATTACTCCATACAGAAAATTCCAATCTGTGCAGGCGTCGGCACGATTCTGCCTGAAGAATCATAAGACTGTTGATTCATGTCTAGTCCACTATAGACATTGAGATGAAGCCATATGCTTGAATGAGATATGCCCACTGCTATTGTCTACTGTTCCCTGGTTTTTCTAATACCAGGGACCAAGTGTAAGTGTTTGTCCTTTGATGATTCAACAATGAACGAGGAACTGAACATAATTTATCCAGTAGGACAGGATTGCCGCATATGCTAGGAGTGCTACCCAAGAATGCAAGACAAAGATTTATATTGACTTGCCACTAGTATGAATGTTTGGCATACACATCTGTGAATTGGGATTGATTTGTCTGGATGAGGCTGGGGATTGCCAGCCCATCCTAGAGTAGATCCAATAGACTTAACTACGTCAGTTTATATTGACGAGCTTGATCCATTATAAGCGGTAGGCACAAATAGCTGAGAGGACATCGTCGCCAGAGACATTAGTATATTGCTTGATAGATAGTAGGCAGACTATATCTGAGAGATATATAACTAGTACTTAAATTGTTAGTGAGTCAGAATGATCATAACCTTATAGGAATCTAGAGAAGACTTCTAGTGACATATTATTGAATTTTCATTTGATGCTGCTGATGTTGTCTTTTAGTATGTAATAGATCTAGACAAAATTGTTAGGAAATTTAATGTAATTAAATTTGTGGCCCTGCAGGTCTGTTTATGAAACTTATTCAGATTGTTCTTAGTGTGTGGCATGGTACGAAAGAGTAAATAGTAAATACCTCTCGATTTAAAATGCAGTCATAATTCCATCATTGAGAAGACCCTCTTCATAACAGCTAGAGGGCACTACCACCCAGTACCAGATTTGTAACAATGGCTGAAGATAGTTTGCAGGAAATGAGCTGAGCTGAGATCAATACTTCAGTCGTTTTGATCATGGTTGCCAAATATTGCCTACCGTAAACTAGAATCTGAACTTCCACTGTTGTGCAGAATCCAATGGTAGCGTGAACGATAGTAACCTGGAATATTTCCGTCATTAGGAATTGAATTTATGTGTGTGTATGTGCGTGTGTAGGGTTCTTTTTTGTTTGTTGGTTTAAGAAAGAGATGACTGAAAATAATATCGTTCTCATGATTTGTCGAACAAAAGAAATTGCTTTTACAAAAAACGAACTATGGCATGGACTGGACTTTTATATCGAGATTAACATTGGCATATCGGGAAATAACTCGGAAAGGTTCACATATCTGGATTTCAAGTGCCATAATGTATATCGAATGTTCCATAGTCAATGCTGGGTTTGCTTCCTACTGACACTTAAATGAATATTAATCTCATTACTGAGACCTCGACGGCATTCATTGCGTTTGTTTTGTCAAGTTTCATATCCGTTGTAATCTGAATAATATATTCAAGGTCAGTAGTGCCATCGTTTAGAGAAGTATACCGCGAATGAAGAGTCATTCACTATGTGTTCAACTTATGATTAACTGGGATTAACAAGAAAATATTGTATTAAATAAAAGTTCTGTAATAAATGGACTCTTTCAGATATTTTTTCCTGAAACGACTTTCAGAAATACGGGCAACTGAGTAAAAATGATAGGAAAAAATATGAACAAAATTATTTTTCCGTATATAAAATTTAATTTGGAGATCACCAAGCTCGATGATAACATAAAAATAAATACGTGCAGGCTCAGTGTGTGTATAAATTACATAAATGGAAGCACATGAAAAAAAAAACACCCAAAAATGCGTTGGCAGCTGCATAATTCTAATCCTCAAGTGGCACGCATTCATTCATATGATCCCACATTATTCAATCTCTCTCTTGAAACTGCCAGCTATTTTTTACTTAATATTGCTCCGAGCAGATTCAATACAGAATCAGTATGAGATATTGGACTCTCTATTTCTTTTTCTGTGTGTATATGTGTGTTTCGCTGTGTGTGTTCGTGTGAGTATGTGTGTGTTGAGAGTATGAATGAGTGTCTGGGTGTGTTGTATGTAATTCGCTCGCTCAATCCCCCTCCCCTTTTGTTTTCTTGTATAAAAGCCATTTCTTCCAAAACGAGAACTATTTGCTGCCTTGTGCGGTGTAGTATGAAATTATACTCTCCTTTTGCATTGATTATTGCCCACCCCTTTTAAACCATCGTGAACAGATCCGGAGGGCCAAAGGAGAGGAGATTTAGATAAAGCGCCTGAACTGTTTGACAGGACCCATTTCAATGGGGGGACCACTCAACACCACCGAAAAATCGCTATGACAAAATTGATTTCCACATTTCCAGTGTTTACGTACATCGAGTGTCTGTGTGTATGGGTGGAGACGATTGCGGTGGAATGTCACGGAATACCAGAACCTTCTATAGCCAGAACATTTGCTGAAAGACAGAAGTACAATACGTCTCTGTTTTCTGGCAACAAACCTGCAGTATACATGTATATTCTGCTGTTTTATGAAAGAAAACTGTATGTCAAAAATGAAATTTAAAGGCGACACAAACAACATTTCACTTTATCCATTCATTTTCCATTTTATGACATTGAAAAGAAAAAATTAGTCATACAAAAGTACAACCAATTTAGGAAAGACAAAATACCATTTTATTAAAGGTGTTAAAAAGTGAAATACCTAGACTGGCACAAATATGGTCTTTTTCCGTCAAACTGCAGTATATATTATTTCAACTGCATCTTTGTACACAGAAAATATCAAGCTACTTCTCTTCTACCGAAATTAAAATGAACCTGTATCCCCCCCCCCCCGAATTTATCCTAAAGGCATTACAATGCCCAGTTATGGAAGAGACTTGCTCAGCGTAGGACAGTTGTGTCCATGTGTACATAACTGTGAAAATAATAAAGCTAAGAATTATGAAGGAAGAAGTAAGATCTTTTCCTTAGGCTCTTTTCTGGCTCATTCACAGAGAAGATCTGGAAATGTTTATAGACTGAGCCACAGCACGATCTACAAGGTCGCCCCCCCCCCCCGGCCCCTTTCTCCTTTTTTCTGTAGCATCTAGATGAGCCATTTGCGGGTAATTGCAGTCGCTGATTACAATAATACTGACATGCTTTGAAGATTGTGGACGATGTTAATATGTTTGTTTAACTTCATGTGATTTCAAAATGTCTATCCACTTAAACTACCGACTTCATTGAAATTTACATTCAGACTTTACCTCTATGAATACTGATTTACATTAAGCTTTTTTCATTACTATTCGTGCTCACAGCTATGTACCTACTATCAGCATGCGGTGCAGAGAGTGGAGTTCCAGTAAAGACAGTTGGGCAGTTATTACTGTATCTGCATTACTGTAGTCACTGCCCACCAAAGCATCTCGAAACTGTTCGTCTAAGATCTGCTGCCTTTTCTGAATTTCAAAGCACAGTTTAAATACAGACAGCAAAGCCAACTTCTCAGGCTTCTCAAGGTGATCGTTCTCTGAAACCACAGTGTAATCCAGGGAAGAAATGGGAAACAGCAGTTAGGACCCATTGGATACAGAGTCAAAATGGCATTTTTGTGAAAAGTGCAAGAACCGTATGAATTTCATTACACAAACTATGGGATGATTTAAACAAGTTTCCAGTTATTAAAAAATATCGCAGGTAGAGGTAGATACACGAAGTTATAGTGTAGGTCTCATTTAATAAGGAAGACCATCCTGGTGGAGTTCGTTTAGAGACGAAGCTAAGATTTATTCCAAAAGACAACAACGAGTATAGTGCATCATTGTGCAATGCTGGTCGGTGTAGTGTGCTATTGATCACATTCGTTGGCGTGGTGTCAGTGCCCTTTAAAGATAAATTATTTATTGTCTAAGAGTTGAGAATGCCTACATGGAAGAAGATTGAAAGTTATTGCGTTATCTTAGGAATTTACTGATGAACATTGTTGCTGTCAATGGCAATTCTATTTTTCCTTCTCACGTCACATACAATGCTGACTAATAATTACTCACTATTAAATTGCTTAATAAATTATTAAGAAATGTTTCTTAACTAGATACCAACATGCTCATAATGATTTGTTTTCTGTTACACTCTTTGTCTTTCTTCCTCTCATCTTTTAAAATAACTTCTGGCATCATTGCTGACGTGGTTGACTGACCATTGCATTTCCATCTTTCTCAAATTTCCCAGTGTTCCTCAAAAGCTTATTTTCATTTTCGTACTAAGATTTGTCAAGAATTATATCAGTTTTCAGTATGACAAAAATGATAAAAAATTAAATACTTTTTTAAAAATGAAACGAAGGACATAATGGTTCGTAGTTTTCAGATAGCAAAAGAAAAAGTATTCAGTTTTGAACTCAAGCATAAAATCATAGTTCCATTATTATATTATCTTTAGCCTGGCTGTCGGTCAGCCGCACGATTGTTTGCCGGGCGCTGAATAAAAAAAACAATGTAGTGATTCGAACTTTCCTTGCGCCGGTTGGTTTCTCATTGGTGGTTTGTAGAATGAGGGTAGAGGGTATAGATCTGGTTAGGATTTCGCTTATACTGCAAAGGAAAATTATTTCAACATCTTTGAAAGTTCTGGTAGTTGCCGGTTCAGGTCTCAGGCTGGATTGACTTTTCGGATTGGATTGGCCCTCTTGCCAAAGTAACCGCTTCCAGAAAATAAATATCTTTCTCTCTGATTTCTGATGAGCCAATCAATATCAACCAGAGCCTTCACTAGTTAACTACAATTCCACACAGACAGCTTTGATCCAGGGCATCACTACCATCAAGGTAATCAGAACACGCTGAAAATGTAAAGTGAAAAACAGAAGGGAAATAAATTGATCATAATCATCATTACTTTCAGCAGAACACCAGTACTGGCGAACACCACCTTTAGCACGGTTTTCATCAGATTCATCCCATCCCATTCTGCACCAGGGAAAAGTCAAATACTATTATCCGCCACCGTCCCAGACTCAATTACCCCCATCGGCAGCTTGGATTTTCTTCGTTTTCTGGCATTGTTTCAATCTTTCCCTCTTTGCTCCATGAGGATTATAATGGAAATGTTGGGCTCAAGAAAGAGGAAATGCCAAGGAAAAAACTGCCACTGTCCTGTCTGGACCTGTCATGCAAATGAAAGCCTGATTTCCGGGTTGGCTGTTCACGTGACGGATGGCATAACACACAACCACCAAAATGGAAATTTCGGGTAGGAAAATATTTTCTCCGGGCACTTAAAATGCTAATTCTAAAAAAAAAAACCTGCAAATCTCTATAGAAAGTAAAAGGACTTTGTATTCTGTTTTGCAAAATCCTAGAGCTATAGCAAGACTGTGTATCCTTAATTTAACTCAATACAGAAGCTGATAAAATGGGCTGTACAAAGGCAAGCAACCTTTTTCAAAACGCTTCGGCTGAACATAAGTTGTGTTTAAAGTGAAAATAAGGGAAAGCCTGAAGAGATTTACATAATTTGTTTTCAGTGGGAAAAGAAACTTGGCGTTAATATTTCTTTGCCAGAGGGGGAACATGTCACTTTTCCCAGTCTTCGGTGTCTTTACTTCATAATTTGTGCACAATTAAGATATGTACACCGCAGCTTGCCTTCGTCAATCCTAAATTTAAAATTTAAACATTCGCGTAATCTCCAGAAACGCTCGTGTAACACACAATATGAGATCGCACTGTGTGAGTATTTCAAATACTCACTGCAGTTTTTGTTTATTTACTGTTTTAGTTTTGTTTTTCAGCTCTTTATAATACCACTAAATGACATGTAATATATATTATTTGCCAGTGACTGCCGACTCTGAAACCTGAAATAAAACACGCTGTGCATGAGCACAGTACGCCAGACGATATTTCGATCCCCACTGCGTAAATGCATGTCTGTCATCAATATTTGACTGGCATCCAAGACTGGAAACCAGCCTGTTCTGTTCGCTCGTTTGTTTGTCCATGTCTGTCTTCCTTTTGTGGATGGTTTGGGCTACATCTCATTTCACTAGTCTGTGTTAAGGGCATGTTTGTTTCAAAGACTTCCATGTATGTACGCCAAAGGCGCCATATTCAGGGTAAAAAGAGATAAAAAATTTAATTTGGTTAGCATTGGAGATACAAACACGGCCGTGTGCGGGACAATATTAGAACTGATCAAACTATCACATCCCACAAGTAAATAAAATGGATAATTCCGCCTAAAATCTATATTTCAGTATCCTCTTTTGTGGAAAGACAAAACTAAAGAAATGTCTCGTTTCTAACTAAGACAGTGTGTGACTGCTGCCTACTACCTTGCAGTGAGATGACGAGATTCATGGGCTTTGGCTTTTGTTTTTTTTATCTTTGTATTGTTTATCTAACAATAAGGCTAAAGTGAGCCTGACAGAAAGAAAAGAAATGAACAGGTTTTAACAAGAAAATGACAGCGATGACGTAATCCAAGAAGATAAGATTTAATGCAAGCTGCTAAGGGAAACACGTGGAGTGTGGAAGACATGGACTTGGTTCCTCCATGAAATAGGATTTTTTTTTAAAATGAATATGGTGATGGCATGAATAATAAAATCTGACCTGACGTGAGATTCATGACTGAATGTGTAAAAAAAAAAAAAAAAATGGGGGGGGGGGAGGAGTATAGTGAGGAAAAGGAGTTATCTCCACGTGTTAATGAGATCTTACATTTTGAACACTGTCATGAATAACAATTATGATATAGCTGCCTTCAGGATACTTTGTTCTTTTTTTTTTTCCAACTATTGGAGGCTATTATAATGCTGAAGGAGGAGCTGCGCATGATAGAATCATGTTCCATTTTTCTTCAATAAGATGTTTTAAAAATGTGTAACAGTTCTGTAATCCAAAACATTATTTTTATATTTTGCTATAGGTGTTTAATTTAAAATTTATTGTGACCAATAGATGGATTTTCAAAGAGTTCTATATTCTGTGGTTTTGTGATGCTGAATAAGTGTGTTCAATTACAATAAAAAAATGCGACTGAGTTCAGGAATGTGCTGTGTTCGATTAGAGGTATACTGCAAATCATGATGAGCGTACCAAAGAGCAATAACCTTTTGCTGCGTGTTTGCGAAGCCATGCATGATAACACCCTTGCCATAATCAGTGTGACATTTTCCCTTATGGCGTCGTTGGGAACAACAGCTACTATTTCTAGCGGGTTATCAGCTCAAGCAGATAATCGCAAATATATTTACTTCATGCTCCTGAAAATGGTGGTCCATTATTTGGTGACACTGTCAAACAGGCAGTCTTCAATGGAACAGAGCTCCAATACTGAAATATTCGGCCCTCAATGAGCAAAACATCGCTGATCTCCACTTTTACGAGTATTTCAAACTCATGCCAAATTCTCCAATTTGTGATGGAATGGTATTGGGCAGAAATATGTATGAAAAGAGATAAATATAAATCCGGTAAATAGTTTTAAGCTGTTTTCTGAAAAACGGCTACGTGAACTGTTACCAGTACCAGAATGTCTCGGCACCAGTCTCAGAAATTTGAGTAAGGTTTGTTCTTATCTTTGGCTTAGTTTCATCTAAATATGTAATAGGCTACATTCTTTGTATTGATAGAAAGTTGCCCTATTTATTTTCACGCTTAGATTTGCGATGGCTTGTAGGAGTTCCATTTCGAATAACAGCTCTAGAACATGTGGCTCTAAGATTCGGATTATCTCCAGACATGATTATGTAAAACGACCCTTGAGAAATAGTCGTATTATACTAGCAGTTAATTATATTATATATTCATAAGCCTCTTCGATTTGCACTTTAAAAAATACTGTCATTTGCATATGTCATCGGGAAGACTGTGTACCATCCATGTTCCCATCCAAAACTGCGTTTTTTCTCCCAATCGAAAACAAATAAACATATGCAAATAAGAGGCTAGAAAGGATGGAGAGAATGAGAGAGGGAGAGAGGAGAGGAGGAGCAGGAAGGGCAAAACCTGAAAGAAAAGAGCAGAGGATAGGATGGAAAACGCCTCTGTACTGGATGTGAGGGCCAACTTTCATTATGTCTAAGTTGATGTCGTGGCTTTCCAAAGAGATCAGCTGAAATAAAGACATTTTGTCGCTATTGATTCTGGGGAAGTGTCGTAGCTTGCTTGTAGGATTATTGTCATTTTATGGCCATGAATCTTCTAATGCAAAGAGCACAGAATTCTGCTAATACCTCTCCCCTTCTACAAACATACCAGCCTGGCATCAACAAATACAATAACAACAACAACATCAACAAACACATCGATTGCTTCTCGTAAACAGGAAGATTTGCCTACCCATGCTTACTGTTCTAATCCCGACCAGACTCTGGGGTCTCTCTAGGCTCTGCATCATTTCCGAATGATCGAATAGCACTAGATGGGTGAACATTGAAATAACATTTCTAAACAAGAATTTTAGAACGAAAGTGAATCTTCAGATTTGAATTCATATCGTAATTTCTTAAAATTCCAGTGACATTTCAGCCCCGACAAATGAAGATAATAAATTCCTATGGAAACATCAATAGAGAGTAATTGAAACTCACATGCAATATAAAACCCTATTTTCTATTCATGGAAAAATGCTCTTCGTGTAAAGCCTTATTTCTTATTAATGGGCAAATATTCTGTCCACACGATTAGTTTGCCAACATGCACCCCGGTTTCATGTTCTGGTTAGCTTAAGCTTCTTATAAATAGCCTTGTTGACTTTCGAAACATCATTAAAATGAAATGGGAGCGACGTTTTGAATACTTTGCTTATGGTGTATGTGTATGAGTGCGAGTGTGTGTGCGTTCGTGAGTGAGTGTATATGTGTGCGCGTGGGCATTTCAAAGAAAATGCCGGAGGTTTTTGGTGGTAAGTACACTATGTGTATGTGTATGAGCGCGAGTGTGACTGTGAGTGCGAGTGTATGTGTGTTTGTGAGTTGGTGTATGTCTCTGTGTGGGGGCATTATAAAGAAAATGTCTGTGGGGGGGGGGTGTAGTAAGCACACTTGCAGTCCTATGAGTGAGTGCTTCAACAGACTAAGAGATTGTCTTGTTTATGTAACCGTGTGCTGTGCAGTGTACGAAAGTGAGTACGCTGTTGCACGGTCGAACTTGCAGAGTTGAAAATGAGCTCAGATCTCTGGGGATCTGTTAACCTTAAGATCGCCTCTAATTCTATCGACAACCATCGGGCACAGATTGTCATTATTATTACTGGTCACGATGCAGCTGATTCCGCCATTCCCTCCCCTATTTGCTGAGATGGAGCTTAACATTTTCATGGGAATAAGCCTAATTGAATATATTCGATTGTCAACTTATAATATTTGGCGTGTACACAATATCATGTGTTACTATGGCAACCGAAACGCAAAATAGCCGAAGTGGAGATATAAACAGAATGATACCTCATGTATTGACTGACATAACAGACGTGCACCGAATTTCGGCCTTTGAAATTTACATGAAAGTATTAAACATCATTAAGCGTCTGCGACCCCAACTAGAAATTGCCACCAACCAATTCCTTTCGTATTTTTTTTTTTTTTTTGGTCAACGTCAGTTCAAATTATCTTTTACGTGTTTTGTGTTTTTCCTTCTTTTACTCCTCGTCTACGTCCTTCCGTTGTCCCTGGTTTTATTTTCACGTAATTGATTTTATAACCATCTTTGGTTTTGTTTTGTTTGGATTTGTTTTGTTTTTTCTTCCATCCTTTTTCTCTTAGGCACAGGCTCGACTTCATCTTCTCTTCCCAGACCTTCTTATGGCAGAGGGATGACACGGTATTTTCCCCTTCCTTGTCCTCATTTGTGTCTCTTTTTTCCTTCTCTTTCCAGAAAACATTACAATTTCTCTGTGCCACTGCCAGTAAAGATTCTAAATGACCTGAAAGCATTCAATATCCCAGACATCAAATGCCCGTTCACAAAATTTATGTGTTTGAACATCGATTCTCACAAACAAAACGAGTGGTAAAAGAATATGAAAATATGACATTATAATGTTTTTATTCTCAGAGGAAGATCTTCGGGTAGCTGTTCATTATTAGTTCATGTACGATGATGATGATGAGCATGATAATGATATGTAGGGCACCTGCTCGTTAGGAGGGCGTTTTCTAAATCCCAGATTACCCAGAAATCATGTATTCTAATATATTATTATATCTAGCAAGCTTTCATTGTGGTAGACAAGACTGAGGTATTAAACAGATGCCAGCGAAGACTGTCTTTTCAAGGTAAAGCTTCTAAATTTTGGACAGGTAGGGGAATAACTCAATACTTTTAATCATAATGGGGCATCATAAAAACTGAGACATGAAAATAAATTTGACACTAGAAACAAATTTTCATTCGTGTTTTCGTATCCTCTGGTCTGTTGATCAGTGCAAATAACAAGAATTCTGTCGCTGTTTTCTTTATGTTGCGACCTCTCGATCTCTTTAAAGCAATAAATTATGTTCATTACCGCCTCCACTTGAGACCTTTTCATGAAATCAGAATAGCTTTTTTTTTTTTAAATCTATGCAGGTATCTTCACTTCCATACTACATCTACCTTTCAAAACTAACCATCAGTGTATTATATCAGACCTACCAGCAGTGATCATGATAATACAAGCGTTTTGCTACTTTGCCATGACTGAACAGATTTCTCTGCTCTAACCATTAGCACGCACAGTTTGTCCCAGGTTTGCTAAGTGGGTAATAAGGACTCCAATAAACCAACAAACATTGAAAGATACTACAGAAGTGCAAAGTGGTTGAGGGTTGATGGAAGCTCGAACGAAAATACACAGTGTGTCTATGAAAAGAGAGAAAGAAAGAAAGAAAGAAAGAAAGAAAGAAAGAAAGAAAGAAAGAAAGAAAGAAAGAAAGAAAGAAAGAAAGAAAGAAAGAAAGAAAGAAAGAAAGAAAGAAAGAAAGAACGAAAGAATCGAACCTCTGCTATTTTGGACTGAGTTTTGCCCTAAGCAATTAAAAAAGCAGGTGTAGGTATTTTTAAACTGTCCACACTCCCAACAAAACATAACTGTGGACCTACAAAAATTATCCAAATGTGGAAATCTGCAATCTCTCATAATATGAAGAGAAACATATACTCTGGCAATCAGATTCTGCCAAGTATGATAATATGATATTGGGACCGAGTTAGAGTAAGTCCACTATGTTTCTTGCCCGGTGTAAAGCACACAAGTAATATTTAAGAATACTACATGTAAAATCAATCATGCAAAACAAGATCCAGGAAAACTACAGGAGAAATAAATATAATAAGATAAAGAATTCAGCAATGATGAAAATGGCATTGAAAAGTGTAAATGAGGGGATAACTACAATTATGATTCATACCTGAAATTGCTGCATGGATGTATAACCCAGTTGCCCACTCGTTTATGTCGCATCTTTTCTTTGATGAGGGCATTTTTATTGCCAAAAAGCTTCATGGCAAGCTTGTTGTCGGACGGCTGGAAGAAATTCATGATTTGGTCCTTTAGATAGCTGGTGGTACTAGAAGCTTTGGGTAAAGTATCTGGTGGTAAAGTTTCTGGTACTGGCAACTCCTCTTTAGGCGTCCCATACAGGCTTGTTTCATCACCCACAAAATGAACTCTACTGTCGTGAGCTCTATAGTTGATCTCCGGGCTCAGGTAGTCGCTGTACACAGAGTCCGAATCAGAATCAAGAGTTATAGTAATAGACGGGTTTACGTGTCCGCCAAGCACGACGGTCGGAATGGCCGTATTACCTGCATTGTTTGCGCCACCTGTATCACTTGGTATCAGTTGATCCCCACCTGCTCCTCCTCCTTCTCCATCTCCACCTCCCCCACCTCCGCCCCCACCCCCTCCCCTTGATCCGTACACGTGGAGACGCTTGAGTTTAAGGCTGGGCACCCGTCGGGCTGGTCTGTTGACGCCGGCAGCTGGGTTCGATCCAGCCATCCCAGCGACTGAGGTGCCGTGCCCGCTACGCTGAGCATTGCCGTTTGACGACCGACAGAATTTGACCGAGTCGGACCGCTGAAGTCTGGGTGAAGGCAGAGTAGCAGTGATGTTAGCCGCGCTCACCCCTTCGCCATTCGCGAGGAGCACGACCGAGTCGCCATGCGGAGAAGGGGCAGTTACATTATTGGCCTCTATGATAGTCTGATAAGCGGGAGGTTCCAAATTCTCCCCTGACCTCTCAATTAGTTCCTCGCCCTCCTTCGACACCTGCTTAGGCATCAAAGTTAATAATCCGTCTTTCTCCTCCTTATTCATCATTGTCTCTTCTCCTACCTCAAGATCCCAGCGCCTGAGTCCTGCCTCGTCTTTACTTCTTTTTCTGGTCACTCGTCTCTCCTCTCCCTCCCGGCGTTTGATCAGAGGAGACGACATCGGTGGGGTGACCAAAATCGATGAGTCGTCGTCATACTCATCACCCTCATCTTCGTCATCTGTAGTGCTGTCTTGTCGTCGGCCGCCCGAAAAGGGGGCTTGTGGTGTGGGAAATGGGATAGGGGATAAGGGATATGGATTAGAAGGTGGGCTGCATGAGTTTAGTGTGGGATTGAAGGGACTAGGTGGTATGGGGAAAGATTTTTGATTTCCTGGGTAATTGGGCGGGGCCGACAATGGAGGCCGCATTGACGGGGATTCCGTAGCAGACATCTCTAGAGACGGTCAGAGTGTGAAGGTGGTGCACTGCAACTGAGGAGATTCACAAGAAGAGCAAGCATTAAAGAAATAACCAAGCGCACAGTTGATTTTGTATAGAATTTCTATCTATCTATCTATCTATCTATCTATCTATCTATCTATCTATCTATCTATCTATCTATCTATCTATCTATCTATCTATCTATCTATCTATCTGTCTGTCTGTCTGTCTGTCTGTCTGTCTGTCTGTCTGTCTGTCTGTCTGTCTGTCTGTCTGTCTGTCTGTCTGTCTGTCTGTCTGTCTGTCTATCTATCTATCTATCTATCTATCTATCTATCTATCTATCTATCTATCTATTTATCTATCTATCTGTCTGCCTGTCTGCCTGTCTGTCTATCTGTCTGTCTGTCTGCCTGCCTGTCTGTAGATTGCTTGTCACATTTTTATGTAGAAATGCCCATTTCTAATTTGTCCTTTGATTAATTTCTTTTTTTCCAAGTAGAAAAAAAAGGAGAAATGGCAGAAAGCCAGACAAAGCACATTTGGTCACACCAGCACGGATCACTGGGATAATTGCATGTTCACGCTGGCCTTTCCACCTCCTCTTTTCGTACTTTCCACTGTCATCACGCAAGTTTCTCAAATACGATTTCAATGCTATTATTTCTTCTCTCTCTCTCTTTCTCTCTCTCTCTCTCTCCCTCTCTCTCTCTCTCTCTTTCTCTCTCTCTCTTTCTCTCTCTCTCTTTCTCTCTCTCTCTCATTCATTTCCTTACCCATGTTCTGTGTAAATTAACCCTTGTTGCCACCCGCTACACTCCACCGAAACCCCCGCCCCCAAGCCTGGGTGGAATGCATGACATGTTTGATTCAGCACGTCACTATTCCAGACACTCATGCTATTAGGAAATTGTTAGTTTTCTGCATTCTTGCTCACGTTAAAAAGGCACGATCTGAATTAACGTGAGTCAAACCGTTACCAACAAAACTAACCAGATTGCTACCGTAATAATGCAAAACAAATATACCGTTTGATTGCAGTTTCAAGATTCCTTTTTCACTTCCATTTCCTACAAGATAGACAAAAAGTGGTAAAATTAAATGACGGATTTAAAAAAAATTGAATTCCCGGTGTCATGCTATGCAGTTGGTCAAATTATGTCAGAGAACTGATGTAAACAACTATCGTCACAGAAACATGGTATTAGAATATAAAGTAAGACATCTAAACAATGGGGTTAACGTTTTTTGGGGAACCTTAATATTTACATTGTATTGAGCATATGGTGAGTGGGAGAAAGGAATGTTTCTTCTGTGGAGGGTGTTTGGGGGAGGATAGAACACAGACTATATCCTAAGAAATAAGACAGGCTTATCACTAGATAGATTGATGACAGTTGTACATCAGGGCAGTGACATAAATAAGAGTCAAGACCAGACAAATAGGCAGACACATAGACCTACAGGTGGGAAGGGGGTTACACATACAGACAAATATGTTGAGAAATAGACAAATACGTGCAGTGGCGTAGCGTGGGTTGCCAGCGCCCGGGGCAAGGCAAGTATTGGGCCCCCTGACCCGTGGGCAGCTTGTGTTATTTTGCCCCCGTCATGGTGAAACGTTGTGTAGAATGTTCGAACATTGGGAGATTTTATGCTTGATGGGCAGGACGCGCTTTTTTTATTTATTATATCTAGTTTATTTTCTATTTCTTTTGAAATTTTGTGCCCCCAAGATTTTTGCGCCTGTGGCAGAATCCACTCTCCGCCACTGTACATATGGAATAAACGCATGGGTGGATTGATAAGGAATTTTCCCCAATGTCAAAACAACAATCTAGCCGCCCAATGTCACGATCATTAAGTAGTTAAAAGCCACTTCATGCGCTGTGATGGGATGCGTGAAGACAGAATAATCACTTTAACGAGCAATAAACACCAATTAGAAGTATATTTCAACATGTACTGCAGATTTGCATGAAAATCAAAATAGATACAGGTATCGCGTGACAATGTGTCAGCTTCCCGAGTTCCAGATATCAATAAAGATATCCATAAAGCTGATTAGAGTGATACTACGTCGAGGTTTGTTTGACGAGCGGGTGATGGAATTCATTTGTAGGATGGTGGGTTTTAAAGACATGTGAGCCGCCCTAAACATGCAGTTTTGAGGGAATTTAGGTTAACGATTTTCGCTCTTTGGTTAAATGCCTTGACCTCAATTATTTTCTGATGGATATATCATTGCAGGTCGGAACAGAAACTTGTCACAGAGGTAGGATAACGCCCACGTTTGAAGTACATGGTGAAATATCCGAAATTTCGAAAAATGCCGGATATCCCACGAATTATGCTACGAATATTAAGCTAGTTACCGCTACGAACTAGCAGCCAGATGATGAATAGAAATTTCACAAGTAAAGTAAATTTAAGACGCTGCTGTATGAGCTCGGCTTTGACTATTGGACATTTTGTCTCAGTTCAGAGATTTGGCTTGTTTCAGATTTTACAAGGGTAAAACGTTATTTCTCAATGACATCATTTCGTAAGTAAAGTATTATAAATGCTTTTCACACCCCTGCAAATTCAGAGGACACAACAGCCCACTGACCGTTTAAAGGTGTGATGGATAGAAAAATGATGTGGAGTGGATGGACAGAGAGCGATGCAGCGTTTAGCGGAAGAGAACGAAACAGCAATAATGGCAAATGAGGCAGAAAATGGGCAGGAACAAGACAAGAATTGGGGGGGGGGGGGCGTGACGAGAGTGAGAGAAATGAAGACCACAGAAGGCGCGTGAGTGAGAGAGAGAGAGAGAGTGCGAACGGCACGACAAAAACAACTAAACCATAAGAGCAGAACACAGAGAGAGAGAAAGAAGAGCATGACGGAGAAATGAAGACCAAAACAACTGAACTTTGAAGGAATGTAAGAGCAGAACAAAGAGAGAGGGAGTGGGAGAGAGAGAGGAAGAGAACCCCAGAACGCTATGACGGAGAAATGAAGACAGAAACAAGTAAACATTGAAGGAAGGTATGAGCAGAACAATGAAACACCAGGTTAAATGAGCCCTCATTACGTAGGACAGTCTGCACCGTTTAAAGCACGCCTTTAAGAACAAAAAAACCTTCATCGATTTCTGTGCGCAGCGCGGCGTTTTCATCCACACTTAGCTCGAGCGCGTTCATTCTGTGATATATTCTTGAGCATTAGCGAAAGGAGAGAAACGTCTTTTTCAATCCCAAGCTATAATTCAAGAAGATGATTTTTCCACTGCCTCGTTGAAAAATCAATTCGTTTCATAAGGAATCACATTCGTATTTGAAAAAAACAAATTGGCACTGCAGATTACAAAAGTATTTAAAAAATGTGAAAAAAAAATAAATAAATAAATAAATAACATCGTGCACATCGTAAATCGATGGTTTCTCCCCTGACTTTTTGTGGTCCCAGTGTCATGGTAACCTGTAAGTTTGAACAAGCCAATCAAGGGATATAACAACTTAATTGACTCCAGTCAAAAAGTTATTAAAACCAAACTTTTGATTTATTATCATAATTGAGAAATGCAGCTACCCACCCCACCGCCACCTCCTGGGAGCGTACGTACTTTATGGATGCCCCCCCCCCCCACACAGAAAACAGAAAAAAAAAACAACAAAGAAAAACAAATAACACCTTCTAGACTTTAAACGAGAAACTGTACAAACAACAACAAAACAACAACAACACCAAAACAACAACACCAAGTGGCATTGGTAGAATGAAAGTTCAAAGTTCATGGAGACAAATACAAGAACATTCTATAATTTCATAAGACAAATCTAACAACTAAAAGTAAATTCAGAGCTGTCTGCAATTCCGTCGTCCTTCACCAAGACATTCCATACTCCAATTTACATTCCCACATCATTCAATGCATTTCAATATTCTACTGCATTCGCAAGGGGGGGGGGGGATCTGTTTGTGTGCTTATAAATGAGATTGAAAGCTGAGATTATTGGAAAATAAATTCTACAGACTTGAACATGTAAACATTACGTAATTGCGTTGGTAAAAAACCAGCCATTGCTGGGGGGGTTATGAATGTGGGTTGGTAAAGAAAAGAAAAAGTGAAGTAATCGGAATGCCATGCCCACAAGGGGTGTGTAGATATTATAGGCGAGTAATCTTAACAGTGCATATTCTTTGGTTGTTAGTCTATTATATATAGTGGAAACGGTCAATTATTATAAACAGCCACGTAGATGGTTGAGGGTTTGGATAAGAATTGAGGATGAGGGGAATTAAGGGAAGGGGGTGACAACACAGCTTTGTTTTTTCAGCGCACAAATGTAGTTCTTGTTTGTACCAACTCACTTTTTGCACAACTGAGGAGAAATTCGACGTAAAACGTTTTGCGGTTTTAGCATTACCCTAAGTAGTCATAATAAATCGGAACTGTCAAACAGCTTGGTAAGTGCCACAAGGCATTTCAAACAAGTTTCAAAGTGTGCATTTGTTATTATTTTGTTATACCTCTCGTACATACTGAAAGATCTCCGTTTTTTTTTTTTCATAAAATGGAGATATAACAACAAGAACTAAGGTCGCGAATGGAAGGGAATCAGGAATATTTAGCAAAGGTACGGCCTTGACCTTGTTAACATTTCAGTGGCATTTGCCCATGACTGGCTGAGGATTCACCAGATCCGCATCATCTACAATCTTCACTGATGGACGTCAGCGTATGGAGACTTTGCCAATACATACAATGTTAAATGAAAGGATGACGTTTGAGGGAATGATCTTTACTTCACTGATGGACGTCAGTGTATGGAGACTTTCCCAATACATACAATTTAAATGAAAGGATGACTTTTGAGAGAATGATCTTTACTTCACTGATGGACGTCAGTGTATGGAGACTTTTCCAATACATACAATGTTAAATGAAAGGATGACTTTTGAGAGAATGATCTTTACTTCACTGATGGACGTCAGTGTATGGAGACTTTCCCAATATATAACAACATTAAAAGAGAGAATGACATTTCCCGTGACTTTCTGACCAGATCAGCCTTGCGGAGATTTTCGGTCATGTGGAGATTGAGATTACCGTAAAAAATAGATTGGGTAAAGGATTCTCCATACAAAAGCAACCCAACAGCCTCAAAAGATTGAACGATTTCTAGAGATTACATCTGCATACAGATTGCTGGGCAAATTGGAGGAAAGAGAGAGAGAGAGAGGGGTGGGTGGGAGTGGACGAGGTAGTGAGAACAAAAGAGAGAGACAGGAGACAGAGAGAGAAAGAGAGAGAGAGAGAGAGAGAGAGAGAGACAGGAGACAGAGAGAGAAGAGAGAGAGAGAGAGAGAGAGACAGGAGACAGAGAGAGAAAGAGAGAGAGAGAGAGAGACAGGAGACAGAGAGAGAAAGAGAGAGAGAGAGAGAGAGAGACAGGAGACAGAGAGAGAAAGAGAGAGAGAGAGAGAGAGAGACAGGAGACAGGAGACAGAGAGAGAAAGAGAGAGAGAGAGAGAGACAGGAGACAGGAGACAGAGAGAGAAAGAGAGAGAGAGAGAGAGAGAGAAAGAGAGACAGGAGACAGAGAGAGAAAGAGAGAGAGAGAGGGGTGGGTGGGAGGGGACGAGGTAGTGAGAACAAAAGAGAGAGACAGGAGACAGGAGACAGAGAGAGAAAGAGAGAGAGAGAGAGAGAGAGAGAGAGAGAGAGAGAGAGAGAGGGAGGGAGAGAGAGAGAGAAAGAAAATTTACAGCAATGTGAATAACAGCCTGCTGGTATAGAGAAGACATGCCGAATGATTTGCAAAAGCATTAATGGAAAATCTAAAAATGAAATGCAAATAAAAATTGCAAGGAAAACAGCATGAAAAGAAACAAAGAAGAGGATGGGCACAAGGAGAATAATAGAAGGTGAAGAGAGTAAAGAGGAAGATATAAACAAATGAAGAGAGCAAAAAGAGGACAATGATGCAGGCATGACGTAACGGAAAGTAAAAGTCATTGTTAAGTCAACTCCCATTGATAACTACCTCGAGTGCATTAACTCACAGCAGGCAAATTTGAAGAGGCAATTTGACGCATCATGTTGCCAAGTCATTGAGCGGTGCAGTGCACGCGTTTCTGTGATACTCCCACGAGATCCATTACAATGTCTGGGACATTTGAAATATTGACTTCTCATTGAGCTGAATCACGAATGTTGCTGTAATAAGAAGCGGCTCAGCTCCACCAACCATGAAACAGCTCCCTCTTGAGGAAGGAAAACGTCTGTACATTGAAGAATGAGACCGTGGCTTTCCAACGATATTCCTGCCTCCCTAATTTGATTACTTCCCTATTCAGACTTAATGCGATTAAGCGTGTTGGCTATTAGAGTAACCTAGATACATCGTGACTTACGATTGTTGTCGATACGGGCCAATATTATGCCATCATCTGATGAACGATGCTCTGTATTGGTGAGCTCAAAAACTCATCGGGAATGCTACCCAGAAATTAGGTATAACATAAACATACCAAATTTCAAATTACTTTAAAATCGAAACGCCATTTAATCATATGTAGGCGAGAAGGGAGAGACAAAGTAAAAAAACAAATTTTTAAAAATGTGAAAGAACAGAAAAGTAACTGGAAAGAAACAACAAAAGTACAAAAGCCATGACATTTTATAAATTAACTCAAATAATCAACAGTCGCGAATGCACGAATCCTCATCCCACCCACATCATATTATGAATATAGCCTGTGGGGAAATGTACAGTCAAGAGCAAGACAAGAGCACAGAACTATGAAAATTGTCTTTCCTCACCACTAGCAGCATCATCTGCCTTATTTCAGGTTCACTGCCTTGCACACACTGGGCTGCACGTGTATCAAGACAACGTAAACAGATCTGGATGCCTGTGCACCAAATCACTTCAATTCTATAGACTAATCCTTCATCAGAATTTGACAGTTTGCGGTCGAGAGTGATTTTGGGATACGAACCGTGCCACAGTAATAAAACATACTATTAAAATGACAATCTTAAAACCCTCTGTAACTAGTTTAACTAGTTTTAAATCTCAAACTTCATTTATAAAAAATATCGCCAGCGAACTGATGACTGAATTTGCCCCCCCCCCCCCTCGCCGTTTGAGTGCCACAGTTGTCAATCGTTTCAATAAAAGCTACATGATGGTGCATGTCTTCACTCCTGTATGGATGTGTGGAGGCCGACATAAAACATGTCTTTGTAAGTTAGATATCAAATAATATTGATTAGAGTGATCAGATGAACGGCCTTTGTAAATGATAATGTCTCTGAAATTTAAAAAAGTATGTTTGTGCCTTCAAGTATTTTGTAAGCCTATATCCCTATAAAATGTTGTTCTTATCATCATCTCAGAGTTGCACTATGATTGGATGAAATCTTGTTAAGTGCTTGCTCTTTACGTCTTGTGGCAGTTTGGCGTTCCCTGCAGCCTCCGTTCTCAGGGTAATGATAGCACAAAATCCATTTAATGTATCACCTTTTACTAGTGAATTTTAATTGGAGAAAATTAACGCAATTGTAACCCCAACTTTTTAAGATGTCTGCCAAGTTTCCTTTAGATTATGTTTCTTTGCCAGGTGATCTATTATTGCTCCAGAACTTAAGACATTCATGTCAGCTTGCAGGTATCATTGCATGGTCCATAGGGTCCCAGTGCCCCCACATTTCCTTTCTTTCTTCTTTAAACGGTTTTGTTTGAAGGGACTTGGAAGCCTCACGTTATATTTTCTTGAACACGTGACAGGCAATGACGTTTCAGACTGGCTGTTTCGAAGAAAACAATACGGCGGACTGTTTGTTTAACCCCTCCTCTTTTAAGACGTCCTTCAACTTCGCTCTGAATTGATTCTTTGCCTGGTTATCTATCATTGCTCCCAAGGGTTAGGACATTCGTGTCATCTTGCAGGTACCATTGCATTGTCCAGATAGGGCCACGGGCACTCCATATAATATTTTTGTTTTGAACCTGGCAGTAATGACATCACGGAATCGTGTGATGGCTACAGCTGCCACAAGATCAAGTAGTGGGAAAAACTGTCATGTTATGAAAACCCAGTGGCGGAAGAACTGTCAGCGAGTATACATCCGCCTAAAGGTTGAAATCCGCCGAACCTTCGTACAGACAGGGGAAAACTCCAGACAGACAAGGAAATGTACGCACTTCCGCTTTTCATAACATCAAAATCTCATATATCATAGCTGGCTCGGTGCCAAGCCAGCCTAAAGTAGTAGCGACTGTCTATTTTTCTTAGGAATCAGAATTTTGGACGAAAAAACAGATGTGGTGCTATTGGGAGAATGAATAATCTAGTAAAGAAAGTTGTCAAATATGTGTTCTACATATAGCTCATGAATTCAAACCTTTGTTCTATCTCTAGTTCTCTTTTTTTACGCCCATTCTGTCTATCTGTCTGTCTGTCTGTCTCTGTCTGTCAGCCAGTCTGTCTCACTCTCTTTCTCTCTATCCGTCCTCTCTGACTCACTCTCCTCTCTCTTTCGTTCTCTCTCGTCATCTCTCCGTCACACATGTACACACAAATCACAGGAAACATGGGCAAAGGCACATGTAATATGCAAACACAATATCCATCAACTTTTATCTCACTCTCACCCATGCAAGCACGGACAGACAGAAATATGGAGATGCAGATTAACAAACTAGCATGAACAATATTCAGTGACAATAACAGAGGGTGTTCAGATGAT
Organism: Onchidella celtica; assembly: GCA_963931925.1. Taxonomy (NCBI): domain Eukaryota; kingdom Metazoa; phylum Mollusca; class Gastropoda; order Systellommatophora; family Onchidiidae; genus Onchidella; species Onchidella celtica. Next base: position 48,754,538 of record OZ007567.1, read on the forward strand.
GTTTACAGGACTCGTTCCCTTTAGTGCCAAAACAGAGGGAATGAATCGATGTCATGTTAATTTCACAACGCATGTACTCGTGCACCACTTGTTTGAGCTGAAACGCCATGTTATTCTTAGAATCGATATCAAAATAATGTAAGGAGAGAAAAAAATCCAATTCGTATACATGCTCTAATGTCGTTCGAGCAAGACTGAGATTCTAATACAAAGCCGTGCATGACAATGCATTTGAATTAAATATCGCCTCTCTCTAGCAAGACAATTTCATAAGAAACAGATATCGTACAGACGGATAAATGTTGTACATGGAATAAAAACGTCTGGACAGCTCGTATCCGAAAACACTTGGGCAAATGAATACAAATTCTATCGTTGCGATTCTGGCGTGCCTCGAAGATATAGGAGGCTCCTGTCATCAGTAAGCTATCAGTACGAGCTCAGTGCGAGACAATGTCGCTAAGGGCACTCGCAAACTCTCTATGAGAATGAGAGTTGTGGCTTAAGATGGTCAGATGACGGCACATAGACGATGCAACCTTCGTCATTCGGAGGCAAACGAGTTCTAAATCTCCTGAGACATGCAAAAAGTTGTCATTTATATCAGTCCACACAGCTCATGTTTCTGCACAGAATACTGACAATGTGAGCATAGGAAATCATGCGTAATGTGTCGACCTTTTCTTTTTGCAAGGCTCAAGCGACATTTTTGTTCGATTCATGCATTCATTGCCATCCACGCAAAAGATCAGTGCCAAGAAGTGCATACATGCACTCACAGGAGGTCGATATCACCCGTTTGAAGACATTTCTCTCTCACAAAACGCTGACTGGTCCACTATTACAGGAAGTAACCTCTAATGAAAAGCAGAATTTCAGCTGATGCTAATCAACCGATTATCTTTGGGTGAAAGACACACTGCGATTGTGAAGGTTTAAAATCCGTTTCACTCTGTTTTTCAAAGAGTCAAAAAAAAAAAAATCAGTTACCGGTATCATACTAATAAATTCGATTTCGTGTATTCTCATATCTGGCTATAAATTGCAAGTTACCCGAGAAACTGATGGTGCATTACGTTAAATTGATCATGCTAAGGGGAAAGTAAAGATGAATTAAATCATAAGGCGACCATTGTCACAAAAGATGACTTCCGCCTTTATGCCAGCTTGCTCCATCAGCCTCATCTCTCCGAAATCAAAGTTTGAAAAAAAAAATCTGCAATCCAAAAATATTAGAGATCACCGTTTTCTGTTGCAAGACCAAAGTGGTGGATTTTCAAACTCTAGAAATCAATGTTCTCGTTTTCACATTTTTGCCATTATCGTGGTGCTTGCCCAGTTTTCTTCAACTGTAAACAAATCCCTCGCGGTTTGACTTTAAAAATCAACAATAAGTCAGAACAAAGCGGTGTGACAACATTTCTTTTCTTTTTCTTTTTTAAAATTGTTTCGTTTGAAGGGACAGGGAAACCTCACCTTATGCCACCTTGAAGACGTGACATGGAAAGAGCTTTTTCCATTGGTTGTATGGAAGAAAACAATACGGCGGGAATGTTACCGTATTGGTGAGGGGGGGGGGGCACTGTCAGCATTTGGCTAGCTTATGTCCTCATTGCTGTCTAAATGATGTCTTTTCATGGATTTTCTTGTTTTTAATATGGACATTTCCAGCAAGCTGAAAGAAATGGTTAAATGAGTCACTAAAGTAACATAATTGCAAACGTAATCTCGCGTACGCTAGCTAGATATTAGCAGTTACTGTTTTGTTCATTCCCTTTGAGAGTAGAAGCCAAGGTAACGATGAACAGCAGAAATTTGCCACAAACGAAAGAAAAAACCCTCAGATTTCTGTACTGGTCTTAATGAAATGGCGTGCTGATTCATGCAGTCTCAGTCAATGGAGGGCAACTGATAATGCTGACTGCTGCGTTTAATCACAGGCCTTCACGGTATCTTGATGAAAGAAATAACCTCCAGACTATGGAACTGCCTTCAATGTTTCATGAAGATATGCTATTTTATTAGTTTTGAGAGAATAAATTGTTTCTTTATGCCAGCGCACAACAGACAAAATTAATGATCCAATTGCCGGGAGGCCTCTTCCCATATCATATTCCTCCTACTAGCCATTGCATGTACGTTTAAGCCATCCAGCTGCGCTGTTCTCCCGCATTTCTCGTATTTTGTCAGGCTGTTCTAACATGTTGACACATTTTCCAAGCCAGGAAACCTCAGAAACTCGCAATCCCCCTCGCCCCCCCCCCTTTCCAAAGCCCCCCCCCCACCCACCCAACCTCCATCACCAAGCTCCCAACCCTCTTTTAGCTGCTTCCACCCCGACCTTACTTTCGACTGTTGTGCAACAAGGTATTGATTTGCTCTAGAACCTCATATTTCTACCCCTCTTCTTCTCCGTCTGCAAGCTCGTTCTCAAATAGGGAGAAAATCTTGAGCCATGGTTTACAGTTGGAAGTCTAGTCTGGTTTTACTCCCCCTTCCCCCCTCCTCCCCCCCCCCCCACCCCTTAAAAAAGTTTTCATTTTCATATCTGTACAAAACCGTCTTGCTGTCCTTGTTCAAAAGATTTTCTGTCTACAAATTTTTTTTAGCATCATATTCTTAACCTGCAGTAACATCGTGCAGTATGACCATTGCAGGTCTGGAGTAACAATCTCCCATGCCCATCACCGTTAAAAGTACAAACAGGAAGAAAGAGAATTTTGAGTCCAAGTGCCCCAAGGCAGTACTACAGCTGACTGATCGATTATTTTTCAGTATCATGTAGCATTTTTCAGTCTAGACATAGGGAAGGAGTGGGGCTGATTTATAATATTTTTCCAAAGTTGTAAATCGATTTTGTTATAGAAATTTTATCATCAAGATGCAAACGAAAATTAATAGGTGCCTTATATTACGTGGGTGGGTGTCTTTCTATCGCCTGGGGTGATCTGTTACATTTCCATCTGAGCTGATGTCATGGCACACAAACAAGTATGGAGCTTCCCCGCAGACACGTCTGATTGCTGTGTGCTGTCATGAATTTGCAATATTTATCCAAAATAAAGGAAAAAGGATAATTGAGACAGTCGAACTCCATATTCCTTCTGCAGATGTAATGCATTGCTTTGAAATTCCCAGAACAAACATCAGTTCGTTTGCAGTATATACAAGAACACGCACATAGACTACCACTGGTTTCTCACGAAATCTCAGTTATAAGATCATGTCAATTAAGAAGAGGAGAGAGAGATGCGGAATGTCGCATTCATTTCTCATCACCAGCCAAAATCTGGAGAAGAAAAAAAGTACAGAGAACGACAGTCTAGCTGAACTTCTAAGTTATCACTTCAATCATTGTCCATTTGAAACGAACACAAGTCTGCCCTTAGTAATGTTTTAATTAAGAATTGTTTTGCAAACTGAATTCGGGGTTTTCAATATTAAATCTTTTAAACAGTAACCATTTACGCTGTGTTGCCAAAATTGGGTTTTGTTTTTACAGAGAATCTTTGCACAGACTTTACGGAAATCAACCACAAGTTTGTAACAAAAAGCTTCATATAGGTATTTTGGCTACATGGCCGGAAGTGTTTCTGTCTCTTTCATTTTAATGATGGCATTGTACCCAGTTTCAGTCTTGGGCAATGTTTGTTGCTGATGCCATTGTTATTTTCCTTCGTCCAGTCACAAACCTTATCAGCCGGTTAACAACAGCCTGACATCGACATTTTGACAGTTTTACCATATTGATCCCGGTTGTGCACCCTTGACCGTGCAGATTTCTCTTCCCTCGAAGACAAACTAGACGCAAGTGGTCCCCAGGGGCAGGTAATTTGGCGAAAGGCATCAAGAAGAATAACTCATGTTTAGACTCTGGCACTACAAGCGTGGGTAGCTCCGCAAAGTGGAACATTAAATATTGAGGATCGGAAATAAAGCACAGGGAGAGGGCGGTATGAAAGTTTCATAACCTTTTTCAAATATGGAAGATGGGTGGATAGGGGGTTAGTTGATGCAATTTTCGTGCATGGGCAAAGGTTCGGTATATCGGGTGTCCGGAAATTGGAAAACTTAATCCGAACCAAAGGGTTCCAGGAATATTTCCCAGAAGCTACGCACCTATTCTGGGAGGTCAGAAAGAGTGACGACGGAGTGTGGATGTCGCAGTATTGTAACTCAATATTTAAATAGTGAGTAAAGTCATATACCTCTCCTGATAAACTGTTTATTCTTTTTCAAATAGAGGTTATGTGCCAGTAAGACCCTCCCCCCCCCCCCCCAAAAAAATAAGAAAACCACACTAAGAGTATGAATATTTACTTACATAAATGGAGGGACCCGTTTTCCTCATCTCTGTCTTGAAAGCCTTGCCTTACACCACTGTGTTATGGTACTGTCGGTAGTATTGTTTTATAGTGCTTCCTTATAATATTGGCTTACAGTATTGCCTTATGATACTGCATTTTCATACTGCTTTAAGATACTGTCTGACGGTACTAGTTCAATTTCATGGCCAGAGAGATGACCATGTTGAGAACAAACAGCAGCGATGTGACAAAATTGAATGAGTCCTTTTTTCCTCCTTTCCCTTCCTTCCCACTATTTCTTGTTGACCATTACTGGGCTTTACCCCTCAAAGGTTATTTCGTCTCTAGACATACCAAGAGAACAATTTTGGTTACCGCGCACGACTCCAGGGCAAAGATACTCAAAGACGACGTAGCTTTAGTTTCACTTTCACGGGTTTTATTCAGTAATTCATAGTTTTGACCTTTCAGTCTCAGTCCAATTTTGTTCCTCAAATGCCGTTTTCGCTCTTTCTGTCTCTGCTCTTCTTTCTATCCCTAATTTTCACGTTTCCTGTCTTCATTGGATCGGGTGTCCGAAAATTTGCTGGGCCTTCTGAAGATTATAACGCATGAGCGTACCAAAAATCGTCAGTAGAATCGCACACATCGGTGTGAAATGGATATATATCTACAACGCTTCCATTTTTCTTCAAAACCCCACACGAAGTTAAATGGCACACGTTTGAAAAAAAAAGTTGAAGGTAATCTAATACTACTTTACAGGCGTCTTTAGGCGGAAATAATTATTTCCTGCGAGAATTAGATTTAGAAAGACGTTACATTTTCACACTGTCGCCTCAGATGCAGGCTTAAATGGAAAGCAGACAGTTAATCCCAACGGCAGCAATACAATGTCAGTTTGTCTTATACGGTGATGTATTTATCTGAGAGCTATTTCCTCTTCCCCCACTCCCGTTCCTCCCCCTCTCCCCAAATTCCTCACATAATGGTGCAGATGACCCTTCTCCGACGCTTGCCATTTGTAAGCAGCGGGGAAATATTAATCTCCAGTCCAGAGACAACCATCTTAAGAAAAATATTCCAATATTTTTCATCCTGCAGATAATCTACAGTAAATCTGCTTTAAAATATGATCATTCTGATTGGTCGGGTCAGATATAAAAGAAAAATAATAATCGATACACTGAGCAACATTTTGTCTATAAATCTGACATGATAATCATACACACTCATTCACCAATAAATATCGGCGCATTTCAGAATTCCTCCAATATCCATCCCCTAGAAATTTGCAATTAAGGATCGTATCATACTTATCTTCAAAAGGCATGCACTTGTTGCCCTAGCTTAAGTAAGCACAATTAGCTCGGGGCAATTTTTAAAAAGGTTATCAGCTCATTAAGACCAGCCCTCAAACAAACAGCCGGCCCCCTAATTCCAATAGAAAACATTATATAAATGAACCCATAGACTGAGTACACGCACATGCACGCGCACTCGTTCATATATGTACAGTTTCTTTTTACTGTTTTTATTTTGTTTTGCTTTAACGCAACATTCCCCTAGAATGCCATGATTACTTGTCAAAACATTCCAGATCATTTCAGTCAGTAGGTGATAAATGTTTTATTCCCATAAACAGTATCTAGACCAAGTTTCTGTTTCATTCCATTTCTTTTTTCACATGTTTGTCTATGGACCTTGCGTGAAATGGAAGGGGCCAGGTGGAACATTTCAGGAAGTAATAACATTTAGAGAGAGAGAGAGAGAGAAACAGACACACACACACACACACACACAGATAGAGAAAGAGAGACAGAGAGAGCTAGGGGAGGGAGGGGGAAGGGGGAGGGGGAAAGGGGGAAGAGAGAGAGAAAGAGAAAGTGGGAAGAGAATAAGTAGGGGAGGGAGAGAGACAAAGAGAGAGGAGAGGAAGCGAATGGGGGAAGGAGGGAGAGAGAGAGAGCGAGAGGGAGAAAGAGAGGAATGAAATACTCTACATGAACATTTAAGAAAGTCAAGCCGACGAAATGAATTTTCAAGTACAAGTGACAACTCAGCATTAGCAACCGTACGGAAATCCGGCGCGTAAGGTTTTTGTCGACAGATTTGCACATAGGAATGACATTGTTCCTACACACAACTATTGATTACCACATCACGCCAATGTCCGTTTCATGTACAGAACCAGCGACTGCAGTAATCCTACCAATGCTACGGAAGTCTTATACAAATAAACATCGTACTTCCGCAGGGAATTGCTGACTGGAAACATCCATCAGTTGAAATACTGATGCTGTAGGGGACACACAACCGGATAGTGGGATAGTTTTAAAGGATTTTAATTGGTGGCCTTAATATATATATATTTTTTTTTTTTTAAGAAATCAAGAACACAAGTGATTTTTTCAAAACACACAAAAGGCGGGAGGAAAAATTAACAACTGGGATAACTGAGCTAGACAGTGGTAAGAAACTCCTCAGGTGCAGCTCGGCAGATGACGATCTTCATGATTCAGAGGAAGAGTGGATTCTTTCATTAGATATTTCGGCCTTTAACTTGAAATATATAATTAAATAACAATAAATTAAACAAATTAATGACACAAAAGTCATCTTTATCGCTGATAGTGTTGATATAGCAATTTGATGCTATAACAATGTTTTCAAACAGTATGTTGGCCAAGGCTTTTTGGATGGTGACGTTACAACACTTAGTTTCAGTGAAATCTGGCGCATCGGCCAACTGGTTGGATCTGAGTCAAACTCATGCTGTGACGTCATCATCCAACTAGTTGGATTATCAAACTCAGGTAGTGCCCGCTAAGGGCTGTTGTGCAAATGGGCTGAAATACAGAAGCGAGGAAAGGAGAGGAAATCAAAACGTGGCATAAAATATTGATTACAACACAAACATCCTGTGCACTACAGTATCCTAATCACACTGACTACAACACAAAAAACAATGCATTCTGCTGCAATGTATTGTCTTAAAATGTTAAGTGCAATGCACTTCGAGTTGTGCTTTTTGTACATTGAATGAAAAGAACTTAATGCCTTTTGTAAACAATCACGGGACACAAAACTGAATGCAAATGGCACTCGGCGGGCTTTAATAATGATATCTAAATTTAAGAGAATGTCAGTAAGATTATGCTGCGATTATGCGATTATTGCGGGGGGGGGGGGCACAGTTGACACGTTTTATACAAACAGTGTATTAAAATCTGTGTTAAAATTATCACTTTAACCCTCCATCGGCCTGTATTCAATACTGAAACACACTAACTGGCATTCCTCTAATTTTTATAACTGTCTAATTGATTAAAATAAAAAAATAAAAGTCTCAAAAAATATTTATGATTTTTGCTTTCATCTGACAATTAAAAATCAGTTGTGCCTTTTTAAAGGTGTTTTTAGATTAGGCAACCAGTGCCTCGCCACAAAAGGCTTAATTACTTTCATTCTGGTATCTCTCGTTTCACAGAAAATCTTAGTTGAGTTGGTTTGCTCATGAGAAAAGTAATGGTGTACAACTACCTGCGCGATCAAGCCTATACATACATTAATCCTCTTGCGACGCGCGTGTCAAAATTGCATCGAATAAAATACGCAAAGTAGAATGGAAAATCAGAGGGAAAAAGTGAAAGAAAAAATACATAAAATTTTATGATCATTTGGCATTTCATACAACGCCCTAGATGTTTCCATGATTACGTTTTGTAAAGGATGTAATGGCGCATTATATGCACCTTTTTATTTTTGTTCAATTCATGGGTAAATTTGTATGTACTTTGATACGAGTGTCCATTTTTTTTCATAATAAGACAATTGAGTCTTGCGACGAAAGAGTTTACATTGTGCTGAATTACGGGGGAAAAAATAGAGTAAAGAAATTTTAGCAAGTAGTTTCCTTACAAATAGTGATGAAATTTAATTGATAACACTTTTTCAAAGTGGCTTGAAATCGTGCACTTTCTGTAGTTCAGTCTTCAAATAAATGTTTGACATTCATTTTTAACCCTAGTTCCTAGTGTAAGACATGACTAACATAATTTGGTATACATAAGAAAACTGGGGTGCTCCTGTCTTTTAAATTAAAATGATCGATATTTTGAATTCGGGACAATGCATTTTCTACAGATGCGATACTTTACGTTTTCCTCCAGGTCTTCTGTTCTTGTTTTTGTAAATGTGTAGGCCACCTCTACTATTACTGAATTGTGAACTGAGTGAAAAGAAAAAAAGACCTCTCATATTTGCGTGCCAAAGGAAGACATGTCATATAATAAGGAGTGCAGGCGGGGAATTTATCGAGTCTCCCTTCGCACCAGGCGAGCAGTCCAACGGAGATAATCAAGAAAATATTCCCAGCTTATCGTTATGAAAGAGTTACGTACCCGCCACCTGCCGGACAATTACTTCCCTTTGTTGTGGACAGTAACATTTTCTACTGTTACATGAACCATTTTGATTTGATAGTTTAAGAATGATTTCATGATCAATAAAGAATTGTCGATGGGTCAATTTATTAAAATTAATATCATTATTTAGTCATTAGTTACTTTAAAAACTAATAGCAACTCTGATGAATAGCTCTGAAGCACACAATTATACATCAACGCAGCCGACCAGGACATTTCATTCAGATATAAGAAAGTAACATTGAAATAGACATACTGAAACGCTACAGTGGCGTAACTGAAGAATAGCACTATATTATCACAAGCTCAGTTGAGAGGCAATCTATTTTACCTGGGCTAATACATCTGTTTTTCCACGGAAAATTTTCAGTATGTAATTTTTTTTATAATCTATGATCCTCTTCAATAAACCTGTTATAACAATATCTGTAATGCCACATGTTACATTTATAACGGACCAGAATCGCACAGGTAATAACAGAATAAAAATAAGATGATAAGATGCAAAAAGCAATATTAATGAATCCACATGCTTAGGCCTACAAAATGGAAACACGGTGGGTGTGGAAATGATTATATTGAACTTCAGAGCCCGGTAATTTCGATAAAACGTTTCCGAGAAGTTCATTACATAAAAAGGAAGTCAGTAATTTTATCAGGCAAATAAAAGTGTAAGTTTTGTTGTTGTTTTTTTTTAAATTCACAGCTATCAACGGATCAAAGCATCCAGAATAACCACTTGAAAATTAAAGATAGTGACCCCTTCGGGTCGATGGAGAGCTTTTTTGGTTAGCTTTAGAGTTTGGGTTTAACTGCGCATCAGCATGATAACGGTGACGTTGCACATTTCACGGTTTTTTCGATATCTTACTTTGGGTTAGCGTTCACACTTCACACCTATAAATAAGATCAAAATATAAAAGTGAAGTAAAAAATCTAAGGGGGAAAAGGACCGTGTGGTAAAACATGTCTATATGAACCCTGTAAATATGATAAAAATCTTTCAGTTATCTTGTAGACTTCGGCATCCTTCAGAAACGACAAGATGCATTGCGAGTCCATGTCAGAAAATAATTCTCTTGTGGATCCGCAGGCATAGTGCCTTCTTCGGAAGTGCACGAAATCCACGACAGAGAGCTATAGGGTGCACTAAGTTACGGGGGAGAGATGACCGGGGTTATGAAAGGCTGAATTCAGCAAATATAATCGATTGCACATTCCAACATTTTAAATCTTCTTGGTGCATGTCACTTACCTGATGTCGGTGGTGAAAATCTCACTCTCTCCTATGGCACTGGCTTAAAACGAAAGGTGTGGATTTTGATCACAGTTTTGTCTCCAGAGTCACAACGGACCTTTGGGAAATTCTACTTGGAAAATGTGGTTTTGGATGATATTATAACTAGCTGATATTTCTGACCGACTTCCCAACCAATCCGCCGAATGGTTGGTTCTCATGCTATTCAGAGAACAACCATCTCAGTAACAAGCGAACCACAGTACTAACGATTAAAAATTTAAATTGTTGATTCACAAACAAATTGACAAACTAGCCAATAATTTGATGCGTTACTGGGCAATCAACTTTACCAATAAAAAAAACTCGTGGCCAATCAACTATTCAATCATTTACCTTACAAACTGACTATCCACTTTCTAACTGATTAATACAGATATGGTAAAAATAGAAGTTAGAAAATGTACATCTTTGAATTGATGAAAATCACATTCATTCCAATGCACCCTAGGATTTCCTGTCAGGATTTTCACAGCCTCATTCAAACTCCTCACATTGCCGGAAAGAGTCACAATACAAAATGCACGCTGAGTTCGCCAAATCCACCTGCAAAGATCATTCCATGGAATGGCAACTTAGATTTGGGCTCACATTCCACTGCTTCACTACAACCCAGCCACCAATAAAAACAGGTGTAATTTAGCCTACCTGTATCACAGCAATGGTTTGTGTAACGATGATGTCAAACTAAATTCCTCACCAGCGCGTCATGCGCATGTTAATGTGGCATCACTGCAGTTTTGCTCTCTTAGAAACATCAATCGCCGTGCATGACAATCTTTCTTTTCCTTCATTTTACCTCATTATAATTATCTGACTTCGATCTTTCTTGACATTTCATTTTTGAACCAACTATCAATACTCTGTCTCTGAATTTAGTAAGAAGTTGAAGGCAGAACCCCGCGGGCTTGAAACAGTCGTTAATAATTTAGCATTGGATTTTGAGATCCATTAGAAGGTGTGGCTCAAGAAAAAAAAAATAAAAAAACAAAACTAAAACCTTGCAATTGCACACCAAAATACCGCTGCAGGGCAATCTGTTGTGTTCCATTTTCACTAATTTGCAAGAACACACGCTGGTTTATATTCAGAATATACATTATTAGATATCTTATTTTATAAACTATAAAATTTGCCACGTGAGCATATTCAAAAACAGAAACGGTTCAAAATGAAGGCGTGTCAAAAGCCCGGACATACCTAAGATACGACTCTGTCAGCAAACAAAGAGCTGGCTCATCTTTGCCTATAAACTGGACACCGCCAACGTGGAAAGGATCGGGGCAAAGAATGCGTTCAATAGAACCACAGTTGATGCATAAATTTGAACAATATTTAGAAAAAAAAAACCCAGATCAAAGACAGGTGCAAATGACCAGAAGCACTGGCGGACCTAACGTTGCTCTTTGTCTTAAGCATAAGAAAAGGTACGGCAAGAGAGACACATGAAACAAATTGTTGACCATGGGACATTTGATATATATAAAGTCTTTCTTTTGACGTCCACTAAGATTTCCTCCAAAATCTCCCAAGTTTCAATATAAAATCAGTCACTAGTCTGGAGACCAAATGTTCTACCACCATGTGGATTATAATTCCTTCAGAAAGTGGCCGCTTTTAAACTGATAATTTCTGATTATCTCGCATTTCAGAGAGCACGACTTCAAAATGTCATGGCAATGTCTTTTAAACGACCAGTTGTATAATATTCTTCATTCACTTTATAGCCACGCCCTCTTTCACGTGCTAAATAGTCTCCCTGGTGGCATGTAGTGCCCATTGCCTATAAGGCAGCCGTTTTCCCCCATTGACTTAAATCTACAATTCTTTGCTTCTGGGAAAAGAAAGAAAAACAAACCCACCGAAAACGGCCTGGCCATCTGTTCTGCTACAAAACACAGACAGGTCTACTGGGAATCAACAGTCTAAGTGGCTGCCAGTGACATCTAAGATTGCTGGTTAGAACACCGGAATCCAAATTATGGAAACGAAACTATGATAATTTCAGTCATTTCCTAGTGTCAACAAGTCGTTTTTCGCCTATGTTTTACAACGTACAAGAGGAAAGAAATAAAAAAAATACGAATAGATGACACGCTGAAATCCATATTTAAAAGTCAACAGCTTTGGTATAGACATGTACATTACTGCGCAAGAAGCCGAACTGTGAATACATCAGGACAAGCTGACCTGATATGATTCTTACTGACAAGAATTTTTATTCTATTTTTTTTTTTTAAATTTAATAAAGAAGTTTACAGAAAGATACTATTTCGAATCCAATAAACATTCAAAATGTTAGAACCAAACAAAATAATTGGCAGTCTGAAACCTTCAGGGCAACAAATTGGCAGTTGTAATATTATCGTCTGTGTCAATAATATATTGTTTAGG